>JAQIUQ010001056.1:0-410000 GCA_030378365.1 Hybognathus amarus | reverse complement strand
GCCACCCCTAATGCCTGCCCTGATGAAGGACCTGCACCTGAACACGACAACACTAGTCTCTCCCTTGTAAAGGCCTTCCTTCATTTACCTCTGTACTGATAAAACTTTGTTGGGATAATTCCAGGTCACGTGGCTACATGGAAGTGATAGATAATCCTGTATTACACATTTTTAAGGTCAGACAAGTAGTTTGTTGAAGGTTGGTTTGTAAAGAAGGACTACATGCCTGTGCACATATATATTCAAATGGAAGGACATGTGATGCGCATGTTCACGGCATTGGCATTTGCGTTTTTTGAGGTTTGCACAGAGATAACTATTTTTACAAATTGTCAAGGCTTGCACCTTGAATGTATTTCATGTGTCCGAGACCCCAGACACTGCTGTTGTGCGAGTGAGTGGCCGAATCACATTAATGGTTTTCTGTTAGAGCGGTGTCATGTTGGCGGCCCATCAGTTAATAACTAATGATCTTTGCAAGTGAATCAATCAATCAATACTAACTTAAGCTGGACAATAACTTTATTCTAGATCTGCTGTAACGCCTAAACAATCTCTGTTACTGTAATCTCCTGTTATCACTGTAAAGCTGCTTTGAAACTATCTATACTGTTAAAAGTGCTAGGTAAATGAAGGTGACTTGACGGGTACTTACAGTGTACTTACCTAGAAAGTACTGGCTAATATACACTCACCGGCCACTTTATTAGGTACCCCATGCTCAGTAACGGGTCTGGACCCCATTTTGCCTTCAGAACTGCCTCAATTCTTCGTGGCATAGATTCAACAAGGTGCTGGAAGCATTCCTCAGGGAGTTTGGTCCATATTGACATGATGGCATTACACAGTTGCCGCAGATTTGTCGGCTGCACATCCATGATGCGATCTCCCGTTCCACCACATCCCAAAGATGCTCTATTGGATTGAGATCTGGTGACTGTGGAGGCCATTTGAGTACAGCGAACTCATTGTCATGTTCAAGAAACCAGTCTGAGATGATTCCAGCTTTATGACATGGCGCATTATCCTGCTGAAAGTAGCCATCAGAAGTTGGGTACATTGTGGTCATAAAGGGATGGACATGGTCAGCAACAATACTCAGGTTGGCTGTGGCGTTGCAACGATGCTCAAATTGGTACCAAGGGGCCCAAAGAGTGCCAAAAAAATATTCCCCACACCATGACACCACCACCACCAGCCTGAACCGTTGATACAAGGCAGGATGGATCCATGCTTTCATGTTGTAGACGCCAAAATCTGACCCTACCATCTGAATGTCGCAGCAGAAATCGAGACTCATCAGACCAGGCAACGTTTTTCCAATCTTCTATTGTCCAATTTCGATGAGCTTGTGCAAATTGTAGCCTCAGTTTCCTGTTCTTAGCTGAAAGGATTGGCACCCGGTGTGGTCTTCTGCTGCTGTAGCCCATCTGCCTCAAAGTTCGACGTACTGTGCATTCAGAGATGCTCTTCTTCCCACCTTGGTTGTAACGGGTGGTTATTTGAGTCACTGTTGCCCTTCTATCAGCTCGAACCAGTCTGGCCATTCTCCTCTGACCTCTGGCATCAACAAGGCATTTCCGCCCACAGAACTGCCGCTCACTGGATGTTTTTTCTTTTTCGGACCATTCTCTGTAAACCCTAGAGATGGTTGTGCGTGAAAATCCCAGTAGATTAGCAGTTTCTGAAATACTCAGACCAGCCCTTCTGGCACCAACAATCATGCCACGTTCAAAGTCACTCAAATCACCTTTCTCTCCCCATACTGATGCTCGGTTTGAACTGCAGGAGATTGTCTTGACCATGTCTACATGCCTAAATGCACTGAGTTGCCACCATGTGATTGGCTGCTTAGAAATTAAGTGTTAACGAGCAGTTGGACAGATGTACCTAATAAAGTGGCCGGTGAGTGTAAGGTAAGTACATGGAACAGGGGTAGGTTTAGGGTAGGTTCAGGGTTAGTACTAGTTATTACCCAGTAATTGTAGTTACTAAAATAAGTACATATTTACATGGGTAACTGGACTGTAAAAGGAAGCGTTACCGACTTGACTTGTCAAACATTTCAAAAGAACTACATCTGAATTTTCAGGAAACCGACAAATGTGTTTTGTTTACATTTTCATTCATTCATTAAAAAAAGAATGAGAACTGTCCACAAACTCCTCATGTAATAATAGAAACTTCTAGTGAATTGAACTTTCCTTAGGTTCTCATGCACTTTAGCTCTGTTTGTCGAGTTAAAAACACTCATCAAGTGTTAACCACATGCACTGAGTGTGAAGAGCTCATTGTTCAGTGTGATGTGCACAGATGCCTTTAACCATATTAACAGATGCAGATGCAACGCTTGTATTAAAAAAAATGTTTGCAATGCATTTTTTCACACCTGCCTCTAATAAATATCAGTCCAGTGATGACCTGGTCTTAGACACAGACCCTTTCTGAACGCCAGCTCAGACTCTACGAGACTTTTCCTTAGCACAAGCTCAAGAACGGCACAAAGGTAAACCTGCAACCCAATCAAGTGACTGACACTTTTAAAGCAATATGATTTAAAAACAATTTTGAGTATGAAATGTTGTCGAATGTGTACATATACTGTAGATATTCTGATATGGATGAAGGCATGTTCAGTGCAACACATGTAAAGCAGATAATAATTTTATGTAAATAAAGATACTCTCGTATTTTATGTCCGTGGTTAGTTGTTCAACCTGACAAGTTACAGTTTCACAAACGTGAATCATGTTACAATAACTCCTCCAAAACGACTGACTTCTGGTCTCACAACTAGCGTTCGCTCTCCTAACAACAACCTATCCTATCCAGCTCTTTTCTCTAGTTTTCAGGATGAGACCAGCTCTTCTCTCGCTCCTCTTCATTCTGGCTCTCAGTGATGGAGCGGACTGCCAGAACAATCCCCGATACGCAGAGTTCAATCGAAAACACATTCTCCCGGCTGGGTTTCAAACTGATGATAAAACTGCTTGGCAGAATTACCTAGTGGACAATACTCTCTGCGAAAGAACTCCAGTGCAATCCTTCATCAATGACAGCAAAGAAAATATAAAACAAATCTGCAATGGCGCTGGCAAGAATACAGAGAACAACTATTACAAAAGTAAAAATCTCTTCCAAGTGTACTTGATAGAAAGCAAAAACATTACCACAGAGACATTTAATTGGGAGTGTACCATTGAGAGCTGTCGTACAGCGAGATATTACGTAACTGTTGAATGTGTGGAAAACCTACCAATGCACTATCACGGTCAATATATTGAAAAGGGCAAGAAACCATACCCTTGCTATTACGCCGCATAATGCTGGGAGAGATTGCATGACATTTTGATTTTAAAACATTAATCAAAACCCCGCATGCATGTTTAAAGCTTTCTCTGCAGAGCACAGTTTGGTTTTATAAAATAAACTCATCAAATGTATAGCTTGGATGAATGAAATGTAAGTCACTTATAATAAAAGCATCTGCAAAATTCATTAATGCATCTGTGAAATCATTTTAAATATGTGCGAGGTAATTCTTTTCTGGGTAAAGGACTTTGAATTACCATTGGGTATGAAATGTGCTATATAAATTAACTTTGCAAAAATTTGCTAATAATGCTTCGACTGCTTCTGGTGCGTTTAATTAGGGCTAGAGATAAACTTCAACTGGAAAGATTGGACACCTCGATCACACTGCTTCAACTTGATAAAAAAAGTTAAATGTACATAATTTAACAGTATTATACATTTAGTAAAATTATTTTTTGTTGAACGATTTAAAAACATTAATTATATTGTGTTTAGCATTTTAACATTCTTGAATGAGTATGTTTGACAAGTGAATGGACTTGCTCTTTAGTTAATACAGGAAAAGAGGCAGGATAATCTGATGCAAGACAGGTTTTGAAAACTTGAACCGTTGGACCACTTGCAGTTATAATTACATCAGACTTCAGAAAGTAATGCTTTTTTTTATCAAGATTTGTATTTTATGTACAGTATATTTGTCATTGTTTGTGTTAAACAAAGTGGATTACTAACAATAAGTGATATTGGGTTTCAAACAGGTAATGAAACTGCTTTATCATCTGAGAGACGACCCAACGCCGAATATGTTATGCCCTAAATTCATACATGATTAAAGGGACACCAGGCAGGAATACTGTTTTTGTCAAACAGTGACCCCTAGAGTAACTGTGGAGTACTTGTTTTTAACATTACTGTCGTATAACACTCACGAGAGGCATGACATGTTACATAGTATACAAAGCACTGTGTTTAATTTGTCGTTTAATGAGATCTAATATATGTTGTTAGTGGTGAGAATTTTCACGTGATTAAATACATATCCAGATAAACTTTAATGGTCCAGAGGAAGAAATTTTGCCATGTGTGTCACAGGTTCTGGGTTCTAATCCCTACTAATAGTACAGTTTATTTTCCTCATCAACACCGATTGTTTATTAGTGGCTGTATTTCAAGCAGGGACATGTTTTTGTGCATTGGGTTTTGTGATTTCACCGTAATGAGTCTCTCAGTCCCCGCAACGGATTGCAGCGCACGTCCGTTTGAAGATCACAACAGAACACTGAATCACTGAAACTGATCACAGCGGCAACGAGCGCTTTGGTCACTTGATTTCAAAAACAACACATTTCAGATCGCCTCTTATTTAACAAACGAAATAAATGAATCTACTCGAGTTACCTGGAGATGTTTTATTTGTTTGTATTGGTACATCCGTACATCACCCGATACTTCCTGATGCTGAGGCCGACGGCTCGCGCAACAAAGTTGCAAGTGAGATTTTTCCGCTCACAGGCACCAGGGAGTCAGAGCCGCCATTCAACCCGAAAGAAGTCATATAACCATTTCAATAACTCTGAAGCTGTTAAATTAAGCTAATATAACGGCATAGTGTCCCTTTAACTAACTGTATTATTTCTATGTACATTTCTGAAATGCACTTTCTGTAAAGCTGCTTTGAAACACTATTTATTGAGAAAAGCGCTATACAAATAAATTTGAATTGAATTGAATTGAATGGGAATTTAATTGAACGAGAATGAACCTCATTGGTTCTTGCAGAAATTAAAACGTGATACGTTACACGAGAATGAACCTCATTGGTTCTTGCTGAAGCTCGAACGTGCTGCGTAACACGAGAATGAACCACACTGGTCTCTTAGATTTCATTAAAAATATCTTCATTTGTGTAGGAACGACATCAGGCATGAGGAAATGATTACATATTTTCCATTTCTAGGTTTAAGTAATACTATTGTTAGACCTGTCTGACAAACTTAAAGCACTGTTAATTTAATTTGCACCTTTGTTCTATTGTAATTATTTGTCCTTATTTTTGTTTCTTTACTATTTGTTAGATCTTAGTCAACAAAATCTATTGTCGACATATAGTTGACTAAAATTACATAAACCCCTGGCTTCACAGATAAGGCTTATGTTAATCACAGACTAAAATACATGTTTGAGCTGTCTGAACTTGCACTGAGTTATCTTAAAATCGGTCAGTGCCATTATTTTGTCTTAAAGATGTCCACCAGTATTTTTATTAATATTTTTTCTAAAGCACATTTATAAAAGCTACTTAAAACGGCTAATTAAACTAAGGTCAAATCCTGGCCTAAGACCTTTCTGTAAGGCCTTAATTGACTAAAACTAGACTTTTTTCAGTTAAAAGACTACCCTCACAAAAAATAAATTTATTTAGGTGTGCTTTTAGTAACTCAAATTAATAAAGTATACATTTCTAATTAAACTTCACCAGGTTTGAATGATCAAACACTGAAGTCTACATTGCAGGAAATGCTGACGTCAAACACATTAACATATGCATGGGAAGAAACCTTGTTAAAACAGTTTCACACATTTTTATTCTTTCACAGCACAGAATACTGAAGAACTGAGACTCGATTGAGACTCTATTAACATCTAAACAGGTAAAATGACACCATTTCATAAAATAATTAAAAAGCGTTTCAACATACTCAGATGTTTTATGATATTTGCTGTAAATGTGTAAGGTTTGTAAATATTGCACATCATTTTTATGTTTAGTAGCCAAATACTATTGAGCTGAAAAACTATTTCTGCTATAACTTTTAAATCCGAATCGACTAGAAACCAAATTCACTACTTTTCCAAACTCGTCCTACAGCTTTAATATCATCTGATACAAATTTTGCTGTGTTGATAAAAGTCATTATCAAATTAAAGTTAAAATTATAAAATGAGCTAATTATAGTTACAGTGAATTGAGAGTAGATAAAAGCAATGTAATGACACTTAACAAACTGATGGCATCAATAAATAAATAAATGTACAGTATTTGTACAGATTTTGTAAAATTTTCTTTTAAAAGTGCATCAATGATGCATTAAATTGATTAAAAATTACAGTAAATACTGTAAATCAATAACTGCTGTTCTAAATTTTCAACAAAACGTCTCGGCAACGTGTGCAACTGATGGGGAACTGTAAAGCAGCGCAACAGTTTTCAGCATTGATATTAATAATAAAGGTTTCTTGAGCATCAGATCATCATATTAGAGTGATTTCTGAAGGATCATGTGACACTGAAGACTGGAGTGATGATGCTGAAAATACAGCTTTGATCACAGGAATAAATTACAGTTAAATATATATTCATGAAGAAAACTGCTGTTTTAAATTCTAATAATATTTCACTGTTTTTACTGTATTTTTGATAATATAAATGCAAAAGAGACTTATTTTAAGAAGCACTTTCTGACCTCAAACGTTTGGACACTGGTGTACGTTATCGCAGTAAATGCTGATGTCAAGAACAAGAGAAGAAAAACTGTGAAAACTGTTTGACACATTTCTCTTTGACAGCACAAAATATCCAGCGAGGGAAGAGAACTCGCTCGACAGTCAGAGGGTTGCTGAACCGTAAACTGAGGGGATGTTCAATTCAGAAAGTCGAATAAATCTGAAGTAGGACATCAATTCTATTGAAAATGTACTTTTTAAAACTCATCCTGCAGTTTTAATCGGATATTTAACACTGGATCTTACGAAAGCGTACCGCATTCACTCGAGGAAAAATATCTACTCTGTTTTTCTGAATTAACAAGTTAATTATCTCAGAATTACAAGATACATTTTTCTTCAAAAACATTTTTTTATGAATTATTGAGTTACTCATAATTTTGAGATAATTAAGTGATTAATTGAGGAAAACAGAGCAAAATTTTTTACATTAAAAATTATCTCGTAATTCTGAGATAATTAACTCGTAAATTCAGAAAAAAACTGTGAATGCAAATACGCGTCTGTTGAATCTGGTAAAACAAAACTTTTCAAAAGTTATTTACGTAACTAAAATCATTCAAATATTTTAATATTACTTTGCAACTTGAACAAAGTCTGTCTAATCTTCAACTAAACCGCCTCAGATTATATTTCAAAAGTAATTCAGCTATAAATAACATTGAATATCATCATAGTCTGTTAAGTAATCATTCCTAAACACACAATGCAAATGCTGTTGTTGTTGATGTGTTTGGCCACATAACAGCTGGTTACAGTTTTATTATATTGTATTTGTTTATTAACATGTGTGTGTTTTCAGGATGTGGTCTGTGTTCCTCTTCGTGTTCCTCGTGACTCCGGTGTTCAGTGAAGGCTTGACTAACGTCACATCCGTCGCCGATACGCCCGAGAGGTTTTCTAGCTGGCCATATCCCTGTCAGGGAGCCTCCAATATAAACGCTTTTCATGTGTTTTACAACCAACACATTCTCCAATATAATTTCGACACGTCGCAGACGCACACCTGGGCCGATTGCCTGAAGAAAAGGAATCTTTGTGGCGTAAATCCTCACCAGGCTTTTGTGCATAAGAACGACGGTAATGCCGATTGTGGGAATCTGTCACGGAGGAGGCGGTCAGAAACTCCCGAAACTTGTGCGTCAGCGTGAGGAAGTTCAGGGTGTTCATCGTTCAGAGCGTGTGGAGAAACGGACGATGTGTAGTTCAACTCCAAACCGAGAATCGCCCACGTGATTGTTGCATGCACTAATGCTGTGTTTTCTGCCCAAGCTATCCCAGTCATCCACTGTATCCCCGTTCACTTCGCAGGGATCATTTACACGACTCCGTCATTTCACGGTCAGCGCTGCAAACGTTAGCAAACCTCATATCTAGAGGAAGAGCTTCATCATCCTTCTGTCTTCACTCTGCTTTAAGACATCTTTTCAATTGTTTGATTTACAGCATTTAGGCCTACATTTTTTTTATATTGTTACTGTTTCATTCTGCTTACTTAAACCAGTCATAACTCCAACAGAAGGCAGTTCGTAACACTTGGGTCACATCAGTCTTCCAAGTCCCGTCACCCGTGGTGTCCCCAGGGTTCTGTACTTGGACCCCTCCTCTTTCTCATTTACATCCTTCTTATTGCCACAGTCTTCCTCCCTATATCCAACTCTACTTTACCATTCCCTCCCTTAAAGTTATGTACAATCTCTTTGTGACTGTGCTTCTCTTCCCTTCTTTAAAGCACATCTCAAAACCTGTTTAATGAGCATTTCTCCACAACAAACTCATAGCTTCAGCACTGTCTTTGCTGTGTTGTTTTGGTTATTTGCTGTTGTGTTTCATTGTCTGTCCGCTATGTAAAGTGACCTTGGGTTTGTGAAAGGCGGTATATAAAATAAACATATTATTATTATTATAGGTCCGTAATGAGATTAATCATAGTTACTGTATTATATTTTACACTTAGCTTAAAAGATTTCATTTTTTTACCAGAAATATTGTACACATTAAAAATGTTACATGAGAGTATATTTATGCTCACCAGGCTGCTTTTATTTTATCAACAATACAGCAAATACTGTAAAATTGTGAAATATTATTGCAGTCACTTGCCCATATACGGCAACCTAACTTTTCTTCACTCTATTAAATCCTAATCTATTCATGACAAACTATATATCATTGGAAAGGTCTAAAACTCTTTCGTTAAAGAGTCTTTAAAATGTTAAATTAGTATTATTAAAAACGTTAAAATGTTAAATTATTGGTGTTAACACTCGTTTTGTCGCTTAATATATTCTTTGATACAGTACCAATCAAAAGTTTGGTAAGAAGTAAGATTTAAAGGGAAAAAAAAAAGTGTGTATATATATATATATATATATATATGTGTGTATGTGTGTGTGTATATGTGTGTATATATATATATATATATATATATATATATATGTACACTGTATATATACTAATAGGATCAAAAATGGGATTTATAATGATTCAAAAGATTTCTATTTCAAATAAATGCTGTTCTTTGCTTCACATAATTACTTGGCAGCCTTGATGAGAATAAGAGAAAAGTCTTAAAGTTTTAAAAGAAACACAAAGGGAGCATCATATTTACGGGTCAGTAGCAGCAAAATGTACAAAACTAAAAATAACTGTGAAATAACTGTGACTGAATAAGTGTGATTAAGAGAACAAAACAATGTTTAAACTCTTATTCTTTAAACGTACAACTGTGGAAATGTTTTTTTTTTTTGCATAATTCAAAGTTGCGTAATTTGTTTTTAAAATAAATGTTTCTGGCTTGATTGTTTGCATTTTAAAAACAAAGTTAAATTCTTGGCAAATGTAAAGGCTCGTTCACAGCGGAAGTGAAGTGAATAATCCTCAGGCTGAAGGAAATGCTCATTCACTCCTGTACAGTAGAGGGCGCCGCTCAAACAAACCTTTCGAGGTACGTTTACACCACAATGATGTATTAAAAACAGAAAAGTGTATAACGTTGTCAAAATGATCCTCACTCAACGGATCCGCGAAAGCGATAAAAAACGCTGCATTTTTCATGCCAGGCCAGTAGGTGGCGAATGTCACTTTGTAAAGAAAGGTACTGACACACACAAGCACAATTTTCACAAATTACACAGAGACGATCACAGTATCGGTTAAAAAAACTTGCACTATGAATCCAATTCTCAAAAGATTGTGCTTTTAGGCCAAAATGCATAAAAAGTTCAAAACGTGTGAATAAATATAGCAATCAGCGATAAAACAAACAAAAGAAAAGAGACACAAATTTGATCTAAAGTCATTTTTTTTAGTATGGTTGAATTGGTCAATTAAATGAGTTTATATTAGTCAAATTAAATGCATAAGGTATATTTGTGTTATTTAACAAATACAATTATTGCAGGTTTGCTTAATATTGTAAGTTTGCATTCCATCATTTTAATTCATCTTTGAGGAAAACTGAATATGGTCTGGTGAGAGTAAGATGAGTATTTGCATGCTGACATTTAGTCTTGAACATTTAGTATTGAACATTTTGTCTAGAAAATTGCGTTACTTATGTGAAAAAATAGTTCGATATTTTGTGTAAATTTAAAAGTAATCCGTTACCGATTACTTGAAAAAATAATCTGATGACATAACTGGCATTACTTGTGATGCGTGAGTCAGTGTGTGTGTGTGTGTGTGTGTGTGTAGAGAGACTTACTGTCCATTCCCGCATCATGTATGGTCAGTATGGCGGGTCTGCGAGCGTTCCCGGCGCCGTGAACCGTCACATGAAGCACTCCGTGAGGCGTCTCCACACTGTGCTCCTACACACACACACACACACAAACGCTTGAGGAAACAACACTTGTGCATTTATAATAAAAGATATAATAAAAGACATTTATAATGTCAAGCAGTGTGACATGCTAAACTACATATTAACCTCATTTTATCAACATTGTGATTATTATTTTGCATGCAAATTCACACTGGTGAAACTCTCATCCACCCTCACACTTTGTAACACACCTTTCCCTCGCGGCTCAAAATGACCCGAAGCCCTCAAATTATATTTATTTATTTATTTATTTATTTATTTATTTATTTATTATTTTGTCCAAAAAGCTTTTTTTATTTAATTTTGATTATATGTTTGATATTTTTAATGACATTTCTTTTGTTATTTTCTATTTTATTTATGTTTAAATTACTAGATTTGATCAATAAATAATAAATCTAATTAAAATAGTAATTTACTATTACTATTTGAAAAATAAAAATAAATAAAAATAAATAAAATACTAATAAAATAGTAATTTAAGCACAATCCTCACATTCTTTAAACTGAAATTCAAAATAATTGCATGCATAATCCTTTTAATTCAGCTCTAAATATCTTACATTGGGAGTCTCTGCCGACCTCCTGTGAGAAAAACTAATATAACATCATATTTCATAACTCTAGATGGCCTTATATCTCTATATGGAGCAGATGAGCTGTTCCTCTGGGTCCTAAAGTCAGTTAGGCTTCAATATACATTCAGATACACATGTAGACATTATAAAATAACTTTTTTTGTAAAGTTTTAGCATTTTTAGTTAGAATTTTGAGCATTTTAGGGTTTTCTATGTGACTGAAGCATTCCTCACACTTTCTGTGTGTGTGTGTGTGTGTGTGTGTGTGGGTGTGTGTGTGTGTGTGTGCGTGCGGTGTAAGCGTGTGTGTGTGATGAATACTTAATGATTGAACACTCAGTTTTTCTAAATAACACGAGGGCAGGACGAGGGTTTTAACACACCAGTTAGTGATCAGTCAACCACACACACACACACATTGAGTGTGTCATGAATGTTTTAACACACCTGGTCTTGATCCAGCAGCATTCGGGCCGCGAATCTTCCACGTCCTGCACACAAAAACCACAGCGGATATCAGTTCACATAAACACTTGTTAACTGTTACACACACACCGCTGAATATACACACCTGAATATAACCATTTAGTGCATTACTGATGAACTGGAGAGATGTTGTGTTTAACTAACACTCATCCATATAAAAATCAATATCCATTAACCCAGTGAATCCACAGAGGTTCAGCTGACAAACACAGCTACAATACACACACACAGCTAAAACACAGTCATATTTAACATATTATCAGGTATACTGCACACTTTGTGTAGACAATGGTATTTAAAAGAGCTTTAAATAAATATATATTTTTATAAAACTGAAAATAAATAAAAAAGTAGGATACACATTTATTTAAAATGTATTAAAACAATGAAAAATGACAGAAAATAAAGAATAAATAAACTGATGCAGAAGTGTTGCGTTTAACAGACGAGCATCAGTTATTCACAATCACGATACACTGCATTACAACACGACTGATGATGAAGTTCTGCAAACGTGCAGCAGGTGGCAGAAGATGTGTGTGTGTGTGTGTGTGTGTGTGTGTGTTACTTTCACAGCGTCGGATTGACCCGGCAGTAAAGGCTTCTCCTCTGTGATGGCGATCTCCTGCATTTCAGTCGTCATGGTGATTCGGATACACTGTCCTGAAACACGAAACACAGGAAAATCACAATCACTGCGGAAAAAACAGCCACATCACAATACTGAGACACACACACACACACACACAGAGACATGCGTCTGTATTCCAGCGGGACAATCACGACTCTGCTGGGTTTTACTCATCCTAATTAGAAATTACTGCAAGAACAAATTAACATAGAGAGAGAGAGGGAGAGAGAGAGAGAGAGAGAGACATTTTGACACACAATATTCTTGCTTGTCACACAATTTCTAAAACCTGACACCTTAAACACCAGTAACACACACCAAATCTGCATGAAATCTGCTCTCTATGAAACACACACAAATCTAACGGGAAGAATCTTGATTTCCTTTTTCAAAACGGGCCAGAAATTCATCAGAGCCTCACACACACTCCTCACACACACTGCTTTACTGAACACCAATCAATCATGGGTTTAGAATAGGCCTATAACAGGTCAAAGGTCGAGTTGTAGGTGTTTCAGACTGTGTGATACTGTATTCATAACCACACACACTTACAGTAAAAAACATAAATAACGTTGGTTTCAATCTTGCTTTCAGTGTTTACTGTGAGTTTTTCAACATATCTGCGAGTTTGTACAGAAATGTCACGAAAGAAGAGCTTTAGATTCTGGATAACTGTGTGTGTGTGTGTGTGTGTGTGTGTGTGTGTGTGTGTATGATATATCCAAAAATATAATATATCATATGTGTTTGCCACGTAAGAAAAATGTTTGCTTTTGAGATGTGTGTGATGTTTTAATGCAGTGCTTCATTTTGTGAGAGATGTGAGGCATTCTGTGTGTAAAGTTTTGAAAAAAAAAGAAAAAAAGAGATAAAGTTATGAAAATGTGTGTAAGCTGTTGAAATAAACGTGTTGTTATTCTCCTGTAATGCTGGGAAAAGAACAGGTTCTGTTTTTAAATCAAAATGGAATTGTGGAATGTTCCTAAAGTTCAGTCGACAGTCTTTAGAATGCGCAGCCGCAGCCGCGCAGACACGGCGGAACAAATCAATAATACACATAAAAATGTTTCATTTTACAAACTAGGTGCCAATATTACAAACACAAATGTGGAACATGATTAACAATCTCTAGACAACAACTGTGTGATTTAATAACCCAATGACTGATGATTCTCAGTTTGATTCTGAACTGCTTTGAATCAGTTAAATGACTCACTGAATCAACTGGTTCTTCAATGAACCACGTGACTCACTAAAGATGTTCGGCTGTTGTTGTTCTCTAAGTATTTAATCTAATATTTCTCACAGACATCTGGTTGTTATTGAAACATGTTCTGGACCAGAACTCACTCGGAAGCCGGAAGAGAACATCTGATCCACATTGAAGAAACGCGTGTTTATATGCCATGATTATAGACAGGAATGAAGTGAACGAATCATAAAATACTCCAGAGTTAAAATGAGCAAAATCACAGTATTATGAGAAACACACACTTCTTCTTATGAAGATCTTTACCTCACACTGCGTGCCTCAAACTAACTCTGATATCGTTCAAAGGTTTGAATCAGAATCGTAGTTAAATGATAGTGTTAGACCATCAGCCATGAAGCTTTTAGAGATGATTTATAGATTAATATGAACTTGTTCACAGCGAGAGCATCAGGCGATACCACTCATTCAGCATCAACAACACAACTGTGTCCAACTATTCTGTGTGTGTGTGTGTGTGTTCTCTCACACACACAGATTCATCATCCACAAGCTAAAAATAACCCCGGGAATCGACAGGCCAGCAAACTTCCACAAACACACACTGCAGATTCACCGACTCCAGCGAGAACTAAAGAAACACAACAGGACATCAACACTTCACTGTAGTACACACACACACACACCACCACAGACATGTTATATAACCCCTGACAACTACTTCTATTATGACTCAAATCACTTCTAGAAAAATGAAAATAAAACAAAAAACCCAAACACTCCTATAATTAAAACTATAATTCTGTGAAAAGTCAATAGAGTTAATGCTGAGTTTCCAGACAGCATTATAGATCATGTGTCGTTATTGATTATAGAGTTATAGAGTTTCCAGACAGCATTATTAATCATGTGCTGTTATTGATTATAGAGTTATAGAGTTTCCAGACAGCATTATTGATCATGTGCCGTTATTGATTATAGAGTTAATGCCGAGTTTCCAGACAGCATTATTGATCATGTGCTGTTATTAATTATAGAGTTATATAGTTTCCAGACAGCATTATTGATCATGTGCCGTTATTGATTATAGAGTTATATCGAGTTTCCAGACAGCATTATTGATCATGTGCCGTTATTGATTATAGAGTTATAGAGTTTCCAGACAGCATTATAGATCATGTGCCGTTATTGATTATAGAGTTATAGAGTTTCCAGACAGCATTATTGATCATGTGCCGTTATTGATTATAGAGTTATAGAGTTTCCAGACAGCATTATTGATCATGTGCCGTTATTGATTATAGAGTTATAGAGTTTCCAGACAGCATTATAGATCATGTGCCGTTATTGATTATAGAGTTATAGAGTTTCCAGACAGCATTATTGATCATGTGCCGTTATTGATTATAGAGTTATAGAGTTTCCAGACAGCATTATTGATCATGTGCCGTTATTGATTATAGAGTTATAGAGTTTCCAGACAGCATTATTGATCATGTGCCGTTATTGATTATAGAGTTATAGAGTTTCCAGACAGCATTATTGATCATGTGCCGTTATTGATTATAGAGTTATAGAGTTTCCAGACAGCATTATTGATCATGTGCCGTTATTGATTATAGAGTTATAGAGTTTCCAGACAGCATTATTGATCATGTGCCGTTATTGATTATAGAGTTATAGAGTTTCCAGACAGCATTATTGATCATGTGCCGTTATTGATTATAGAGTTATAGAGTTTCCAGACAGCATTATTGATCATGTGCCGTTATTGATTATAGAGTTATAGAGTTTCCAGACAGCATTATTGATCATGTGCCGTTATTGATTATAGAGTTATAGAGTTTCCAGACAGCATTATTGATCATGTGCCGTTATTGATTATAGAGTTATAGAGTTTCCAGACAGCATTATTGATCATGCGCCGTTATTGATTATAGAGTTATAGAGTTTCCAGACAGCATTATTGATCATGCGCCGTTATTGATTATAGAGTTATAGAGTTTCCAGACAGCATTATTGATCATGTGCCGTTATTGATTATAGAGTTATAGAGTTTCCAGACAGCATTATTGATCATGCGCCGTTATTGATTATAGAGTTATAGAGTTTCCAGACAGCATTATTGATCATGTGCCATTATTGATTATAGAGTTATTGAGTTTCCAGACAGCATTATCAATCATGTGCCATTATTGATTATAGAGTTATAGAGTTTCCAGACAGCATTATTGATCATGCGCTGTTATTGATTATAGAGTTATAGAGTTTCCAGACAGCATTATTGATCATGTGCCGTTATTGATTATAGAGTTATAGAGTTTCCAGACAGCATTATAGATCATGTGCCGTTATTGATTATAGAGTTATAGAGTTTCCAGACAGCATTATTGATCATGCGCCGTTATTGATTATAGAGTTATAGAGTTTCCAGACAGCATTATTGATTCATGTGCCGTTATTGATTATAGAGTTATATAGTTTCCAGACAGCATTATAGATCATGTGCCGTTATTGATTATAGAGTTATAGAGTTTCCAGACAGCATTATTGATCATGTGCCGTTATTGATTATAGAGTTATAGAGTTTCCAGACAGCATTATATGATCATGTGCCATTATTGATTATAGAGTTATAGAGTTTCCAGACAGCATTATTGATCATGTGCCGTTATTGATTATAGAGTTATAGAGTTTCCAGACAGCATTATTGATCATGTGCCGTTATTGATTATAGAGTTATAGAGTTTCCAGACAGCATTATTGATCATGTGCCATTATTGATTATAGAGTTATAGAGTTTCCAGACAGCATTATTGATCATGCGCTGTTATTGATTATAGAGTTATAGAGTTTCCAGACAGCATTATTGATCATGCGCCATTATTGATTATAGAGTTTCCACACAGCATTATTGATCATGTGCCGTTATTGATTATAGAGTTATAGAGTTTCCACACAGTATTATTGATCATGTGCCATTATTGATTATAGAGTTATAGAGTTTCCAGACAGCATTATCGATCATGTGCCATTATTGATTATAGAGTTATAGAGTTTCCAGACAGCATTATTGATCATGTGCCATTATTGATTATAGAGTTATAGAGTTTCCAGACAGCATTATTGATCATGCGCCGTTATTGATTATATAGAGTTTCCACACAGCATTATTGATCATGTGTCGTTATTGATTATAGAGTTATAGAGGTTCCAGACAGTATTATTGATCATGCGCCATTATTGATTATAGAGTTATAGAGTTTCCAGACAGCATTATCGATCATGTGCCATTATTGATTATAGAGTTATAGAGTTTCCAGACAGCATTATTGATCATGTGCCGTTATTGATTATAGAGTTATAGAGTTTCCAGACAGCATTATTGATCATGTGCCGTTATTGATTATAGAGTTATAGAGTTTCCAGACAGCATTATTGATCATGTGCCGTTATTGATTATAGAGTTATAGAGTTTCCAGACAGCATTATTGATCATGTGCCGTTATTGATTATAGAGTTATAGAGTTTCCAGACAGCATTATTGATCATGTGCTGTTATTGATTATAGAGTTATAGAGTTTCCAGACAGTATTATTGATCATGCGCCATTATTGATTATAGAGTTATTGAGTTTCCAGACAGCATTATTGATCATGTGCCGTTATTGATTATAGAGTTATAGAGTTTCCAGACAGTATTATTGATCATGCGCCATTATTGATTATAGAGTTATTGAGTTTCCAGACAGCATTATCGATTCATTTCTTAAAACTATTTCCTATTTTTCTCTAAGTTTTTTTGTTGAAATATGACTTAAACATGTCTTCTTATGTCATGCAATAAAATGCAAAAGAATTACTTAAAAATCATACAATGTGATTTTCTGGATTTTTAGAGTCCGTCACTCACAGTTGAAGAGTACTATCATAAACATTACAGACGTCTACATGCTTTGTAAGTGGGAAAACCTGTGAAATCGGCAGCGTGTCAAATACTTGTTCTCCCCACTGTATATAAACACACACACGATACACAGTGCATCTCTGATTGAGTCAGAGAAACATCTCTTGATGAGAACAGCATGAGACGCGTGGAGAGAGAGATGAGTGAAAGTTAAAACAGGACACGAGTCCATCGGACAGACTCTGAATGGACTGGATCGATAGCGGCCGTCTCTTCCCTGGGGCCAATGAGACTGTGCTAATATCCTCTGAATATGGAGAAATATTTAAATCAGGCCTTGCACCATAAAAGATAATCATCTTGTGTAGAATCTCGACTCTGAACATCTCTCATGCTGAGAAACAGGTTTGCCTTTCTATCAATACAGGTCAAATTCACATGCAAAAGCATCCATAACCTATATTTTACATCTATAATGTGATGTATTATGACCAAAACAAGCTGGGACTTTAAAAGACTACAACAAACGGCTGGTAGAACTACATGAGCTTCCTTGGTGACATCACACACCCTAATTTACATAAACCCCGCCCCCTGAACACGATTTATAGATTATCATGACAGAATATGCTAATTAATGACTAGAAGTGAACTCCCCATCAACTCATCAACTAACATTCAGAAATGTCCTGTTGCTCTACACATCACTTCTTCTGGAAGTCAGTGCATTGTGTGTGTGAGGTAAATGAAGCTGACTCACACACAAGCTGTTAAAGCTCCGCCCCTGTGCGGAAGCAGCAGCTCATTTGCATTTAAAGGGACAGGCACACCCCTAAATAGTGACAATTTTAACATGCTAAAAAATATCTGTGAGGTATTTTGAGCTAAAAATTCACACATACACACCACTGGGGATATCAGATACGTATTTCACCTCTTGTGAGAAAGGCATTAAACCAGTCCTTTAAGACAAACATTTCTCTTCCCAAACCGCTGGACAGTGTGAAGCAATTGCGACTCGGCCTAAAGCTGTGGGAAAGTTGTGCAACATCAGAGTTTGACAAAGATGTCTCTGTCCCGAAGCCCTGCGAGTCCCGGATGACGTGATTAAGCTTGCTGAAACCATATTAAACAGCACACACATCTGTAACAGCATCGACTAGAAGATCTCCACGACACAGCCAAAACAAGAGGAAATAAGCCCATCACTTTATATTACACATGTGTGGATATATGCCGTCAACATCAACTGAAATCAATGGTAAAAAGACATTAGCCGACAGATTATTAAAATAAAACTGTGAAAGTGAAGTCTTTTATGCTCACATAATGTTCATAAGTTTTGGGTGAGTAAGTAAATGAATACTTGTGTAAACTTGATCAAAAGTGAGTTTAAAGTATAGTGTTACGAAATATTATATTTAAAATAAATGCTGTTGTTTTGAACTTTCTATTCATCAAAGAATCCTGAAAAATAAATGTGTCACAATGTATGAATATGAGCTGATTTAATAATCATAATCACAATAACGGCACATGATCAATTAATAATCATGAATGTGATCATCAAATCCTCATATTAGAGTGATTTGTGAAGGATCATGTGACCCTGAATACTGGAGTGATGATGCGATCACACAAATAAAATACACTTTACTATATATATTACAAAACAGTTCATTTAAAATGTAATAATATTTCACAATTTCACTGTTTACTGTATTTTCGTTCTCAGAAACATTTACAAATCAAACATTTGAACGACACTGTAATTTAAAATGTATATTTTCACTCTAAATGAAGTCATTGAGTAAACATCATTAATATAGCAATGCTGGAGTTTAGAAAAGTGCAAAACATTGTAGTGACACACTTACAGGAAAAAGGCAAAAAATGCAGGAGTTACACAACCTCTCTGGCCCGTTACTAAACTCTCTCTCTCTCTCTCTCTGTCTCTCTATGTCTCTCTCTCATGGCCTGCTTAGTCCGAGACTTCAAAACAACTCCAGCATTCACTGATAAACAACTGCGCTGGCAAGCTCATCCCTCCTTCTCTCATCCTTTTCTCCTGCGCATCCACAAATGCAGAAATGCCTGAGGAGACGCTAAAGCACCAGAAATGCTCCAGTTTTAGCACGTTGGCACACACACACACACCTCTGATTTATCACATCACACACAATGTTTCCTCGCTGCCCACAGGAAGATATTATTATTGCTCAACAACGGCTCTTTCTTTTCTCTGAAAGAGTAAAACATTAAACGTTACACAGCAAAGTCTGTTCTTCCTCACTATTGCTGGTTATATTATCTTATATACTTACTATTTTTGTCTTGTTTTATAGAGCAAATAACATTCTTAAATCAAGATGTATTTACTGGAGAAGCAAAATAAAATAATCTCGTTTTCTGAAAAATTAAGTTCTGTCAATGGTTGTCGGGAAAACAATCTTAATAGAAAAGGAAAAGCAAGATTATTTTTCTCTAATGGATATTTGTTCTTGTTTTAATGCATGATTGTAGATAACAAGACTTTAAGTAATTTTTCTAAGTAAATGTATCATGATTTAATTTGTAATGCAAAATTATTTTTTGAGCAAAGAAGATCTTTTAATCTTTTTAAGCTAAAACTCTTCCTGATACATTCCTCAGAAAACAAGATTTCATTTGGCATCTCAGAATTAAATCCATCTTGATGTAAAAATGTTTGTGTTTGTAGTTTTGAACTGGAAAAAAACTGGAGAAAAAGCAGAGTGAAGGAGTGATTACATCACGTTTAGTTCTGGTCAATAACAGTGATCAATAACTTAACAAACACTGATACGTCAATAGCTGACACTAAGTGTATTATTTACATTTACTAAAACACGATAAACACACAGAGATTATTGAAGCCTTCAGCAGATTAAAGCAGGAATCTGGAAGAGGATACTGTGTGTTTGTAACTTTAATATTTATAGGATTACACCGATATAATCAGGGTGTGTGAATGAGAATTAATAACGCTGAGAGTCGGACGGCTGCGAGTTAAATGAAGTCGGACCGTCTCAAAACTAAAACCAAGTGACTGAACATAAGAAGTTTTTCTTTTTCGCTTTTCAAATTTTTTTTTATATATATTTTTTTTTTTTTGCTAAAAAACAAAGACTTTATTAATATATTTTTTTCCTGACCCCATTGAAGATATTTTCTTCTCTCAAGCACAAACTCATTTATTTTTTTTTTTTTTTTCAGAAAACAAGACTTATTATGTATTTATTTTTTCACTTTTACTTTGTAAAAAGTTTTCTTATTCAATATTTTTCAATTGTTTTCCAGAAAAAAAATATCTAAACATTAAGTAAAGATAGATTTACGGGAGATGCAATATAATAGGATGCATCAAAATAAAATGCATCAGAATTAAGTTTGTATTAAAACAAGAGCAAACATCTGCTAATGTGGCAGACAAATATTGTTTTAAAGGGAATTGGCAGATACTTTTACAAAAAAAGTTCTGCCAATT
The DNA here is from genome assembly GCA_030378365.1 of Hybognathus amarus. Lineage (NCBI taxonomy): Eukaryota > Metazoa > Chordata > Actinopteri > Cypriniformes > Leuciscidae > Hybognathus > Hybognathus amarus. The sequence goes on along the minus strand of JAQIUQ010001056.1, from coordinate 389,036 downwards.
TTTTGTAAAAAAATTAACCCCTTTTTTATTTACAAAGCTTTTTTTAGTTTTACTTGAGAAGCAAAATGGCATATTACATCATGTTTCTGAAAAAAAATGAGAGTGCATGAAACAAAACATATTCTGCAAATTGGGTTATAAAAAAAACCTTGATTTTATTTTGTATTATTTTTCTTTTTTTTCTAGTAATATTTAAACATTTCTAAAACAAGATACATACCTGCAAAAAAAAACCCTCAAAAAACAGGACATTGAATAAAATTCAAGAAAAATAAATTGCTAGTAAATTTCTGTCACGGAACGGGCTAGGAAAAGGTGTGAGGACTCAAGTGCAAACAATGGGTATTTATTAAGAAAATAATACAACAAAAACAAGAACAAAAACTCCCTCGTGGGGGAAAACTAGATAATAACAGGTAAGCTCTGGAAACACTGAGGAACAGGAAACATGGACAACGAACCAGCACAGTACTGAAAACACAAGGAGATTAAATAGAGAAGCAAACAAGGAAGGCTAACGAAACAGACAGGTGGAGCAAATGAACCAATAATCAGATAACAAGGTGGGCGGGGTAAACAATGACAAGAGAGCACATGGTACAAAACAACAACCATCCAAGTGCAACACAAAGACAGGACAGACATGTGACACTACCCTCTCCCCTACGGAGCGGCTACCAGACGCTCCATCAGGCGGAACAGACCAGGGCGGGACGAGGGGAACAGACCAGGGCGGGACGGCGGGAACAGACCAGGGCGGGACGGGAGGGAAAATCGTTCAGTCCTGGGAGACCCGGGCGAAACGCAAAGTCCATCGGGCGGCCAGGGCGGTGCAGACCCCTCGGGCGGCCAGGGCGGAGCAGACCCCTCCGGGCGGCCAGGGCGGAGCAGACCCCTCGGGCGGCCAGGGCGGAGCAGACCCCTCGGGCGGCCAGGGCGGAGCAGACCCCTCGGGCGGCCAGGGCGGAGCAGACCCCTCGGGCGGCCAGGGCGGAGCAGACCCCTCGGGCGGCCAGGGCGGTGAAGACCCCTCGGGCGGCCAGGGCGGTGAAGACCCCTCGGGCGGCCAGGGCGGTGAAGACCCCTCGGGCGGCCAGGGCGGTGAAGACCCCTCGGGCGGCCAGGGCGGTGAAGACCCCTCGGGCGGCCAGGGCGGTGAAGACCCCTCGGGCGGCCAGGGCGGTGAAGACCCCTCGGGCGGCCAGGGCGGTGAAGACCCCTCGGGCGGCCAGGGCGGTGAAGACCCCTCCGGGCGGCCAGGGCGGTGAAGACCCCTCGGGCGGCCAGGGCGGTGAAGACCCCTCGGGCGGCCAGGGCGGTGAAGACCCCTCGGGCGGCCAACGTGGAGTAGACCTCGGTTCAGTCTCAGGGACAGGCACAGGCTCAGACTCTGGGATAGACACAGGCTCTGGGACTCGACACCGGCTCCGGGTCAAGGACAAGCTCCGGGACAGGGACAGACACTGTCTCAGGGACAGACATTAACACAGACACAGTCATAAGAACAGAAACAAATACAGAAACAAACATAGATTCCAGCTCAGGGACAGACTCCGGCACAGGGGCAAACACAATCTCCAGGATCGACACCGGCTCAGGGACCGGGACAGACACTGGCTCAGGGACAGATACTAAAACAGAAACAGTCAACATAACAGAAACAAATACAGACATAAACATATCTTCCAGCTCAGGGCTGGACACAGGCTCTGAGACAGACACCGGCTCAGGGACAGGCACCGGCTCAGGGGCAGCGCACCGGCTCAGGGCAGACACCGGCTCAGGGGCAGACACCGGCTCAGGGGCAGACACCGGCTCAGGGGCAGACACCGGCTCAGGGGCAGACACCGGCTCAGGGGCAGACACCGGCTCAAGGACAGGGACGTGAACAGTCTCTCGCTGGGCCGACGGGACGTGGACAGTCTCTCGCTGGGCCGACGGGACGTGGACAGTCTCTCGCTGGGCCGACGGGACGTGGACAGTCTCTCGCTGGGCCGACGGGACGTGGACAGTCTCTCGCTGGGCCGACGGGACGTGGACAGCTCCGCTGGTCCGACGGGACGTGGACAGTCTCTCGCTGGGCCGACGGGACGTGGACAGTCTCGCTGGGCCGACGGGACGTGGACAGTCTCTCGCTGGGCCGACGGGACGTGGACAGTCTCCGCTGGGCCGACGGGACGTGGACAGTCTCTCGCTGGGCCGACGGGACGTGGACAGTCTCTCGCTGGCTCGACGGGACGTGGACAGTCTCTCGCTGGGCCGACGGGACGTGGACAGCTCTCGCTGGGCCGACGGGACGTGGACAGTCTCTCGCTGGGCCGACGGGACGTGAACGGTGTCTCGCTGGGCAGATGGGATGTGAACGGTCTCCGCTGGACGGACGTGTGTCTCCTCCTCCTTCTCCGTCCGTGACGGCGAGAAGTTGGTCCTGAACTGTCTCTCACTGGCCCAGGATCGAGGGGGGCCGGGATGGAGAGTGGTTCTGAATCTCCTCTCTACCACCTCCTCCTCCTCTACGACCTCCCCGAGTCCCACGAAAAATTACCAGGCGGGTCCCTGAAAATTTCTCCTCTCCCCGCTCAGTGGCTGGGGAAGAGAAGTTCGAAACCATACTGCTGGAAATCGGTTTTGGCGAAGTCCTTCCATCACAACGGATAGTCGAGAATTGAGTCGATCCAAATGTAGCAATAATATGGTCTGGGCAATCCAAGTCATCGTCATCCCAACAATCAGAATCCTCCTCACCCATTGTGCTGAATCCTCAGATGGCTGGTTCGTTCTGTCACGGAACGGGCTAGGAAAAGGTGTGAGGACTCAAGTGCAAACAATGGGTATTTATTAAGAAAATAATACAACAAAAACAAGAACAAAAACTCCCTCGTGGGGGAAAACTAGATAATAACAGGTAAGCTCTGGAAACACTAGGAACAGGAAACATGGACAACGAACCAGCACAGTACTGAAAACACAAGGAGATTAAATAGAGAAGCAAACAAGGAAGGCTAACGAAACAGACAGGTGGAGCAAATGAACCAATAATCAGATAACAAGGTGGGCGGGGTAAACAATGACAAGAGAGCACATGGTACAAAACAACAACCATCCAAGTGCAACACAAAGACAGGACAGACATGTGACAATTTCACAAAAAAAATTAAAAATTAAAAAAAATGATTAACAGGAAAGTAATTTAAAATTGAATAAATTAAGTCTAAATGTCGTTTCTTGTAAAACGTACCAATTACCAATGCTTTATTAACAACTTCAAAATATACTTTTTACAGAGTAAAATCAAGATACATTTACTTGAGAAGCAAAATGTCAAAAGATATTAGTCTTGATTTGTATATTTTTTTTTCTGATTGAAAACTTTATGCTTGAAACAAAAACAAAAAACTAAAAGTAAACTTATTTTAAAGAGAAAACAAGTTCATTCGTCTGCCACCATTGGCAGATAGGCCTATTTGTCTTTGTTTTATGCGTGAAACACTTTTGACACACAACGTTATATGTTGTCATTTTGCTTATCAAATAAATTAAGATTGCTTTCACTAACAAATGCTGGGTTGTTTGGGTCAAATATGGACAAACCTAACTGATGGGTCCATATTTGATCCAAACACAGCATTTTTAGAGTGATATTTGCTCTGAAAAACAAGACAGACGTCGGGCAGGTTGAGTGAGTGAGGTCGTAGTGGACAGTATTTTTGGGCATCATGATAAAGGACACTGGGATAGGTTGCGGTCGGGCTATTCTCGTATGTCGGTGTGTATTACATTCCTGAAGACATCAGACCATGTGACTGCGCAAACCTCAAGCAGCGTTCAGAAACTTTTACGGTTTTCATGTTTTCAGGTTACGAACATTCTGTCATTCAAGAGCGAAAACCTCTGACCGTGAAACATCAAAACCTGAATCAATCTCATGAGCGACTGGAGAAACGTCCTTGTAGTAGAGTTGAGGACGGTGTGCTGTGACGTTACTCAGTGTGTGTCAACTGAGAGCTATTTCAAGACCTTCGAGCTGTTGCACACAACACCCTGAAAGAGTGTGTGTGAATCAAGTTCAATGGGCCTGATCAGCAAAACAAATAGTGCATGTTTGTGTTCAGTTTGAGTTTATTCAGCTTATTCAGGCACAAAATGATGCAAAACACCTCAAATATTATAAATAACATATAAATAAATACAAATAAATACAAAACAAGGTTTATTTTTATAGTGGTAAGTGAAATGTAGAGAAAATATACTCTGTAAAAACAAACTATCATGCTTGCGTTTCGCAGCGATGCCAGATAGAAGAGCTATTGTGGTTTCCCAAAGAAAATTTCAGTGATTTCAGTCATTTTTTTTCTTATTGCGAAGAACATTTACTAATCTAAAGACCTTTTCCCACTATATAAAATGTTTTGTAGGATGGAAAGATTCCACGGGTGTTAAAGGTTCTTCATGGAACCATCAATGCCAATAAAGAACCTCCAATTGTAGGAGAGAGTTTAAAAATGTCCACTTGTTTTAATGACATGATGCCATTTCAGAGTGTGAAAGAGAAACATGAAACTGAATCACTTCAAAACACACTAAAATACCACAGTTAAACTACTACACGTTTAAAGTTTATAGCCTGGAACTCAGACAAAGCATTAGTTCCTTGAGTAAATCGCCTTCTGACCTCTTCGGTGAGGGCGGTTAACACTGTACGTGTTCAAGCGATACCTCCCTCGCCATCGACAGGCCTTCAGCAGCAGTCACGCAGATTATACCAAGTGATCCCCCCTCTCAAACACCATAAGGGTGTGGGACGACACTCTCAGATGAAGCCTTCTAACCAGCTGTACACTAGGGCTGTAGTCAACCAAATAAATCCTTAGTCGACCAAAGTCTTGTCTGTGCAAACGATTAGTCGACTAAGAAAAGCAGACGTTTTGATTGAACTTTTTTAAACTATTGTCATAGAGCATTTATAAAACAACAACAATAAAACATCAAAAATAAATAAAACTATAATAATAATACAATTCTTTGAAAATTTAAGTGATTTTTTTTAACTGCAAAAAGTGAGGAGCTCTGTCCTAGGTCTATGGTAACAGTCACAAGTACCTGATCACACCACACCCTACAAAAAATATAACTGCTATCTGCCACATAATGCAAAATCTTAACAAAAGCTCTCTTTTATACAGGCTAAATTCTTCTTATTTACAAAGCTAAGGGTTAACTTTTCTCCAGCCGATCTAACGTTAATGTGTTTTTAAAAAAGCCTAAAAACAATCTGTAATAGGCTGTGTTGTAGGAAGGCTGCAAGGCATATAGGTTTATTTTCGTTTTGTTACATTATTTAGGCTATTTTCAAATGCGTCAAGTTTACGAATAAAAACGAAAACATATTAAGAAATCGGTAACGCTTCCTTTTACAGTACAGTACTTACAGTGTACTTACCTAGAAAGTACTGGCTAATATAAGGTAAGTACATGGAACATGGGTAGGTTTAGGGATAGGTTCAGGGTAAGTACTAGTTATTACCCAGTACTTGTAGTTACTAAAATAAGTACGTAGTATTTACATGGGTAACTGGACTGTAAAAGGAAGCGTTACCAAGAAATCACAATCATGATTAAGCCGTTAAAAGGGCTGCTCACGTCTTTTGCACGCTCAAGTTCGTTTTCAAATGTAGGCGCGTGATGTGCGCACTCATAATGGAGCAACGCGGTCGCGGTCGCCTACCTCCACAGTCTTGTAGTCTTAGTTTTAAAATGTAGCCAGACAAAAGATTTAGATTTCGACTATAGCCAAAACAAGTAGCTTTCTATCTTAATGAATACAGCAAAACTACCTATATCCCTTACTGAGCGCGAAGCAGCAGCGCAGCCAGCCACAGGTGCAGTTCCCGAGTGTTTTATGTGTGTGCGCTAAACTGTGGCGCAGTTACAAAAATTGCCTAAATTAAAGCATTTAAAGTTGGAGATAAAACATAGGCTAATTATATTTAGAATACAGTAATAAATAACTGCTTATAAAGGAATAAATATCAAGGAGTAAATCATTGAATATGTATTTCTGTTGGTATAAAATAAAAAATAAAATGCGACTGGTCGACCAATAAGAATGTCAGTCGACCAAGACGGCATCGACTGATTAATCGACTAAACGACTAAAGTTGACAGCCCTACTGTACACGGTGGGTTGTGTACCCCTAGTTCCCTGAGTAGGGGACGAGACGCTACGTCCCTGTGCCATACTTCATTCTTCGACTTGCTTCATAGCCTGGTTCAACCAGACTCTCGTAAATTTCATTTGTACATAGTCTGGCCTCTCTCCATTGAGAAACGTTTACTTCCTGGTAGGCGGATTCTCTGTTAAAGTTAAAAATTACTGGATCTGCCTAGAGTCACTCAGGATCTCTCATAGCCAATCGCTAACATGTGGTCATATCATGCGCTGAAACTGGCCGGGAACAAAAAAGCGTCCGTCATCGCGAAAGCTGAGCTGCCCAGCATGAACTCTTAACTTTTCTGCCTCCTTCACTTGGTCCTCCGTTAGTGCAACAAAAGGGGAGATGACAACAACTATCGACTTTGCATCCTTATCGTTCGCCTTAGCTAACTCATTCACCAATTGCAGAGTGAGCTGGAAAATCAAACGTTTCCCGAACCCAGTGGGGAGGAGGGCCACAACATCATGGCCACCAACAAAACTAGGCAAACGTTGTTCTTGCTCCGGCTTTAAATTCTGCATATTCTGCAGTTTTCCAACAACAGGCCGAATAGCTTTTCTCATGTCTTTCTCCGCTGCCATCACTGAACTCAACCTGACGCGCGATATCAACGTCATCGTCTCTCAGCCACTCCCTCTATTCGCTGATTGGTCCTACAAAAAAATTGATTTCTGGAAACCAAGAATATACAGCAGTCCCAGACGTAGTCCTGAAGGAAAATGAAATTGAGAATTGAGCGGAAGTGCGTAGGAGGGCGCAGCCAGGCGACATGCTTCAGCCTAATCGAAGCTAATGCTAGTCAAACCCGATTGCAAATGAGCAAATGAAACCAAACCTGCCCGTGACATTCACTCTCGCGATCGGACTAGTTCTTCACATCCGTTCTTCAGATGCAGTCACACGGAGGCGTTCCCAAAGCACCGTCGACGCAGAGTCTTAGTCTCCTACTGAATTGTGAATTACAGTATTGATTTGATTGATTTAAGTCTGTGTGTGTCGAAGAAGAATAAACATGACACCGGTGTGATTGTGTTGCTTCCAGAGATATAAATGGCTCAATAAAACACACGCAGAAACACACACACAAAGTGAGCGATCTATTCACAGCGGATCTGGGCGGGTGTGTGTTTGTCCGTCTGCTCTTGGTTTTGGCTCTTGGTTTTTGTTGTGTTTGTTCTTTCAGAAAGTTCAGATGACAAAAGAAAAAGAAACGAGCCGCCGCAGCCGCCATGGAGACGCGGAGAGACGCCAAACACCTCAGTGTTGTTTTCCTGACCCTTCACTCCTGCGGAGAAGAGCAGCAACTCCATGATGATCACTAGCACTGACTCACACTTCTCTATCTATCTATCTGATCTGATCTATCTATCTATCTATCTATCTATCTATCTATCTATCTATCTATCTATCTGTCTGTTCTTGTCTGTCTGTCTGTCTGTCTGTCTGTCTGTCTGTCTGTCTGTCTGTCTGTCAGTCAGTCAGTCAGTCCGTCTGTCCATCTGTCCATCTGACCTGTCTGTCCGTCTCCGTCTGTCCATCTATCCTCTTCATATTCAGTCTAGTCAGTCTGTCCGTCCGTCCGTCCATCCATCTCTCTGACTGTCTGTCTGTCTGTCTGTCTTTCGTCTGTCTGTCTGTCTGTCTGTCTGTCTGTCTGTCTGACTGTCTGTCTGTCTGTCTGTCTGACTGTCTGTCTGACTGTCTGTCTGTCTGTCTGTCTATCCATCTATCTGTCTGTTTGTCTGTCTGTCTATCCATCTATCTGTCTGTCTGTCCATCTATCTGTCTGTTCTGTCTGTCTGTCTGTCTGTTCTTGTCTGTCTGTCTGCATCTGTCTGTCTGTCTGTCTATCCATCTATCTGTCTGTTTGTCTGTCGTCTATCCATCTATCTGTCTGTCTGTCCATCTATCTGTCTGTCTGTGTCTGTGTCTATCTCATCTGTACGTCCGTTCGTCTATTCTATCTATCTATCTATCTGATCTATCTATCTATCTGATCTATCTATCTATCTATCTATCATTTCCTGTCATGTCCGTTCTGTTCTTTCTCTCGCAGTATGAATGAAGGAATCTCAGTCTTGTTGTTCCTGCTGGTGAATCTCAGCAGTCTGAATATCTCAGTGTGTCCTTGTGAACTTTCAGATAAATCACAGTGACTCGGTTCATTAAAAAGAATCAAACACTTGAGGTGATTAAGTGTCCTTACGTAACCGATGTGCATCACTAAAGAGTCACCTCACTGAAAGACAACATCTTCTCTCTCTCAACACACACTCGTTCCTCCAACGACCTTCACGCTGGAGGCTCATCACCGTTTGGAAGCGACACATGAAAACCCCTCCAGATCGTATTATGCAGATCCATGATCAGGCCATGAGGACATCGCCTCAAACTCCTCTGCTTATGTAAACCCCAAAATCTGCAGCACTTCAACGTTTCATAACATAATATCATTCATTGCACAGAGAAACAAGACAAAACAGGAAAGTGTTTTCATGCAAACGTTGCATTGAAATGTTATTCTGTAATTACTTTCACAGCATCACAGTCCTGATACAACTCTATAGCCAAAAGCAACATATGGGCGGAGACAGATACCCAGCACATGACAACAGTTCCTCCACGACGACAGTTGCACTTATTAACGACTGGTTACATCAAGCCTGTGTGACAATGGCTTCTTTTACAATTTATAATATATTAAATACATCAATTTGCTTTGAATTGGCTTGAAATTGGTGGTTGGTCAGGATTTCAAAAAGAGGGTAAACTAAACAGCCATTGTAACAAAAGTGTAAAAATATGGTAACAATCTAAGTGTATTTCACATGTTTTCCACTGAATTAACAAAAAGAAGAAGAATTTTTTAATCGAAGGCCCCTCATTGTCCAACATAATATCTGAAGCTCCTCCAAACTGGCTGCTTGGTTTCAAACTTTTTATTATAGGAGACATATTATGACAATCTGACTTTTTCCGTGTTTAAGTGCTAATCGGGTCCCTGTGAGTCTACCAACCCAGACCACATGAAAAGTAGGGGTGTAACGATACACAAAACTGACGGTTTAGGTTTTCCTACGGTTTTGATGTCTTGGTTCGGTTCTGTTTGGTTTAGAAAGCTAAAATGTCCATTTATTCTCTTCTGTTCTGTCTGTTCTGTTTGTCTGTCTGTCTATCATTCGTTTATTCTTTCTGTCTGTCTGTCTGTCCTTTACATTGTTGTTTATTTCTTTCTGTCTGTCTGTCTGTCCTTCATTCCTTTATTTATTCTGCCTGTCTGTCTGGTCGTTCTTCTGTCCATCATTTGTTTCTTCATTTCTACTCTTGCTTCTGTCTGTTCATCCAACCATGCATTGTTCTGTCTAGTTGTTCAGTCGTTGTATCTATTGAAAGTAAATGTACGTGAAAGACAGACAGACAGTTTCCGTACAGTCATTAGACTGTTGAGTCAGTCTAAAAATATCTCTTCTTCTACTCATTGCCAGTCTGAGTAAATGTGTTGTTCAATCACTCAACGCACAGCAGTGACTGAATGATGAACACATGAATGATTAACACGTGAATGACGAACACGTAAATGATGAACACTTAAATGATGAACACATAAATGATGAACACATAAATGATGAACACGTGAATGATGAACACGTGAATGATGAACATCGTGAATGATGAACACGTGCAATGATGAACATCGTGAATGATGAAATCACGTGAATGATGAACATGTGAACAATGAACATGAGAATGATGAACACATAAATGATGAACACTTAAATGATGAACACTTAAATGATGAACACATGAATGATGAACACGTGAATGAAGAACACGTGAATGATAAACACGTGAATGATGAACACGTGAATGATGAACACTGTGAATGATGAACACGTGAATGATGAACACGTGAAATGATGAACACGTGAAATGATGAACACTGTGAATGATGAACACATGATGAACACGTGAATGACGATCGTGCTGAATGATTGAAACGTGTGAATGACGTAACACGCAAATGATCGAACACATGAATGATGAACACTGTGACTGATGAACACATGAATGAAGAACATATGAATGAAGAACACGTGAATGATAAACACATGAATGAAGAACATATGAATGAAGAACACTCGAATGATGAACACGTGAATGACGGACACGTAAATGATGAACACATGAATGATGAACACGTAAATGATGAACACATGAATGATGAACACGTGAATGACGGACACGTAAATGATGAACACATGAATGATGAACACGTGAATGACGGACACGTAAATGATGAACACATGAATGATGAACACGTGAATGATAACACATGAATGAAGAACATATGAATGAAGAACACTCTAAATGATGAACACTGAATGACGAACACGTGAATGATAAACACGTGAATGATGAACACGTGAATGATGAACACGTGAATGATGAACACGTGAATGATGAACACGTGAATGATGAACGTGGAATGACTGAACACAGTAAATGAACGAACACATGAATGATGAACCCGTGAATGATGAACACATGAATGAAGAACATATGAATGAAGAACACGTGAATGATAAACACATGAATGAAGAACATATGAATGAAGAACACTTTGAATGATGAACACGTGAATGATCGGACAATGTAGAAATGATGAACACATGAATGATGAACACTATAAATGATGAACACATGAATGATGAACACGTGAATGAACGGAACACGTAAATGATGAACACATGAATGATGAACACGTGAATGACGGACACGTGAAATGATGAACACATGAATGATGAACACATGAATGATGAACACATGAATGATAAACATATGACAGCCTGGAGATCAGTGAGCCTCTACACTGGTGTCTTCTGTCTCGGTTGTACCTGTAATGGCCAGATCCTGAGACAGCTGCTCTGACATCATCAGCTGTGAACGGACATCACATTCAGAGACTCGTGCCTTTAAAGGAACACTTCATCTAAAGATTAAGTTATGTAATTGACTCATGCTAATCTTGTTTTAGCATGAAAGGAGACTAAAATGGGAGATGACTCACACTGTCAAGCTCCACATAAGATGAGAAAGCACCATAAAATACAGCTAGTTCAGTATATTCTGAAGCTAAGACGCTAGATTTGAGTGAGGACCACGAGGACCAAACTGAAATGTAACTTAAAATACAATGAAATCCTTAATAGGACTTTTAGTTGTGGACCCCGACTGTAGGGGATTCAAACAAAGAGGAATTAATGACATCAACCGCTAAGAAAAATGGTTCAGAGGCGGCGCAAGGTATTATGTAAACATTATCACACCAGAAAGAGTGTTGTTACATTGGAAATCAGCGGGATCAAGTGTCATGTGTCACCAAGCAACACACACATGACAGCCGAGAGCTCAGACCACTCAAATTAGAGGAGGGAACAAACACTAAACTGCTGATGAAAGATTAAACGGTGGGTGATTATGATTTTCCAGCTTTAGTCAGTGTGTAATGTTGCAGTTTGAGCATAAACAACATCTGCAGAGTTACAACACTCAGAGTTCAGAGCGAAGGGAGATATTTGCTTTTTAAGGACTACAACAAACGGCTGGTAGAACTACACAAGCGTCCTCCTGGGTTAGTGACATCAAACACCCTAATTTACATAAACCCCACCCCCGGAACATCGATATATAGACTATCTTGACAGAATATGCTAATCAATGACTAGAAGAGAACTCCACATCAGATACATAAACTCATCAACTAACATTCAGAAATGTCCTGTGTTTGAACATAAAAGGCTAAAAGTATTTGAAATTTACAGTGCGTGTGTGTGAGGTAAACAAAGCAGCTAACACACTCGAATGCTGAGAGCAGCAGCTCATTTGCATTTAAAGGGACAGACACAAAAATAGTGTGTTTTTGCTCACACTCAAAAAGTGACAATTTTAACATGCTACAAAATATCTGTGAGGTATTTTGAGCTGAAATGTAACACACACACACACACACACACACACTGGGAACATTAGAGACTTATTTTACATCTTGTGAAAAGGGCATTATACCACACTTTTATAAGACAAACACTGATAATTCATTCACAATAATGCATTAATGGTCCATTATGATATTCTGTTTACATCAAATCTTCAAAAAGGCGTTTTAACATAACCAATCGTTATGGAACTGGTTTTAATGTGCAATTTTGAGTGCTGTGAATATTTTCTCAAAATTGATAATCGCACAAAAGATACTGAATAATACTTGGAGTCATATGGACTCATTTTAAGCTAATAGGGAAAATTCTTTCAAAATTATGAACAAATATTCTTCTGGTCAAAAATCTCTAATGTATCATTTTTTAAAAAAAAATGATAATTGAAAAAATTGTTATCTTGCAATTCCACATTTTTTCTCTAAATTGTGAGTTTATGTCACAATTCTGTTTTTTCTCTGAATTGTGAGATATAAACTCGAAAATATTTTCCCTCAGAATTTGACTTTTTAACTTATTTAACTAATTGCAAGTTTATATCTCACAATTCTTGACAGAAAGTCAGATATAAACTCGCAATTGCGAGATATAAAGTCAGGAATTGTGCGCTGATAAAGTCAGAATTGCAAGTATACTGTAAACTCGCAATTGTGAGGAAAAAAAACATTTCACAATTGTGAGGAATATTTTAAAATTATCTTACAATTTTGAGAAAAAAGACAGAATTGTGTGATGCAAACTTGCAATTGCGAGAGATTAAATCTAAATTGTGAAGATAAAAAGTTGCAGTTATCTTTTGAATTGTTTTGTTCAATGGCGAACACGAACTTCCAAACAAATGGCTTGAACATTCTGAGAACATTAAAAAGAACGTTTCAGAACTAAATGGAACGTCAGCAAAACGTTCTTCGAACATATTTTGGTACAGTAGCTATTTTTGGAGCACAACGGTGTGAATGACTCCATTTTTGTTCATGGTAACAAGTAGAGTTAAAATATTAATTATTTTGCTTTACGAAAGGGGGAAAATGACGTTGAGTAGCTTAAATGGCAGATATTTTTTATTTTTAAAGCTTGTAGTATGACTCACTGATTATCAAGACCCCAGATAAACCAGTATCTCAGTGAGTCTTTGTGCGTGTTTGTTGCGTGCAGTCGTGGCTGGAAAAGGCTTTTGCGGGTTTGTCTGGGCCCGCGACACACCTCCCTTTGACATTGACACACATTCTCCACAGCCACGGCGTTTACGTTCTGCAGAACCGCGGAAAAGCCCACGGCAGGAGCTGCAAGCCTGCTGCGGGAGCCAATGTTTTCATTTCACAATTAAAGTTCGCATCAACAAACGCACACGTATGCATCTCTCCTGCGCAAATGCATGAACAAAGACCATCATCAATTAACCCACTAGTAAACTGACATGTTAAGTGACGTTCGCGTACTTAAATCCAACAAAAACTCGTGAAAAAAATGTAGGATGGTTTCTGTAATGCTTGCAACCTTGTGCTTATTCAGTCATAGTTCATATTAAGCGAGTGTTTAAACAGCTCTATGTTTACAAGTGACCAGCCGCTGGAACAGGGTCACGTCTCATGTGTCGTTTTAAACGGCACGATTAGCTCATATTGTCTATGAATATTTACGTTTAATTCCTTTGTGCACAACAAATCGTGACCTGCGGGCAACAGTTGCATTCATTTATAAACATACGCGACTGCATACATACATGCGGCATACATAAAAGAAAAGCGTGTCTCAGAAATTTGCACTTACCTTGCACTTAAATTATTATGATGACGACGTGCCCAATTTCCCTAAAATACAAAAATGAGCAAAAGTCGACAGTCCTTTGTCTTTGAAATATTTGTATTTTTCACAGTCCTGACCTGGGTGGCTACCAGTGCTCTTGCGCTCGTACTTTCTTTCCAGCGGTGTTTGTTATTTTCTCTCCCTCTTTTCCTTGCTCTGTATTGCCCCGTTTTTTGTCCTTACTGAAGCCACAGAAAAAAAAATCTTACAAAAAAATATGGAGCCGTCAATCAAATAAGTCGACTTGAGTTATGGATGGGGGAGCGCGAAATCTTCCATCGAGCTCGAGTCGTCTGTGTGGGGTGTTTGAGGACAGTTATGTGGCGTATGTGTTATGAAAAGCTATTCCTGTAGCCAGCCCTCCAACATATCTATACTCGGAGGCTGAATGTCAAAGAAGCCCGTTCTTGAAAAAGGCTCCCCCCTTTTTTGGCAATGGTTCGCGCCCGTTGTTGAAGCGCCTGGTGGAACAAAACGCGTTCGCATTCCAAGCTTCTGGTTACAGTCTGAAGCAAGAGCTTCGTGCGATTTGGGGCGCGTCAGAAGATATAAATACCCTAATCTCTAATTTCATGCAGAAATGTATGTATATGATATGCAAATTGGGTCGAGGATGAAAAGGGGGCGCGCGTCACCCTCGAGTCCTCACTATAAGCGCGCTCCAGGCACTGTTGCGGTAGGATACTGATGGAAGACACATGCTCAACGCCGTGGTATTTGTAGTTAGACCAAAAGTAATCACAATTATGCTAATGTGATCATAGCTATTCTAAAACATAGGCTATATGTGGACATGCAAATCAATTTCAAAACTTTATAGATGTCAGACCGATTTCTTCACTTCAGTTTAGGCTGTTTCACATGCATTTTGGCTATCGAATTAATAGGTTACATCATTCACTCTGAGTGAACCCAGATGATTATTGAGAAAAGTCACCCGGAAATAATTATATCCTCATTTGACTTTCTTCCAGAGCACATATGTTCTATCTGAAAGCACAGAATAAAACATTAAAAAGGTAATCGCAACTTTTTATCTCACAATTCAGACTTTTTCTCTCACAATTTCGATTATTTTGAATTATAAATTGCGGGAAACAAGTCAGAACTGTGTGATACAGATTTGGTGCATCACCTTTGTTTAAATGAACTGTACCTTTAAGAAGTGGGGATTGGGTTCAGTGTAGATTACAATTTGGATTTTACTGAATAGATAATAGATTATATATAATAGATAGGTTAATAGTAAATAGATTTCATCACCATCAAGTCTGTAATTGTTCTTAATGATAATCTCCCAATGCTCATTAAACATGGCCGTTACACTCAACGTCTATAACCCAGAAGTCAGTCTGAGACCTCAACTGGTTGCAGAGTGTGTGAAACACACTCAAAAAGGTGATTAGTATGAATCCACAATATTTCTACCAAAATTCCAATTAGTCTTATTTGAGTCGAATAATAATTGATATTCATTTGCAGCCTATAGCAACACTGAGCCACGTGTAAATCCAGTTCAGCAGGTTCACTCAGTCCAGGAACATGTTGGGAAATATCCAGGCTCTCGCTGGCCGCCTTCAGCTAAACTATGGGCAGTTTCAGATCCCCATTGCACAACTCGAACCTCTACGGAAGATAACACTTAACTGACCTCGGATAAGTGCTGCAAAACAACAGAGACTCATGTGAAACCAGCAGTCAAACACATCGAGAAGATTACCTTTTAATTGGTCAACATGCAAAGCACTTGCTGTTTCAACAATGACACATTTCAAGTCAACATGAAACCAGTTTTTATAATGTGGCATATTTCCCATCCAGGACGTCCCATCAGTAAAAGGAGATCCTCCTGAAGAGTGGGAAGTCCAGTCTTCAAGGATCTCACGGACATGATCATGAAAAGCTGAATGTTTTATGACGGAGCATCAATGCAATGCAGCAAATCTGTTAAATTTAGGCTAAAAAACTGACAGCTGTGGTTGCCAGAGATTTACCGTAAAAATACCGTAGCATCATTTTAAGTTTTACAGGGTTAACTTAAATTTACAGTAAAAAACATTACATTATATGATATAATGTTAATTTACCGACTTATTGAAGCACTAATATCTGTTTGTACTTTTATTGTGGTTTACAGTATGTGGTTTAACACACCCATGCTAAAAGTTAACTAAAAAGAGGAATAAAAAATCATCTTTTGGAAATTGATCTTAATGCCTTAATTTAAAAAATGAGGAAAAATCCAATCTTTAAGGACACCAATTTTCTTTGTGAATGAATTATGTATCATTAATACATAAATAAATGTTCTTCCTTAAAATACAGGATTCATAAGTCAGGCCTTTTTATTTGTAAAGGCCAGTTATTTCATGGATCCAGGATAATATGCATCCTGATAAAGTTCCCTCAGCATCTTAGATTAACATATCCGCACATCATCACACACCCTTCACCATATATAAAGACGTTATGTTCGATTAGCCTAGCTGGATTGATTTTGTATTGAGAGATGATCTTGTGGAAATACCCCATGTGATAGGTGGTGAAGGGTGTGTGATGACGTGGGGATATTTTAATCTCACTGGCCACAATTTTATCACTGATACCATGAGGAAAAGCTGTCATGTAGATATTTTTAATAGTATCTTATAATATGGCAGGTTTATTAGACTGCTGTCACTTTAAGACCTGACGCACATGATCCAATATACTGTTACACATGCGTTTTCTTTAACTGTTTATGTGCACTTATGTGCACTCTACAATCGAACTACTGTGAACTTCAACCGAAAACAGGAAGTAAATACATATACATTATATACATTTTTACTGATATCTTTCACATCTACTGCAGTCAGATTGACCATGGTCACTCTTAATAACACAACTCACATGGCTGTGCACTTGTAATGACAAATCAAGGATGCTAAGAGGCTAAAAGCAGGTTTAGAACTTGCCCCATTGAAGTCAACAGGGTGTCAATTTTAAAAAGACGATAACACGGTGTACACAACACTGATTTTTGTCGTTTTTGTCTGTACTGACAGCACTCCAAATGTACAAAAAAATTAGCTTATGTTAAATAGTTGACCGGAGTTTTTATTTTAAAACAACTCTAAACTTACATGGGAAGCCAGTGAAGCGATGCTGGAACAGGAGAGATATGATCCCTCTGCTGCATTTTGAACAATTAATAATTGAGATGAAGATTGATGAAGACAAGAATAGAGTTGCGATAGTCAGTGTTGGGGAGTAGTTAACTACAAGTAGCGTAGCTGCTAACTTAACTACACTTTTCAGTAGCTGGGCAGTAGCTCAGTTGCTTTTTAAAACAGTGTAGCTTTTCCAGTAGCTAACTACTTTTTTGAAGCAAGTAGCGGTGTAGCGTGAGCAAAAGCTATATTGCTACATTTTCGAGCCTGCGTGAATCTGCGCTGATGCAAGGATATTCTTGTTAGATTACAAACTCATTTTTTGCCATTACTACCACCTGTTGTTTAATCAGGCATCTTGCGGCTGAAGGGTTCACTGATGTACAGAAGTGGGTTGACACACCCATATTATGATTATATAGCAAGACGTGACGGCAGATTTGGAGGATGGAGAAACAGCTAACGTTAATTACCCATGGCCTTATTTGTCCAAGTTCAATCAGTATTTTTGAGAAAATGTTCTACATGCAATTAACGTTGGATGTATATTTCGTTCTTGCAATGTTGTAGGCTATTTGTTGCACTTTTGACAAACAGTCGGAGATATTTTAGTGTTGTGTGTAATAAAACACTACTCTTTGAAATCGTAATTGCATTGCCTTGTTTTAAACACTAAATATTTTACTTAAAATCATTCCTCAGACACTTATTCAGTTATTTATAATATACGTTGTTCAAAAAGCAAAAGTAGATTCAATGTAACTAGCTACTTTTTGATTGTAACTTGTAGTGTAGCTAACTACTTTTCTAAACAGGTAGCTTGACTGTAGTTAAACTACTTTAACTTACAAGTAGCTTGTAAGCTTGTCAAACTACAGTTTCAGAGTAGCTTCCCCAACACTGGCGATAGTCCAATTGTGATGGTACAAATTCATGAATTGCGAAATCTTTGCTTGAAAGAAAGTTCTTCAACTTTGCAATAGATCTTCAATGGAAAAAGCTTCCTCTAATAACAGCACTGATTTGTTCATCTAAAAATAGTGATGAGTCAAAGATCACTCCAAGGTTTTTAATTTGTTTGCATACGTTTGTTGAGAGCAACTGGTGTCGTGAATATATTATATATAAATTCAATCAGAAGTGGCGGAGGGACTGCGAAGTGACGCTGCCTCCCTGAGCCCATTGAGATTTAACAGACCCGCTAATGCGCTGAATGTGCTAATGCACGCGCTAGGTTTAGTGGAGGATAACTGAGAATGAATGAGGGAAATTCACATGAGAGGAGGCATTGGCTCCATCGCGTCATGATTGGTTCACGCTGATACATTTTGAGACTTGTTTTTGTGCATGTTCTGAATTCGCGGATTTTGAAAGTTAGAATGAACAAAATGAGAGCGTTAATGGGAGAGCTAATTAAAAAGTAAGCAAGCCGCTCAGCCACTTACGGTACGTTTACACGACAACGATATCCTTAAAACACAGAAGTTTTTCCTTTGAGTTAACAAAACATTCACACGGATTCACGAAAACTATTAAAACCGCTGTATTCTGCTGCCAGGCCTATAGATGGCGACTGAAACACTATAGACTGAACACGTAATATCGATTTCAGATGATTCGCGGAGACCGTTATCAAAAACGTTATCAAAAACCGTTTTCAAAAGTTAGCGTTCTCAGGCCCCCAAAATGCTCATGTCGTGTAAACGAACGGCCAAAACACATATAAAGTTTTAAGTTAAAAACGCTGTCGTGAAACAGCCCCTTCAATATCACCGCTTTGTCCCGTCAAAATCAAACTTGAAATGGCCTGAAAACATGATGCCTGAGGGGGTTTAGTGAGCGATGAGAAAGGAAAGCCCACATCTGTGTGTCTGTGACCGTGTTTATCGAGACACAAACCTGTCCAGACACATGAACACCTCTCAACAACAGTATAAATATAAAGACAACGTGTTTACAACGTGGAGCTATAATAAAAGTGACCTATAGAAAGTACCAAACAATGTGACTCAGAGCGGCTAAAATTACACACGCAACAATGCATGAACACACACACACACACATGCGCGGGAGTTTGGCAGTGAACTCACAGCTCAGGAAAACACTTCTCAGTTTCAGTGCTGTGTGTTTCAGGCTCAGCGGTCAGACGCTTGGACGGAAAGGGAGTTTTATTTTGATTCTGATAAGGATATATCTTCGCGAGGCGTCGTTCCAGAACACGGGGAAACCTCTCGGGTATTTAAGGTCACGGCTATCTACCAAACACACGCAGGCCCTGCCGAAGAAGTGGCTTTACTCTAAATGTGCTGTTGACATGATAGGCCAGTTAAAGGGAAAGTTCACCCATTAAAGAATTTCATTATATGTTCCTGTCCCTTTAAGAGTTGTAACTACTTGTTTATAGAGCGATTTAGTGCCCGCCCACTTTTGCTTCTGGAAGTATCTTTCATCCATAAGTCAATACATTTTCCCCATAAGGATTTTAAAAGAAGTCTATTCGTTTAAAGAGCAAACCAAGGTGAACCTGCAACAATACAAACTTTGATTTGAAGCAGATAAGTATAAATCAGACAAAAGTAAAGATGTTACAGTGGAAACGAACTCCAATCCCATAATGCATTGAGAATGACAATCAAATTACAAACTATAGATGAATAATACACAACTATTGATTTAAAGACGATTATTATGCATTTAGAAACAATATATTTTACATTTAAGTAGTTTGAAAGCAACTGGCTATTGCGTGTTTTGCAGTGGGCGGAGCTATTTTTGGTTGCGATTCTCTGATTGGTGGAGATTTCTCTGCAGAATCATGGGTAATGTAGTCTTTTACTGGGAAATCCACTGGTGAACAAGGCAAATAAAAGAAATAAGTTGAATTTATGTGCACTGACGGCTTCAACACACACATTTACCATCGAGTAATAACCTCGTCGCCCACAGTATTCTGTCTTTAACGGTTAACAAGTTTCACATCGTTCAAAGTCGGTTCCCATATGGGGAAAATGAATGGAATTTTTACTTCCAGAACACTCTATGAATCGGTTTGTCTCTGATGTAAGGAAATAATGATGTTGTTAATGGTCACATATTTGTTAAGAGCAAAAGTAACAACACATTTGCTTTAAAGAAGAACAAGAAGAAACCACTGACCGCACAAGTGTATCAAGATAATGTTTAAGGCCGTTCAGTCAGATATTGTGTGTTTGAGAACCGCTCTGGAAAAGGGAAGCCAGTTTTCCTGCGATACAGAGGGAATGATCCTCTCCTCTGATTGGCTGCTCTGGCAGTGACATCACAGCAGTGTCTGACCTACATTAGTACAGCAGTGACTGTGATGTCTCAGACTCACACACACTCACACACAGTTTGTCAGCACGGTTTATCACTGCAGAATCTCTTGAAATAGGACACTGACATCTTCAAACTCCTTCTGATCTCCTGAGATTCTGAAGTCGAGTCTATCAAACGCTATACACACACACACACACACACACACACAGGGTTACTGTCACGGATGATTGCGTCCCATCAGAGAAAACGACTGCATTATCCAGCATCAAAAACACAAATAATGACACAGAAAACACAAAGACGAGCGGATAATGACATTTCATAAAGATCTATTACTGCTGAAAAGACTGGAAACTGTGTGTTCAGAAGAGCAACTAGCCATGCTTTCTCTGCAGGATTGAGCTGAGGATATTCATTTTCCATTATGCACAAAATACCCAGATGATGTATTCAGGGTAATTGTATTATACTAAACCTTAAAACCAAAAAAATAATATTACATTTTGCAATATGCAAAATTAAAACTTGTTTCCGCATGATAAAAAAGGTAAATTCTGACTTTTGTTTCTCACAATTGCAAGTTTATACTTCACATTTCTGATGTTTTATCTCAGATTATGAAGTCAGAATTGATTATTAAAGTCAGAATTAGAATTGCGTTACAATTTGCGTGAAAATAAAGTCAGAATTGATCTTGGAGAAAAGCATTTATATTCGTAATGTAATTTAGTGGTTCTGGAAGTCCAGTGGGACTGGTGGATTTCCACGGGACATTCAAGCATGTCTGAGTCATTACATCACATCTGCACACACACATCTGTACACACACATCTGTACACTTAAAGAAGAGTCTCGGCTAGTATAAGTTATTTTGCGTGTGAGGATGCTGGAGGTGGAGATTTATAGCCTTTTCCTTCTTACACACTTGATATAATTAAACGTATCAATTTGATGGCGGATCCAGAAAGGTTCATTCTGGACTTCATTCAAGACTTCGTTCCAACTTCGGATTGAAAAACAGCAAAAAAGAGACTGCAAATGGCCTATGCGAAAACCAGGATAACATCGGAAGGACATTACATGGAGTCACGCAATGCTGACGCTGTTAACATTAACAATTTGAGAACAAAGTATAATTTGTATGGTTTTGCGTGATATAATATCTTTTACGCGATTGTTAGATTTAATCAGCGCGATTTACTGCAATATCAAAACCAGAACAAAAGTGGATGTTTCTTACTTCCAAAAGAATAATCTATGATTGTGAATGCCAGTACACACACCGGCGGTGACTGACACACACACACTCTTCTCAAACATTGTGTTCATCCACGCTGTGCCGTGTTCGAGGGTGTCAAACTCACGTAAAATTGATAATTACGCGAATGACTGCAACTGCAGATTTCGAACAGAGATGGCGACAAAGAGGAAAACGCCGGACAGCAGCTTTAAAGGGTAACTAAACCCCTCGTCAGAGCCTGACTCCACCCACTGGCAATATTTGAAAAATGCTGGAAAAGTGGGCAGAGCCCAGCGGAGGGGGCGTGCACCTGAGACGCATCTCTAACTTGCTTACGTCACCAACAACCGCTGTGTCACGTACCACCGCAAACATCAATAGGAAAATTCAACTGCAGTAGCCACCGTTCAACCTGAAGAGGGCAGCACTAAGACGTTTTTACACCATATATTGTAGAAATAGAACACTTTATAAACAAATACCAAAAAAGTTACTCGAATCAATGACTGGATCTCTATTAATAAAGATCCATTCTTACAGATCATTAACTAAAAAAAGTTGGTTATGTGTTTAGTTACTCTTTAAGTTTAATTTAATGTTTACTTTATTCAAAAAGAAGGATGCACGCTTCTTTTATCTCTTTAAATTGTTAAACTTCACCGGAGTCCTAGATTTACCTGTCCAGCGGGAATTGAGCTGTACCGTCATGATCCGAATTCGGACGGGGATCCTTTCATTTATCGTCCAATTTATCTTTTTTGTTTTGTTTGTAATATTGTGCTTTAGTTTATTATAATATGTTAGCTAGAAGAAAGTATATTGTGTTGTAAATTACCTTTATTATTGGTTTGGTAGAGGCTAACTAGGTATTTATAGCAGTGCTGGGAATGTGTTAGTCAATCACGGTAACTCTGAGCTGCTGGTATTACTGGTTTTGTTCTGTTACTTGGTTAACAGGCGAGATTTATTTATTTTTGGCCTGTTTAAGTTAGTTAGTTTCGGTTAACTTCCATCTTTTTGTATGAACTTTGTTTGAAGTGTATACTCCTGTATAAGAAGTGAATCTTGTCTGTTCACCTGTTGTTGTCTGCTCTTCGCCTTGACCTGCACAATCGATCCTCCTGTCGACATTCCCAACATTCCCAATGTTGTGTGAAGCTCTGGACCTCCTGACGAGGTCAAACACACTTTCACTACAGCGCTAGTCAAACACACCTTCACTAAAGCGCTGGAGAAACCAACACTTGTAGAAGAGAAATCATAACTGAGATCTCTTCATATTCCAGAAAATCAATCAGAGATTTTCTCCTCTCTGTAAAGTATCTCAGTGCATTTCATATTTCCATGTTTTGAGCTATAAGATCATATTTATTTTCTGTATTGCAGTCATTGTGGATCAACTGAAGAAGTGTTGTGGATGGAGCCGGCAGAGGACCGGGATCCAGTTTCTTCTCCACAGAGCATCTCACATTGTTGTCTTTGTCTTCCTCTCCTTCACGGATCTTGTTTCTGTTTCTCTCGTCTTTTATTCTCTTGCACAAAACACACACACTCATGAGCTTCACAGTTAACACACATTTAAACCCCTGACAGCTGAGAGTCCCCAGAATCCCTCAATAAAACACGAGAGACACACGTTGAGTCACCGGAAACACAACGGTGAATCCTGAAGATAAAAAGAGTCATTCGTAATAATGAGTTCATTCATTCGTCACTCTTGTTTACAACTGTTTGCCAGAACTTTTCATTAAAATTAGTTAACTAAAAATATTAACAATACAAATATAATAATAAACTGAATGGAGTATCTAAATATAAATAGGGCAAATATAGTAATAAAACTCAGATTCAAGATTCAAGAAAATGCAAATTAGTAAACCCCGGTTAACAAATAAAACAACAGTAAAATATGCAATAGTGCACTCACCGGCCACTTTATTAGGTACCCCATGCTAGTAATGGGTTGGACCCCCTTTTGCCTTCAGAACTGCCTCAATTCTTCATGGCATAGATTCAACAAGGTGCTGGAAGCATTCCTCAGGGAGTTTGGTCCATATTGACATGATGGCATCACACAGTTGCCGCAGATTTGTCGGCTGCACATCCATGATGCGAATCTCCCGTTCCACCACATCCCAAAGATGCTCTATTGGATTGAGATCTGGTGAATGTGGAGGCCATTTGAGTACAGCGAACTCATTGTCATGTTCAAGAAACCAGTCTGAGATGATTCCAGCTTTATGACATGGCGCATTATCCTGCTGAAAGTAGCCATCAGAAGTTGGGTACATTGTGGTCATAAAGGGATGGACATGGTCAGCAACAATACTCAGGTAGGCTGTGGCGTTGCAACGATGCTCAATTGGTACCAAGGGGCCCAAAGAGTGCCAAGAAAATATTCCCCACACCATGACACCACCACCACCAGCCTGAACCGTTGATACAAGGCAGGATGGATCCATGCTTTCATGTTGTAGACGCTAAATTCTGACCCTACCATCCGAATGTCGCAGCAGAAATCGAGACTCATCAGACCAGGCAACGTTTTTCCAATCTTCTATTGTCCAATTTCGATGAGCTTGTGCAAATTGTAGCCTCAGTTTCCTGTTCTTAGCTGAAAGGAGTGGCACCCGGTGTGGTCTTCTGCTGCTGTAGCCCATCTGCCTCAAAGTTCGACGTACTGTGCGTTCAGAGATGCTCTTCTGCCCACCTTGGTTGTAACGGGTGGTTATTTGAGTCACTGTTGCCCTTCTATCAGCTCGAACCAGTCTGGCCATTCTCCTCTGACCTCTGGCATCAACAAGGCATTTCCGCCCACAGAACTGCCGCTCACTGGATGTTTTTTCTTTTCGGACCATTCTCTGTAAACCCTAGAGATGGTTGTGCGTGAAAATCCCAGTAGATTAGCAGTTTCTGAAATACTCAGACCAGCCCTTCTGGCACCAACAATCATGCCACGTTCAAAGTCACTCAAATCACCTTTCTTCCCCATACTGATGCTCAGTTTGAACTGCAGGAGATTGTCTTGACCATGTCTACATGCCTAAATACACTGAGCTGCCGCAATGTGATCGCCAAGTGTTAACGAGCAGTTGGACAGGTGTACCTAATAAAGTGGCCGGTGAGTGTACATAGTATATAACTTGATTTCACGCAAAATATTTTTATAATTTGCAATAATTTGAATTAAATGAAGAATTAAAAGTTAAACTTAAAAAATAGAAAAAACAAAGGAATAAGTAACAATATTAAGTAGTTATGAGGGAAACAATTTGATTTAATGTGCGAATCATCATCCGTTTAGTGATCAACTCACTGTCTCCTACTGTAAACACTTCACAGTGGCCGCGTTACGGTTTATCTCTCTTTGCTCGCTTTGTTCGCTCTCATTTACATTCTAGCAAGTCATCCATAGACCAGCAGCGGCACAATGCAGAGATCACACATAAACATGCACAGATACACACAAAACACACACTGCGCTGCAGTCACACTTCCTAAAGATCATGTTATCCAACAGCTCTGAACAAACACACATTCACTCACGCAAAACACACACTCTCGGCCAGGAGCAAACACTGTCTTGGCAACCGCACTGCACACATGACCTTCTCAAAGAAACACACAGGTATTTCAACACACACACACTGACATAAATCACCTTGAGACCCCAAACACCCCGAAGGATCTCTCAGGCTGCATCAGTGTTTGTGCATTTTTCACCAAAGTGTTTGTGTTGTTACGTTTCTGGTTTGGTTAGTCGATTAGTGTGTGTTTGCCTGTCAGCGTGAAGCGTTTCTGTATGAAATGCATGTCACATCACGCATGTATTAGAGTGTGTGTGTTTGCATAGAGTTGTGTTTGCTGAACTGTGAGAACTGCTTAGGCAAACAGTGAAGATTTAGTGTGATTGCAGAAACTTGTGTAACAGTGCGAGTGTGAGTGTGGTGACCTTTGGTTATTTAAGCAAGTGAATGTGCGGGTGTAGCATATATGGGTAACACTTTACAATAAGGTTCATTAGTTAAAATTAGTTAATGTATAAACTAACAATGAGCAATACATGTTACAGTATGTATTCTTCTTTCTTAGTTAATAAAAATACAGCGGTTCATTGCTTGTTCACAGTGCATTAACTAATGTTAACAAATACGACCTTTGATTTTGATAAAAAAGTATTAGTAAATGTTAATGAAAATTGACTACGATTAATTTAGAGTATGGGTTACCATACTAGGCCTTCACATGTCAGTAACACTCACTCCTCCACAGGTCATCTTTCGGCGTGACCTACTCTCACCTCTCCGCATGTCCTCTTTCGGCGTGACCTACTCTCACCTCTCCGCATGTCCTCTTTGGTCACTTTTCCCCCTTAATCCCTAGATACTAACAGTGCAACCAATACTCTTTTCGTCCTAAACTCATGGGTTGCAGAGAGGAAAAGGCGTAAATCAAAAGATCCCCCTGACCTTGGTCTGTGTCAATCCCTTATTTGCTAAAATGACTTATGGTACGACCACAAACAAAATGAACAATTCTTCTGACTCTCATATGCTTTTCAAAAGCTTAATCATCCTCTTCCCCCTCCACCAACCCCAACAGCTGACAACTTTGTCACATTTTTCATGAATAAAACCATCACCATCAGCAGCCAATTTTCCACACCACAAACTGACACGCTTATCTTAACAGCAAACGCACACGTTCACCCCTCCTTCTCTCCGCTATGAGTGGTAGAAATCTTCAAACTTGATTGTACCCCCATTCATCTCCTTCAAGCCATTTCATCTACACTTGTACCCACACTCCCTCATATCATCAACTCTCTTCACACTGGTACTTTTTTCCCACGGCATTTAAGTGTAACGGAGGCCAGCTAGTTGCTGTGCAAGTAAACCTCACTCCTCTGATCTCAATAGGTGCTCGAGGCTGCAGTCTTTAGCCTCCTTGTTAGAGCGCCTGACTCTTATGCCGGAGACCCGGGTTCGAGGCCCGCTCGGAGAGAGGTTGAGTAGGACCCGGGTGGAGGGGTTACATAAGCAGGCTCAGGTAACCCTACTGCTTAACCCTCTAGGCGCCACGGTCGAGTTTACACGACAAGATGCGTCACTGAATAGAAACGGCCGATTTTGTCAAATTGGGTGTCAAATTTCATTCGACATGCCCTCCACTGGATGGCAGACATTTCATACTTCATCCCCGACTCAAAAAAAACATCATGTTTCTATACAAAATGTTAGAGTTACAGCGCATTGAATCAGTGTGATCAAAAGCAGAGATAGTGTGAGAGTGAGCCATTTTATCAGAGTCTCTGCGATCGCGTATTGTGGTGGAGACTTTGTTTATTATCACTGGGTATGTTAGACGAGGTCGAAGTATTTCTTAGTACAGAAGGCAGGGTGGGGAGTTGAAATAGTATGCATACTTGGCGCGTGCCGAGGCAGATCTGGCCGCGATCGGCGCTGCTCGAATCTTCATCTGCGCTTTGCCCTAACGAGTCATCTTTTGAACTAAACAGGTCTTGTCTACTTGTGTTTGTGTGTCA
Organism: Hybognathus amarus; assembly: GCA_030378365.1. Taxonomy (NCBI): domain Eukaryota; kingdom Metazoa; phylum Chordata; class Actinopteri; order Cypriniformes; family Leuciscidae; genus Hybognathus; species Hybognathus amarus. Next base: position 361,785 of record JAQIUQ010001056.1, on the reverse strand, counting down.
TATGAATAATATAAGCCCCATACATGGAATCAGAGTGCCTACTGCACGTAGTAAATGGAAAATCTCCACAGCAAAAGGCCAAACACTACATGCACACGGTTTGTTCTACCATTTATTAGTAATGATTTGCACAGTTTGGTTATTACTTACTATATACCTGAGCATTCAGTATTGTGCCATATAGCATACAGAAGGTGATTGACATTTTGGGAGAAAGAAGTGCTGCATTTTATCATTTAAACATGTGACTTTTCATGAAAATTCTATAATCCAAGATTTCTGCCACCATATGACATCATAATATGCAAATTAGATGGGGAAATTTAATCCCTACATAAACTTTGGGTCATGCTTAATATTTCTCTGACTTACAGAAAGTATCTATGATTCACTTTTAAGATATTGTCTTTTGAAATTAAGATGTCAAAATAGAACGTTTTTGGAAAAAACCTGTGGTGCCTAAAGGGTTAAGAAACCAACTCTAAATTGAGCACTTTCATAAGATTACAGACCGGTCTCCCTTCCATCCACTGCTGAAACACTTGAATGAGTCGTTTTCTAACAAGTCTCTACCTTTCTTGCACAGAACAACCTCAAAAGCGAACACTCAACTGAGACTGCCCTGCTCTCGGTTATTGAAGCTCTGAGACTCAGTCCTCATCCTACTGGATCTGGCTGCTGACACAGTTAAGCACCAGATCCTCCTGTCAATCCTCAAGATGAAGGCCATCTCTGGAACCGCACTCCAATGGTTCAAGTTTTACCTCTCCGTTTCACCCAGGGTGTCGTGGAGGGGCGAGGTGCCTCAGGGCTCAGTGCTGGGACCGCTTCTCTTCTCCATCTGCATGTCATCATCAGGATCTGTCTTTCAGAAACATGGCTTTTCCTATCACTGTTATTCTGATGACATACTACTCTACCTCTATTTCTAGCTGGATGGCGGACCCCCAACTTTAACAAAAACTTACGAAGACCGAGCTGCTCATGGTCATGGCCAACCTAATGCTCCACCACAAAGTTAAACTCACCAGGGTCGTCATTCATAACTCCATTCAGGAACCTTGAAATTGTGATTGATGATCAGTTAAACTTCAGCTGTTCAATCCAGACTGGACTATTGTAATGCACTCTTGGCAGGCCTTCCATGCACTGTCAACCCTCTGCAGCTGATCCATGAGTGGTGTTTAACGAGCCGAAGAGACACACGTCACATCTCTTCTCATATACTTGCACTGGTTGCAAATTGCTGCTCTCGTCAAATTCAAGGCACTGATGCTTGCCTACAAAACAACCCTGCTGTTTCCTTTTACCTAAACTCATTACTCCAGACCAACGTGCCATCCTGAAGCTTGCGTTCTACGAGCCTTGTGGTGGCACAAAATTACTTTCACAGACGCGACCTTTATCTGGACTGTTTTAAGCGGCTGGAATGATCTGCCTAACTCAACCCAGGCTACTGAGTCTTTAACCACATTCAAGAAACTGCTGAAGACGCATCTTGTTCATCAACACTTTACAGAAATTTACTATTCAGCTCTGACCGGCCAACAACAAAAACAAGTCACTGTTTGAATTGAAATAGGCAAATACTTAAATGTCAATTATTTGAACGTTATTGCATTATTGTTTCTTGCATGCTATATATTTTGGCAACAGTTTTTCTTACCTGGATTATTGGAGTGTGTAGCTTTTCGTTTCTTAACAACCATGTAGGAAGAAACATCATGGCCATATTCCAGGATGATAATGTCAAGATTCATCAGTTTCAAACTGTGAAAGAAAGGTTGTATGGAACATGAATCATCATTTTCACCCTTGAGTCCAGACCTTAAACACAATGAAAGTCTTGGGATGTGCTTGAGGAGACTAGTGATCCTGAAGACCTTGATTAGCTTGCTCAGGTGTGTTTGATCAGGGTTGGAGCTAAACTCTGCAGGGACAGTGGCCCTCCGGGACTGGGTTTGGGGAACCCTGCTTTACAGAGTGCTGGACTCTTGCCCTGACAATATGACATCTCGACCAAAAACGTACGCACCTCTTGATGGAAATAAATGTTTTGATGTTATTTCCATCCAATCAATTACACTTAAGCATTTCCCTATTTATTCATTTATTTATTTATTTTTTTCTGGGCAGTGTATACATCCATAAATTAATAAACCTGGTTTCGGTGCTGTGCTAGACTAACTGGGACTAGTCACAACACTTGCATATTGTTGTTGGTTTGATTGCTTCTATTGCTCTCATTTACAAGTCGCTTTGGATAAAAGCATGTGCGAAGAATGAATAAAGACAGACATATAAATAGATAGTCTGGGGAATCAAGGATGAAGTAAGGATGCAAATGAGAAGAGATAAGGCGGAGAAGCCAACAGAGGAGAGAGATGACAGATCGAGTGAACGCATGAGAGAGAGTGAGTGTGTTCACTGCACTGGAATGATCGTGAGCAGTGGGGCGTCAGATGTGAAGCGCTACACACACACACACACACAGCTCCATTATGAATATTCGTCACCGGCTGGCGTATCGTACTGCCATCTGTGGCATGTTTCATGCAGTAAGTGTTCTCTTCATCTTCATTTCATTGGTCCTCGTTCACTCACTGCATCTGAAATCGAGCAGATGTGTGTCACAAACTCAATTCGTTTGATTGTTCCTGCGTCCGTATGCTCCCAAAGCGCCAAGAGAACAAGTCATTTCATAATCCCCATTTACTTAAATTGAACTGCAAGTTAATTTCATACGAGTCAGTTTAATGTTGCTCAATTTTGCAGGGATCTAACTGCTAGGTGGTCATAAAACAACATGCAAATGTTCATTGAAATGATCCACCATCAAATGTCATTTTGGTCTCAGATCATAAAACGCCTTTAATGCAATTTTGAACAATTAAAGTGAAACAAGATGACAAAACAACTAATGAAATAGAACGCAAGCATTAACTACAGACTCAAACACACACTATGATAGATTTGAGCCACATATTTTTGTTCCTAAGGACATGGTGGAAATGACGAATAGAGAATTTCTTATGGATAGGTCACAGCGTTAAGATGCAACCGCACTTTCTGTTTGGCGTCCTCAATTAACTTATTTACTGAAAAAAAAAATACATTGGATGCCCCTAACAACTGTTCAACCAAATAAAATGTCTAAAATACTCAAATAAAGAACATTATGAAAGTAAATAGAAAAAAGTAGTAAAAAAATGTATGTGAATTAGTTGAGAAATAGCGTAAATATGGCAGATGTTAAAAAATAGTTAAAGGGATCATGAACCGGCTTTTTATTTTTTTTATATTGTTGTCTGAGGTCAACTTATGACGTTCGCTTTGTTTTTACAATAAAAAACATCAAAATGAATAAGTAGGCTATTTTCTACTCTTGTTTTGAGCCCAGCTCAAAAACGCTTGGTTTTTATGGGCGTCTCGCACTGAAGACTTGGAAGTAAACCAAGTTTACTTCTAAGGTCTGTAATGATATACACTCACCGGCCACTTTATTAGGTACACCTGTCCAACTGCTCGTTAACACTTAATTTCTAAGCAGCCAATCACATGGCGGCAACTCAGTGCATTTAGGCATGTAGACATGGTCAAGACAATCTCCTGCAGTTCAAACCGAGCATCAGTATGGGGAAGAAAGGTGATTTGAGTGACTTTGAACGTGGCATGATTGTTGGTGCCAGAAGGGCTGGTCTGAGTATTCAGAAACTGCTAATCTACTGGGATTTTCACGCACAACCATCTCTAGGGTTTACAGAGAATGGTCCGAAAAAAAAACATCCAGTGAGCGGCAGTTCTGTGGGTGGAAATGCCTTGTTGATGCCAGAGGTCAGAGGAGAATGGCCAGACTGGTTCGAGCTGATCGAAGGGCAACAGTGACTCAAATAACCACCCGTTACAACCAAGGTGGGCAGAAGAGCATCTCTGAACGCACAGTACGTCGAACTTTGAGGCAGATGGGCTACAGCAGCAGAAGACCACACCGGGTGCCACTCCTTTCAGCTAAGAACAGGAAACTGAGACTACAATTTGCACAAGCTCATCGAAATTGGACAATAGAAGATTGGAAAAACGTTGCCTGGTCTGATGAGTCTCGATTTCTGCTGCGACATTCGGATGGTAGGGTCAGAATTTGGCGTCTACAACATGAAAGCATGGATCCATCCTGCCTTGTATCAACGGTTCAGGCTGGTGGTGGTGGTGGTGTCATGGTGTGGGGAATATTTTCTTGGCACTCTTTGGGCCCCTTGGTACCAATTGAGCATCGTTGCAACGCCACAGCCTACCTGAGTATTGTTGCTGACCATGTCCATCCCTTTATGACCACAATGTACCCAACTTCTGATGGCTACTTTCAGCAGGATAATGCGCCATGTCATAAAGCTGCAATCATCTCAGACTGGTTTCTTGAACATGACAATGAGTTCGCTGTACTCAAATGGCCTCCACAGTCACCAGATCTCAATCCAATAGAGCATCTTTGGGATGTGGTGGAACGGGAGATCGCATCATGGATGTGCAGCCGACAAATCTGCGGCAACTGTGTGATGCCATCATGTCAATATGGACCAAACTCCTGAGGAATGCTTCCAGCACCTTGTTGAATCTATGCCACGAAGAATTGAGGCAGTTCTGAAGGCAAAAGGGGGTCCAACCCGTTACTAGCATGGGGTACCTAATAAAGTGGCCGGTGAGTGTAGGACTAAGCTCATATAACTTTACTAATGTAGTCTCCCCCTACTGGACGCATCAGGAATAACAGGGACGTAAAACTGTCAGGGGCGTAAAACTGCCAGCTCCAGGTCTGGAGCCTCCCCTACTCGAGGCTGGAGTCAATAAAAGCTTTTATTGGAATAACAAGGACGTTTTCAGTTCTGAAACTTACAGGATATTCTTATGATGACCTCTTAGATGTCAATAGCTCAAGAAAAATGTGATTTCTCAGTTCATCACCCCTTAACCATTACCATAGACAACTTTGAACAGTTGGTGGCACTAGAGGGTTTGAATGACTGAACACAAAATTTACTCTATAAATTGAGATGAGGTTTGTGCAGGAGTATTAATGGAGTATAATGGAGACATAGTGGAGTATTCATGAAAGAACATTGGCGTAAATACCATGGTAAACCTTCATCTGATACTGTGGTTGTACATCAGCCAGGAATATTTTGGGTCAACACTTTCACAGGCTCCCGAGGCCTAAACAGAGAACAGATTGAGCGGTTTGGGTTATGTTTTAACAGGTCCTGTAATTTTGCCAGACTGACAGAAAGATGTACAGTATGTAAAAAACATCTCATAACAAAAAAAGAAGCTAGTCTAGACGTGTTTGTCTGAATCTAGTCTTAACTTAATTAAACAACTGTGTCCTAAAACATTTAATTGTGTGCGACAAATTCACAAGGTTCTCAAAAGAGAAATGAAAATCAATCGCAATGTTGAAGAAGCTCTGAAACCGCAATGCCAAGCTACTTTACAGGATTAGTTCACTTCAGAATAACAAATTCCTGATTATTTACTCAACCCCCGTTATCCATGATGTTCATGTCATTCTTTCTTTAAAAAGAGGAAAACATTCCAGGATTCTCTATTTAATGGACTTCAATGGGGTCATACAGGTCGAAGGTCCAAATTAAAATACTTCAAAATCACCAGACATCATTGTTTTACCTTTTATTTATTTATTAGTTTTGTTAAAGCTACACTGTGTGATTTTTACCCCCATTTAGTGGTGAAAAGGTATATGACCATCCAGGGAATATTAGTTTCTGTTCCTCTCAATTCCAATTTCGCTTTAACTCCTACGGTGGCCAATGTAGTCCAAGATTAACATGGCTTCCAGTTCGACCTCGTTCATGAGTGTTAACTCTAACGTAAACGTCGAAAGGCGAAGCTCGAATTAACGGGTATGTCCGTCTTTGGCTAATGTACTTTCAAGATGGAGAAGCAACATGGCGACCGACATTAGAACCCCTTACCCGTATGCATTTTCAATACCATATTATACACTCACGAGAATACTTTATTACTTGACGAAGTAAATATACATTAATGAGCACATGTATTTTTGAAGAACTAAGTGTTTTTTTAGCTAAGAATAAACTAATAGTTACACAGTGTAGCTTTAATGACGTTAATCGCCTCGGCTGGGATTCGTGTTCGAGACTTTGAAGCTGCACTGAAACTCACATTTGGCCCTTCAAACCGTTGGACTCTAATTTGTTAGTTTTCCTTAAAAACCTTAATTCCTTTTTTTAACTGAAGACATGAACATCTTGGATGGCATGGGAGAGTAAATTATCAATAACATTTCATTCTGAAGAGAAGTAAAGCTTTAACAACAGTCAGGTTCTTCTGTAAAGTAGTTTGCTGTAGGCAAAAAAGAAAAAAGCATTGAGGTTTAATTTCAGACAACAGCAACACACACACACACACACACACACAAATAAACCCCAGATCTAATAAAACCAGAAAACTAAAAGCCCTAAAGAAATTCACAATGGACGGCAGTAATAAACTCCCCATCCAGAACGATTACATAAAGTGCAGTCAACTGAACGCCACTGAACGACTCAAATTAATCAGTGTTTCTTTTAATTGGTTCATTGAAATCAAGCAAATTGTTTCCCTAAAGTGAATCAATCCCATTAAAGGCCTCTCAAATATCGGTCTCAGCTTGTGCGAAGCCTGCATTCAATTAAATAAAAATAAAATGGCATTTCATCACACTACATGGAAACATTATTGGTAAGACTAATATTTGGAAACTAATGAAAACAATTGGCAGTCTAATCCGCTCCAATAACAGCAAACAAGTCATGAACATTTGTAGTTTTATTGAAACTTAATTCACAGACCAAACAAAAGACGAACAGAACAAATGAAGAAAACAAAACAGCTGCAAACACATCTGGTCTTTATCAGAAGCAAACTCACCTTAGTGTCACAGTACACAAAAAACCAATAGGTAAAATTACATCGACTGTACAATCCAAACGTGTTCTCACGCACTCAGTGACCCCTTATGGAATATAAAAAGGTTTCCTTCAATCATACAGTATTTCTGAGAGGTTAAATAACAGAACTGGGCCACACTGCCGCCCACTGGTCAGCAAGAGTAATACATTTACCCCCAAAATGAGGGAACATTATTGAGACTAATAGTAGCCAAACCAACCTAATGATTGTCTGGTGTGTGTGTGAAAGGACTGCGATGAACAGTGGTTTCAGGGTTACACAACCACGAGAACCATGAAGAGCATTGAGAAGACAGACGTTCTTGGGTATCTAAACGCAGTATCTGTCTGCACAGGCTGGTTTAAAATGTGAATGACCTCAAACTCAAGCCACCGTTATTATCACCAACTAACGCAGTGGTCGGAAGACTTTAAAAACAACAAACCAGACGGACCTGAACGTGTCTGAAGAGGGAACACATTTGTTTAAGGTTTGACAAACCAATTGGTTTGTACTGGCAGAATACGGTTAGCCAAACCAATCGATAAGGTACAAAATGCACGTCAGTGTCTCTTTAAGATCTCTAATATCTACATGTGATGCATTCTGATTGGCCCTATCGATTCGTCAATCACTAAACCACGTACCACCAAGTATCCCAACATTAGTTGGTTTGTATTGACAAACTAAGCGGTTTATTTAACAAAACTAGTTTTTTTTTGCTCTAACCTTCAGCTCACACAACCTGTTAAAACTCCAATCATAAAACATCTAGCTCATTAGCTCCTCCTCCAAACCTCACGCACACACAGCGAGCTTTACGGACGCCAGTCTTAAAACAGCGCGACATGGTAAGTTTGCTGCAAACTTGTGCATTAATGTCAACGTTGGAGATCGACCCTAGAGCACGAAACTTCCCATCCAGCTGTTCTTTAATGCAAGGGTCAATCATGCGATGGATCGGCCTAAAAGTGTCCGTTATCAAGCAGAGAGCCGCTATAGAAATCTGAGAAATGGTTCTGGACTTGTGAAATGAAACTTCAGTTGTGCATTAAGGGTCAGAGGATCTACTCTACATGCATGCCCGCGTGTCTGTGGCGTTTAAGAGTTGTCTCCGTTGGCGCTGTCTCCATCGTCCTCTCCTTCCTCCTGCTCACCCTCATCTTCCTCCTCCTCATCATCCTCTCTTCCTCGACTCTTGATCTGCACAAACCAAACGTGTAGAGTGAATACGAGCGAGGCGATATGGGATTTCTCTAGGGCTGATCTAGACATTAGTCAACTAGCCGTGCATTTTTATTAAGCCCTAAATCATAATAATGTGCCTTGAATTGCCTATATAAAATATGTATAGCCTAATCAGCACTCAGATTCAAACAAAGCTGGCCACAGCGCACCAGCAAACGTAATGATTATGAATGTGTCGGGAGAAAAAAAAACCCGGATTGAGACCGTATCTGCATATATGCTCGCTTCATACGGATTACAATCTGAGAATATTTGTTTATTCAAATGTAAAAAATTCAAGCTTTCTATAGATATTATATATGATATGATATGATATATATATATATATATATATATATATATATATATATATATATATATATATATATATATATATATATATATATACACACACATACATACATACTCACCGGCCACTTTATTAGGTACACCTGTCCAACTGCTCGTTAACACTTAATTTCTAAGCAGCCAATCACATGGCGGCAACTCAGTGCATTTAGGCATGTAGACACGGTCAAGACAATCTCCTGCAGTTCAAACCGAGCATCAGTATGGGGGAAGAAAGGTGATTTGAGTGACTTTGAACGTGGCATGATTGTTGGTGCCAGAATGGCTGGTCTGAGTATTTCAGAAACTGCTAATCTACTGGGATTTTCACGCACAACCATCTCTAGGGTTTACAGAGAAATGGTCCGAAAAAGAAAAAAACATCCAGTGAGCGGCAGTTCTGTGGGTGGAAATGCCTTGTTGATGCCAGAGGTCAGAGGAGAATGGCCAGACTGGTTCGAGCTGATAGAAGGGCAACAGTGACTCAAATAACCACCCGTTACAATCAAGGTGGGCAGAAGAGCATCTCTGAACGCACAGTACGTCTGAACTTTGAGGCAGATGGGCTACAGCAGCAGAAGACCACACCGGGTGCCACTCCTTTCAGCTAAGAACAGGAAACTGAGGCTACAATTTGCACAAGCTCATTGAAATTGGACAATAGAAGATTGGAAAAACGTTGCCTGGTCTGATGAGTCTCGATTTCTGCTGCGACATTCGGATGGTAGGGTCAGAATTTGGCGTCTACAACATGAAAGCATGGATCCATCCTGCCTTGTATCAACGGTTCAGGCTGGTGGTGGTGGTGTAAAGTGGCCGGTGAGTGTATGTATATATATATATATATATATAATGATATCATTATTATGATATATATATAGGGCTGCACGATATGGGCCAAAATGATAATCACTGACTCTGTACGCAGACAATCACTAGGTCTCTCTCGCGCACTTTCGAGGGCGCCCTTCGTCTCTTTCGTGTCGCTCGCAGACACACTCTGCGTGCAGACACACTCCGTCTCTCTCACGCACTAGGGCTCATGGAGGCACGTAATAAGACAGTGGCTTACGGAACGCTGAGATTGGCTGCAAAAAAAAAAAAAAAGGGAACGTTCTGTGAACGGAAACAACGCATTTTAAATTCACATTTAAATTCGCATTTTAAAAACGCATTAAAATTCGATTAATTGTGCAGCCCTAGATATAAATTTCTCATGTCTAAGAGGCAAGTATAGGCTACGCTGACACTTTGTTTCAGTTCATGTCTGTGATGCTCACAAATTCAAGAACGAATCGTTAGAAAGCACCAATATTTTACACTTTTATATTAAATTACATTTACATAACGTACATTATTAACTTTTTCAGAAATGCTTAACATTAGTTAACTAACTTTGTTAACATGAACTGAGGATGAGCAAAACTTCAGCATTTATTAATCTTAGTTAATATTAATTTCAACATTTACTAATACATTATTAAAATCAAAGGTTGTATGTTAACATTAGTTTACAGCCTTTGTGATTTCGCCACTTTTTAATAAAAAAAAAACATACTAAAATGTTGGTCGACTAAGGCTGTGATTACACTAGGCATTAACATGCGATCACCGTGATCCGATCAAAAAGGGATGGCTCCGAAGCAAAGTCGACCTGAAGCGGTGGGTTTCCAGTCGGGGAAAACTTCACAAATCTCGCAAAATGAGCAGGATGAAGCACTAATAATGTGCAAGTAATTAAAAATTAGCAAGTACTAATATTGTGTATGGATGCCGTAACGGAAACGGTACAGAGAAACGCATGGATTCGAGAACGTTGTCAGAAAAATGTTCTTCACAGAAAATTAACGATTCTGCAACGTTCGGTATATTTGTGATATACTTCGCACTCGACTGTATCGCAAACCCACACAGCTCCTAGTCCCGGAGAGAGGATGGGGAATGATGACCTTAACCAGAGATCTCGTTCTCTCACCTCCTCTTCCTCCAGCAGGTCTCCTTCATCCTCGTAGTCGTTCAAATCCGTGCTCTCGCGCTCCTTCTTCCCGCTGGAGTGCTGTGGCGACACCTCCTCTGGTTTAGCACCTTTCACATCTGCGCAGAAATACACAATATCTGATCTGGTAATCATAGATCTTCTCACAATTTTTGAGATCGTTTCGATCCAGAAATATCCAGACCATTTGCACAATTTAAAACACAGTATTGCATTAAAGGGCTGGTATATAATGCCATTTCACAAGATGTAAAATACGTCTCTGATGTCCCCAGTAGGGTTGGGCATTGTTTGAATTTGAACGATGCTGATTCCGAATTCCTTGTTTCGATTCCGGTTCCTAACGATTCTCGATTCCGTTTCTTTTAAGAGGCAGGGTCAAAAAAGTTTAGCTAACCTTGCTAACCAACGGTCTTTCTGAAGGAAATACTCCTTTTGCCACAAATGTTGCATTTTGCCGAGATTTCGTTATTTTTAGAAACGTGAAGCCACACTTTGGACCGCCGACGTAAGCTTCTCATGTTCGACTGACGCGGTTATGCCAACACTTCCGGTAGACGCTTTCTTCATTGGTTCGTCGGTTTCTTCTTCCGGTTCGGCGGACTGTGAAAATCAAAACTAGGAATCGAAATTTTAACTTTTGAACGATTTCCGGGAAAAACGAAAGTTAGTCCCGGTTCCAAATCGATACTTCGATTCTCGATACCCAACCCTAGTCCCCAGAGTGTGTGTGTGAAGTTTTAGCTCAAAATACCCCACAGATATTTTATAGCATGTTAAAATCTTCACTTTTTAAGGTTAAAGAGTAAAAACGTGGCATTTTTTGTCTGTCCCTTTAAATGCAAATGAGCTGCAGCTCCCTGCACAGGGGGCAGGGCTTCAACAGCTTGTGTGTGTGTGTGTGTGTGTTAGCAGCTCTTACAAAAAACATGTCTCTTTGTTTTACTTTATTCACGTGGAGGAAAATAGTGTTGCAGCAAAAAGGTAACAGACAGACAATACTAGTGCTGGGCGGTTTGACCAAAAATTTATATCACAGTCTTTTTCAAAATTAAGCTGGTTTTCCCCGTTTACGACTTTTTTTTTCCATGCATAATCAGGTGTTCAAACATATCTTAACATTAAAATAACATTCTTAGAACCAGGAAATAACGTTAAAATACAACGTTTATATAACGGGAGAACTGAACGTTCTTATAACATTTTGAATAACGTTCTTTCAACCAAGAAATAACGTTAATACAACGCCTAAAAAAACTGGACGTTTCAAATGTTCCTACATTTTTATAATTTAATGGGAACATAATAAAAACGTTCTTATAACCTAAGTTTGTTATCTGGGGAATTGAAGAGATTCGTGATTGCACTGAACACGTTTTATGTGCTGGATTCTCTGATTGAGCCCAGAGAAAATAGGCCTATTCTCACAAGAGCAGTGTGTATCTGAGAGCGCACGCGGCACATTATATTCCAAGCGCGAGCTGAGAGATTTCGCTTGCGCATTTATTAATATACTCTCGACGTTTGAGAGGAAAATAAAGCCATAGTTCTGCAGCATCCATCTCCCCGCAACACCAGAGCACTGCTGTATACCCTCGGCCTTGCCTCGCAGTCACTGAAATCGGTATAGTGGTATATTAAAAACGTATATCATACAAATATACATAAAAATATAAAATATACTGTGGTGTAAACACCGTCCCAGCCCAAAGTTCAGTTCCTGCGGTGGAAATGCTGGCTATATCGTGTCAGTCACTGCTATTGACACTATTGCGAGGACATAAGATCACTCTCAACAATAATTTGAAGTAGTTAATGGACATCTTCAAGATCGAGACACGATATAAAATCGTCAGATTGAATGTAAAAGTGGTCATTGCACAACAAACCAGACTTGTAAATGTAAACGGTTCGCACCTGATTTCTTGCTGTGGTCTCTCTCCATGCGCTCCAGGCTCTCCAGCAGATAGTCCACTTTGTGTTTAATCTGAGTCAGTTCCTTCTTAATAGTTTGTAGATCATCAGTTTTCACTGTGCAACACACACACATACTCATTAGCCCAAATGTAAACTTCTGTCTGTACACTAAAAGGTATGGAGCCCTAGTCATTGAAAACACTGCATGCGTGATAACTAAATACAGTAATCAACATTTGAAAGGGATCTTTTTTTTGTATTTTTTGATTCACTTCAAATCTGATCTACTGCAGTCTACTCTGGAACTATTTTTTCCATACTTGATCCAAACCTGAAAATTACTAAAATTGCTAGGACCTGTGAGTAACAGAGTGTGTGTGTGTGTGTGTGTGTGTGTGTGTGTGTAAAGCTCTCACTGGTGCGTGAGGTGCGCTGGCTGCTCTTGGAGGAGAAGCTGCTCTTGGTCCTGCGACTGCCGCCGCTGACGCTTCACCCGCGCGCGCTGGATGGGATCACCGCTCGCGACAGCGGGGGAGGGGAGGCGGCGGGACGCGTGATGGGTACGAGTATATCCTGAAACACACACTCCGATTAACACACTCAGGAATCGAGCACTCCGTCAAATACAACATTAAACGCAGTTAAAGGTGCAGTGTGTGATTTTTTTTCAGCAGCATCTACGGTGGCCGACAGGAAGTGATGTCATCTGGGACAGCAGAGAGTAGCCAGTTTATCAATGAGGTTTCTTTATAAGAAATGAAGAAATTCAGTGATACGATATGTTATTGAGATTATTAGTGTTACTTGTTCATCATTGTGTCAGTGTTTTATTTGCTGACTTTGCACGAAGAACACAGTGACAAAACGCGATTGTCCGTTTTGGGCCACCGTAGAAACACGTCAAGCGGACCCGCAGTGTGTGTAGAGAGGAACAGGCATCCAAATTCTCATTCTAAGGTAATGGTTCATTATGTAAGGTCTTCATACACCACTGAAATTATAGGTATGCATATTATATTCCATTTCTTAGATTAAACAATGCCCCTTTAATGAATAATGAAAAGCATTTGATCAGATTAAACGTGCCTGAATCCTTCAAGAGCAAGCGCTCACCTGTCATAGTAATCTCTCTGAAAGTCATAGTCCAGATCAAACGAGGAACTGTGGGAGGAGACGGCAAAGAATTAAAAGCGGAAAATACTTAAACGGTATAAAATAGAATAATAATATAAAATGCAAACCTGTACATATCTCCAGCAGAGCGTTTAATAGTCTTTGACCGATGAGGTTTTGGCTCACCAGCCAGATTAATATCTAAAAAAGCAGAAAGATTAAACATTAAACCAAGAGGCAAGCCAATTTGGATTAAAGCACCTGCTAAAGAAATGAATGATGTAAACGTGAGGTGCACATGCATGTAGACAATTAGCACATGAACATCTTGGAATGGTTCGACTTGACTTTACAGAATGTAAATACTTTTTAAAAGATTTTATTTACTACTGCTATTGTAAAAGATGCTATTTCCATAGCTTCCACCTAAAAAGTAAATACATTTTTTTCCATACATAAAGTCAATTCTTAAGATTTTGCTGTGAAAAATAAACTTAAAGTTGTTGTTTTTATACATTTTACTAATGAGAATTTGGATGGAAGCATGCTAAAATGTCATGAAAAATATGTCAGAATGCAAAAATTTAATGTTCCTAAAATCACACTTTATGCTAAATATAATTCCTTACTCTTTTGATTTTCAGAGGACATTTTTGTGAGATTTCCCAATGACTTAAACGAGGAAATACTCAAAAACTGCTTGCCAAATTCACATTTAATTGACATTTCAAATCAGCAACTAAATGTACACTTTAATGGGACTGTTGATGTCCGATTTAGTTGCTGATTTGAAATATACTTACCGAGCACCTGTCCGACGATCATCCTCCCGTCTTCTCCGCTGACCGCCGCTCTGGCGTTCCTCTCATTGGCGTATTGGACGAAAGCGAAGCCTTTGTGCACGGAGCAGCCCACGATCTTCCCGTACTTACTGAAGATGGCCTCCACGTCAGCCTTGGTCACCAGCATGGTGTTGAGGTTCCCGATGAAGACCCGGGAGTTCAGCGAGCGCGGGTCCGTCTTGTTGGTGACGTTACTGGCCATCAGGCTGCTGGTTGTGGGGGAATGTCTGGGCGAAAAGAGAGGAATGGAAGGGGGTGCAGAAGATTGACAAAGAAAAATGAGAAATTAGCTCGTCAATAACAACTCTAATGGCCTCAGTAGCCGTTTCCATCCAAAGTTGCAGAATTTAACCATTTTCAACTAAAAAATTCGTTTTGACCGCTCATTTACACAACATAAGCGTTTTGGGTGTCTGAAAACGCAAAGTTTGGAAAACAGGTTTCAAAGGCTATGTTTACACGGAAACGATCTGAAGTGAAAATGCAAAAGTGGCGTTGTGTTATCACTTTTTATTCTGCGTTAAGACGAGCGTTATGGGTGGGAAAATCCGCGTGCATATGGTGACAGCAAAAGTGTGTGAAATCTGATGTAGTATGCACTCCATTCCACTAGGTGGCGATGTGAAGCACTGCCACACCAAATCCACACACCTGCATACAACCTTCGCTGTCGCAGACTTTTTCAGACTTTAGACGGGAACGGAGCAGGGCGGTGGAGCGTTTAAGATTTCCACTCTAGAGTGTGGTTTCACTTTTTTGCGTTTTTAAGCTCTAAAAACACCATCACCGTTCAAACGAAAGGCACATCCGCGAGCGTCCTCGTGTGAAGCGAGGCCAAAGGGCAAGTTTTTTAAAAACCGTCTCAAATGTAAACAAAAACGTGAATCTCTGAAGATGGCGTCATGCGCAGGTGTATTACGTGTTCAGTCTAGTGTTTCATCGCCATCTGGTGGCGTGGCATCAGAACAGCGTTTTTAGCCGTTTTCAGGATCCGTGTGAACGAGGATTGTTTTGACAATGGTAACGACAGACAAAGGAAAACGTTCAGACTTTCATTTTCAACTAAAAACGTAGTATTTGTGTGTTTTTGGCTGTTCATTTGCATGTCAATGGCATTTTGGGGGCAAGAAGACACAAACTTTAGAAAATGGGTTTCATAACTATACCCATGTAGTCCCTGTGTAAACTACGAAAACACGAATTTGTGAAAGCGGTGACGTCACAGCTTAGTCTATAGGCACTAGTGTCTTTATAAAATGACATTGCCATGTAGATGGCAGCAGAATACAGCGTTATTAGTCATTTTCGAGGGTCAGTGTGAACGTGAATCTTTTGACATCGTTTGACAAACACAAGGGAAAATCTCTTCCATTTTCAGTTCATTGTTGTCAAGTAAACATACCCTAAAACAACATTTGAGATGTTGTGTAAAGAGATGTAGATGACTCTTAGTCCAGTTATCTGATCAAAGTCAGTTTTTTTTGTTGTTGTTTTCCATAATAGTTAATGCGCTTATCAGATACACGTTCTTTATGCCTATTTTAAGATTTGTTTGTTATTTAACATCCCAAAATTCCCAAAAGTAGATGGAAAGGAGCTAGTGACATCGGATCAGTTCTGGAGATAGTGTTCAAGTCAACATGAAACAGCCTTCGCAACACATTTTACTTCTATGATAATATGCACTGTGGAATCACTCAAAACAAGACCAGATACACATTATTATTGAGAAAATATGGTCCATTTTGGTTTCATGTTGACTTTAAAAGAAGTCTTACATAACCAAGTGAAGATAACAGTCCAGATCTATTTCATTTTAATTATTATACCAGAAAACAAAACATATGGGATAAAAACAAACATTTACAAGATATATACAGTTTGTAACAATCAAGATTAAATGTTTAAGCATCATAATTCACATTGATTTCATAAGTTATATAAACTACTATGCTTAAAATCAGAGCCAAAGTAGCCATATATGTAGCTTTCCTAATGTGCTTAGGTGTACATTTGAAATCAGAAGATTCACATATCAACTAGAAGGGCTTGTATGGTGTAGTTTATGCAGTTTGTTGGGCGACGCGTTCACATCTTCACATCAGGACTGGGCGAGTAACAGATTTATGGGCTGACTGTTTAGATATTGCATGCAAACTAAAAATGCAGAAGTGAAATGAAACATCCAGGTGTTTTATTACCGCTTTGCTTTGTGTGTGGGTTTGATGAAGACTGATAACGGTCCTTAAAATGTTACGATTTTGAGAAGTACTATGACACTATGTGTGTGGATCATTTTCAGCGCTTATGGCACGTTTGAGCGTGTTTGGAAATATCTTTGGATGCTTGAGAGCGCCAAATAAAGTTCACATTGAGATATTTAAGTGTGCTGAGGGGGATGCTGGGGGTTGAATAGTCAGAACTCACTCCATTTTGTCTGTAATTCAGGTCGAGTCGTCTGTCTGCCTGATTCTGTTGGAGAGAAGAGGGTGGTTATTGGACACCATTGAGCTGCTGCTCAGCAGTGCATTGTGGGTGAAGGTCGTATGCGTGGGTGGGTGATGTAACCCACCGCACTTTAACAGACGTCACACCAATTTTAACACTCTCCCAAGGTCAAACACACAGTCTAGTGTTCGGCTGATGCCACCCAGTGGTTTGTGTATAAAACTTGAGGCAAAGAAAATGAAATCCCAAATCAAGTGAAAAAAGAAAAGCCGTCAGTGTTATTTAAACCCACTCAATCCCAAACTAAAACCCTTTTAATTTAGGGGTGTCAAAAGAGAGTGACGTTTCTTAGCCACGTGACGAAATGACGCATCAAATCCTGCGCTAATGAAAAAACCCTTTGAAACGCCACCAAAGGAGATTAAAGATGCCTATCAAGTGATGCCCTCGGCACAGCTTAACACACCATTAATCTGTATTACAGACCACTGAACACAAAGAGATGAATATCAGCGTGTCTGTAGGACATAAAGATATATTAAGTTTAAGGTCAAAGAGAGTTTGAGGTCTGTGCAAATGAAAAACTCAAATTCTCCCCAGGCTCCATGATAGATAGGACAAGAAACATGAATTTAGGGAAATTTGGACCTGTAATTGGTTGGATATTGACATTACTGTATAAATGCACCCAAGGAATTTGAGAATGAAGACCATTTGAATGTCTTAATATTAAATCGTCAACAGTAAAATGTGCTGAAGACAATATTGTTTCCTCATTGGTGGAAAGGTGGGTATTGATTGAAACTTTATTAATCCCGGTAGGGAAACTGGATATTTCAGGATTAATGTCTCAATAGGAAAGGCTCTAGATCAAATGATAATTACAGTAAACATTGTTTTCAACCCTGACAAATGAATGGGTATTTCAGAATGAAATAAACGTATTTAAAATGTGAATTTTTTTGAAGCATCTATCATGGCAGCCAATATGCTGAAGACTCATCGATGCACTTGCGCGGGGCGACGGAAGACAGAAAATATGTTTAAACGACATGAAATGAAAACAAAATAGACGTAAACTTGCAATTGTCCTCTATAGTACACTACCATGGATTCAAAGTAAGACCTCGGTACCAAATGTTGGGATTCTCTCTAGAAAAACAGTGTGTCTTTGGTTTAGTGTTTTGCTAGCTTGTTTGCTAAAGCTAATTCATACTATGAAATGTCTCTAATTGAAGTTAAAAATGCACAGGACACAGTATTTTTGAAGTATTTTTTTTTAACTATGGCAGATTTAAAAGGTGACAAAAGCAAGTAAAGGCTACACACAACAAACGGGAGTCTAGTCTGCACACTTTTCAGGAAGATTGGTGCGGAAGTGGAGAATAAAGTAAAACCAACTTACGGATTAACGAGGGTCAAAAAAGCTGCCTCAAAAACTACAAAAAAGCAAAATGAATAAAATCAGAAATGAACATCTGAGATGCGCCCCTTTTAGCTAACTTAAATAAGGGGAATGTTTTTTTTTTTAACCAATTGAGTGCACTGGGCTGACAGACCTGAAGTCTGGCCTATGATAGGGCTAATCCATCTTCATGAAGAATTGGTGTACGTAATGTTCACTTGATTATGAAAATGGGACCTTCTTGACTTTAAAGAACATGTATGTTGATGTCTATACAAAGACATTGTGAGTCTAGACCAGGGTTTCCCAAAGTGTGGGTGAAAAAACTAATTTAATCAAATTAAAAGATAAAACTGAATCAATCCCATTGCATGAAGTTGTAGTGTTCCTGTCTTTGCAGTCACATTACAACACTTGTTTCTTGTGATAAAGCAGATAATTAAATTATAATAATTATATAAAAAATGTAATTCCTCCACATTTCATAACCAAAAATAAAGTTGTACAACATATTATTGAGAGTAATCATAAAACACTTTTGAGATGATAAAATGTACCAAATGTAATAAAAGAGGTGGCCAGGCTAGTTATCCATACCCAATATCTCGGGGTGTGTTTGATTCTCAAGTTTGGGAACCCCTGATCTACACATATATTATTGATAAAAACAAAACCGGCTTTAGCTGGAGTATGATGCTGATGTGTGCCTAGTGGTGAACATGATTTGGTGCACTCATTCATATTAGATACTCGTTTACCAAAACAAAAGACAAATATATAATATATATTGTGTAATCTATATCAAGCACAGAAAGAAAACATCAAATTTAACCACTTTCAAGTGTGATATTGCATTAGATATATTGTGCAAGTCTTACACGAATATGTAAATGTGTGTTTGTGGGGAGGGAGGACATTAATATAATTTTAATATCCTACAAGAGGGCTGCAATTATGAATTACACACAAATATGATGTAACATCTAATACAATAGATGAAGAATTGAGCACATGAGCGAAGGCACAAAGACTGATTCTGGCCCACTTCTTGAAACATTTATTAAATAAATAGTAAGGCAACCAGCTCAATTTATCATTCTTGATGTACTTTTAATGGAAAGATTGACCGTTTACATGATTTCGCACAGACCTTGGATGCAAATGTAAAAAGTGTTCAAATGGTCCATGCTTTGAAATAGAGAATTGCATGAGGCAGAAAACGTGTTCTCAGTCCATTAAAAGTGCTGTAACAATTCAGAATGTGCAAAAACGTCGCCTGAAAATTAAATCGACACGATTCTGGAACGCAACGACCCTCAAAAATAGGAGCAAAAATAACGCCCAAATAACCGTATTAAAAAGGCAAAGCTCAGTCCAAATGTCTACAGCTGAATAAAAATAGTCTACTCGTGTTGGGGGAAAACAGTCTGTCATCTTAAAAATGGTTTTAAAACATGATAAATATTCTGAATCCAGGACATGGAGGGAAAAACGACCCCATCTTGAAAACACAACCACCGGTCCATGAGACATTTCCTCCACAATAACTTAGAAAAACAAAAACAAATAAACCAGCTGCTCTAGCAGTAGTCCTGCAAAAAATGGGGTGAAAAATAACTCCTACTTTGAAAAATAAAAATTAAAATGGTGCTGTCCTCTCAAAGCATATGTTCTTTTTTCACTGCTCTACCACGGCATCACAAAATGTACGCCACCAAAGCCAAGCAGAAAATGACCAGAAAAATGCATTAAAAATAAAAAAATAAAAACCACAAAAATTCTCCAAAGATAGTTCAAAGTCAGTCAAAAATAAAAAGTGACAAAAATCTCTCGAAACAAAATACTCACCGGGAGTTTAAGACTAAAAATGATTAAAATTCGGTGCTGTACTGTTTTGTGGATACAGTCCGTACCAGCTCGTTCAGTAGACACCGACCAGACGAGTGCACGAAATGGCGTCGAGCAAATGCGCACTGAAGACAAGCCCCGCCCTGCTCTACATATCCTCGAATCTCATTGGCTGCTTCTCAACGCGCCGCAGAAACAGATGGCACCGATTGGTGGATTCACGCGTCCTTCTCTTTTACGCGTTTCTTTTTAAATAAAGAGCACGTCTGATTGGTGGATGCCGGATTTGCTTCGCAGCGTCCTCCCCTCAGAGCACTATAATCGCTTTACAAAATCTTTTCATCTCATTTATACAGTGGTCGTTGAAATTTGAAATAAAGTTCTTAAAATTAAAATATACTATGGTAAACATCATTTTCTTATAAAATAGTTCTTTTTTTCTACAATCAACTGTGGTAAATTTATTGTAAACAAAGTGAAAGAAATGCCACCTTTATTTATATAGCGCTTCAAATACAATTTGTTTCAATGAAGCTTATAGTGAGACAAAATAAATCAAATAGTGTCATAGTCCAGCTTAAGTAAATTCAGTGTTGTTGTTGTTGTTTTTTCTTGGAAAAAAAGTTATTAATTTAGACCATCTGCTCTGAGAAAACAGTGATGTCATCATCCAGCTAAGTTCAGTTATCATATAATGGTTCAAAAAACATTGTCAGAACTTTTTTATTCATATAATTGTTATAATACACAACAACTGTATGATTGTAGCCTATTTGATATTATGTCCTGCTGGGAAAACAAAACAAAACACCAAAAGCAGTCTAGACTGGTTGGCGGGTCTTAACTGGTTAAAGCTGATCTCCACAACTGGCCAAGCTGGTGTTCAGCTGGTTTTCTCCAATCTTGACCAGCTATGACCAGCCTGGTCTGCTAAAATAGTGTCCAAAACCCCTCTAAATACAAGCCCAAACCAGCCAACCAGTTTATAAGCTGGTAAAATGCTTCACATAAATGCTGGATTTACCATATGGTTGTTGTATAATAGTATTAAAAATACACAAACAAAAAAAGCCAAATATGTGAATCAAGCAATATTATGAATAGGCTACTCCATTTATTTGAAATTACAGTAACAAGAAAGGCAAAAAAATATGCTTCAAGACAGTTCATTGTAGGTTATACCACTCTACCGTCATTGTACTAAAACATACTCAAAAACATAATTAGTTGACGAGTTAACACAACTGGCAACACTTTCAAAGGGACAAGGATTGGAGTTCACCACTTCAGCCTTCGGGAGTGACAACCTGCAAAAAACAATACTTACATGTAAATATTTGACTTAAAAGCAAATGATGAATTTGGCAAGGAAAAATACCATACCTCTCTTGTCGCTAGTCTTGCTGCGCTGTCGTGGAAGAGTGAAGTCAAAGCAGAAAGACGATGATTCAGGAGTCTTCAAAACCTCCTCAAGTTTTTCCTGCTCTTCATTCTTCTACAGTAAAAAAAGTCATCATCATAATTATTCTCTCTCAAAATATAAATACACCATCAAATGAAAACACAGAAGGCCTGCTTTGTTGTGAGACGTGAGAATGTGTACTTTTAACTGTAAAAGGAGTTTAGGCCCAATTGTGAGTTAGAGCCATTGTTTAATACTTACGTCAGATGGGCTTTGTTGGAGTCTGGATTTGAGTTTAGGTGTGTTTTGACTGTCCTTCTCCTTCTCTTTCTCCCTCTGTTGAAGGATAGCATTGCGAGTGGCTCTGTACTCCAGAGCAAAGTCACTGACGGTCTTACAAAACGCCTCGGCGCTCATTTCTCTCACCGCGGAGCGCGAGTAACCGAGGAAGAGCAGGAACGAGTGGAATCTGTGTGCAAGAACAAATGAATATAATGGACCTAATTTCTTTGCATTGTCTGAGGAATTTTGTGGAATGGATTTAAAGGGATACTCCACTTTATTTGGAAATAGGCTCATTTTACAACTGCCCCAGAGTTAAACAGTTTTACCGTTTTCAAATCCATTCAGCCGATTTTCTGATATTTACAAGAATATCAGTAACCAGACAGTTTCTGGTCTCATTGACTTCCATAGTAGGAAAAAAATACTCTATGGAAGTCAATGAGAACTGTCTGGTTACTGATATTGTTCTAAATATCAGAAAATTGGCTGAATGGATTACATTGGACACTAAGCACTCACTATTGGTAGTGATAATAATTAGAGGGAGATCTAGGCAGGTGGAGCTGGGGAGGTGGAGGGGTAGAGAGAGAACTCGCATTGTGTGGAGCAATAGTGCATTCGTACAGATACGTAAAGGTTAAATCGGGAAATAGTAATGATGAAAACCTGAAATCGATTGACAGGGAACATTACATTTGATTCCCAATGCGAACAGAGTTTTGAGGCTGAACTATTCATTTGTAGTAAGCAAATGGTTTGACCTGTTGATGACTCTGCGGTGAACTGCTCGTAGCACCTTCAACCTCTCCTCACAGTCTTTCAGAAACTGGCGGAGCCGATGATGGAGACCTGCCTCTTCTCCACCTTCCTCTTTGCTTCCTCCTCCTGTCTTCTTCTTTCCATCCTTCTCAAGAAGTCTTAGTTGATCCCAGGATGCTTTACAAAGGGATTCAAGCTGGGAGAGATTCAGTTGCACTTGTGTGTAGTCACACTGGAGTGCAGTTGTTCATGAGAGGGAGAAAATGAGGCAAGTCAAAATTCATTCTTAAAAATGGAAGGGGGCCTAAAATAGACCCCTGGGGCACACCTCATAATTGGGGAACAAACAAAGAAGAAAACTTCTCAAGAGAAGGACGTGTGTTCACTTTTTTAACTGGATATCGTTCAAACATTAGGCTGAAGTAGGATACCTTTCAAAAAGAGTATGCATGTTTACTTAGTCCAAACTTTTGACACAACAAAAGCATTATGCGGCTATATCCTATTGATTGAGAAGCACACGTGTTTCCCTCAATGCAATGTACTGAACTTGACTTTCTTTTCCAGTGACCGAGGTCATATAATTCTTCCTGGGTCATTATTTGCAACATTAAAGGCATGTTTACACAGCTCATTTATTGCTGAGCTAATAGCTGGTTGAAGTAAACATGTAACAATGCAGTGATTTGAAATGTTTAAACTATGCAATGCACATCCATTCACAAATAATGCACACTATTCTTAGTACCTTGCTGGCTTTTGTGACGGCAGTGATGTCGGAGTAGAGATCAGAGGATTGTGGGTAAAGCTGGAGCAATAACACACACACGTGATGAAGAAGAGGCTGCCGGCCGTGTGTGTCTCTCACCTGAGAGAGTTTGCCCAGGTAACTCAACTCAAAACCCCTCGCCTTTATAAAACAGAAGACACACACCGTCACGCAATGTGAAGGAGACAGGTAATCAGACACACACATCTTTACACAGGCGTTCTCACCTTACAGCCGTTCAGAAAGTTGCCGATGGCCAGAACAGTCGCGAGTATACAGCGAAACGTCTGATTAGCCGCTAGCTGCTCCATGGCTAGCTTCAGATGGAAAAGTGGCTCTGCGATCTCCTGTTTACACACACATACTGTGAGCACAAATGAGCAGACATCACAGACATCAGAACAGTTATAAGCTCTATTGTTGACGCTTTTATTCATTTCAAACGATAATGGATAATCCCAGCTAACAAAAAAGAACATTTTGCTAACATTCCCGTTAAACAATACAACTGTAGCTATTCCTGAATGATACCAATTAAACCTTAACCGAACGATAACCAATCAGATCAACATGTGATCGTCAAGCAATGGATCTCTGAGTGAGTGAGTGGAGGCGGGGCTAATTTGCATATTCATCCCACACATACTAAATGAGGCAAGGGTGTCGGGTTACATTCAAGCTATTTTAAGGCATGAAGACATTTTTCCAAGGAAAGAATGCTTAAATATGTCATTTTGGTGATCAAAGATGAGTTTTAAGGGATACAATGATTGACTACAGGGGGAGTTTAAGCTTCGATAAAGGAAAATGGGTTAACACGTATTGCCAGCGTATTAATCATAATCAGGTTATGAATGTGTATCATTGAGTTCCTCTCACTCTCTCCATGTTGTCGTGGTCCAAAGTAAAGGCCCAGATCTGCAGTCTGGCGCTCAGATGAGGAACGGCCCCCAGGGTCAGGAGACACTGCTCTGCGGGGCCCAGAGACGAGCCCGGGCCCGAGCCCGAGCCTCCGCGATCTTATGCAGCTCCTCTTCAGTGGGAACCAGCATCTGCAACCTCTGAGCCAATTCAATCCACAGTTATTTGTATAGCGCTTTTCACAATGCACATCGTTTGTGTCTACATTACAATACAGTGTGATCTGTTATCAGACGAAACGTCTAAGTTCTGCATATCAGTATATACAAAACCACTGCTATAGCGAAACTTTTTTAAATTTAAACAATGAAATAATTAAAGGTAGAAACAATGAAATAATTAAAGGTAGGAACAATGAGTTCATTGAAGTAATGAATACTTGTTTGTTAACAAATGATTATGAAATTTAGAAAACTGTGGCATTGGCACATGTTGATTCAGCCATTTGAACCATTTGCATTTGTTGTCAACCACAAATGCATGTAACTCAAAACTTCTGCTTTCATAGTCGACTACATCATATCTATGGTGAATCTTGCAAACTTAGACCAGAATGAATTTATGAAGGTTCATGCTCACCTGGATGTCTTCTCTGTCTAGTACAGTGTTGTCCATGCTGAATATGGCAGGAGGGAGCAGGTGTGCCGGCGGGAGTCCGCTCAGGGCTATAGTGATGATGTTACTGCGCTTCACACTCAACACACACACACACGACTCCTTCTGCTGCGCAAACCAACAGACAGAGAGAGATGTGAAGCAGAAACGCTAGAAAGCTCAATTCGTAGATGTTTGAGGCTTGAGTGCACTATGATTATTGACTGATGTCTGGAGTTGTAGTTGCCTAAAGTCATTTCATCTAGAGTTGACTTTGTTTTTTTAGCTTTTAGGCCCTTGCAATTCGTGTAAGAAATTTCCGCGCGTAAAAAAAATAAATACGACAATGTCAATCACGCTTGCACACTGCCTCCGAAACTTTCTTCCATCATAGATTAAATCGGATTCGAGTTCGATTTTCTGCTTTCGCAACCGTAGCAAGCAGTGCGAATAGCGTTTTTACAATTCAGAGCCACCGAATCACGAATACAAAAAAAAAACGCATACGGAAGTTTCGGACTCAATGTGCAAGGGCCTTTAGACTTTGATTCCAAAGAGTCGGAGGAGATTGAAGATGTTTGATGTTTTGAAGCGACTTTAGAACACGCGTTGTTACATTTGTCACGCGTCTCCTAGCAACAAGATGCACGTTTGTTATTTTCGGAACAACTTGAACTACGTTTCTTCATTTAGTGCAGCGTTTTCAATATTTTAGATGCCGGAATATGATCTTTCTGGGATGACAGCTCCCCGTTTAACATTCAAAAGCCAACCATATATTTTCATTTAAAAAGACCAAATTTGTACCATGAAAATTAATATTATAAATAAGCTATTTTTTGGAAAATATTTAGTTTCTACTCTATTGCATTATAAAAAATAATGTCTACTCAATATTTTACCATTTTGTAGATTTGTATCGTTTTACCATTTTTTTTAATTGTTCACATTTTTTATTTACTTAATTTAATCTTTTTCTTTATTTTTACACTGTTTTTCTTGACCTTTTTTCTCTCAACGGCCCCCAATACCCTGAAAAATGAACCTTCCAAAAAGAATGCTTTCACAGCCATTTTTGATTCCAAAAGAAGCTTTAATTGAAAAGTTCTTAAAAGAACAATTTTCCCCCCATAGTTTTTAAAAATATAAAGAACCATTTTATGAAAGGGAAAGATTCGAATGGAATTTGAAAGGTTCTTCACTAAGCCATTAAAGCCAATAAAGAACCTTCGGGTTTTGAAATCCGTTTAGTTTAGAAGTTGTGTAGTGAATTCCAGCCTTTACTGAAAGGTTTACTTTTAGATACAAGCGAACGTCATAGTCTCACCCGTCGTCGCTCCATCAGACTGCAGAGGGCGCTGTTGCTGCTGCTTTTGCTCTCAAACAGGTATTCCAGTCGATTGGTGTCGAGATGAACCGGTTCCAGACTGGCCCAGATGGACTGGGGCCCGAAGCGGCCCACCCTCGGCACCGGCTCCAGACTTGCCAGCGCCCTCCAGTGGAGCCTCAGCCGTTCGAGCACCTGGCGGACCCGGCGACCCACTGGATACAGGAAGAGGAGGAGCCGAGGGGGAGGAGGCGGGGCCAAAGGGGGAGGAGGCGGAGGCACGGAAGACGCTGCAATCTGATTGCCCGAAAGGTGGGAGGAGTCTTCATCAATGCTGTCCAGCTCCAGATCCTCGTCATCCCATAGGTCGGAGAAGTCGAAGGGCGTTGAGGCGGAGCAGGGGGGCGTGGCTTATAAGCGATTCAACGGATTCGGCTTGTCTCATTGGGTCTTCGTTGGTGATTTATTTATTTTAAAAAAAATAAGGTAAATGAATGTTGTGCAAAATACTGCCTAGGTGGTGAATCTTCTCCAATTCAACACAATGACCAAAATATCAGCTCAATATCTCACTGGAACGGTTTACCTTGATCAGTTCAGGGGTTCATGCAGCTTTGCAAATGATCATCCGACGTTACAAGATTTGCCTTGAAGATGTTCCCATGTTCTTCAAAGGTGAAGATAATCCATACATCAGAACGTGCGTCCCAGTTCAACACTGAGTTTGAGCTTGATGTCTCTGATGGGTCGAATCACGAAATCTGGCACATCATGTGATGCGTCTTTCAGAAGGCCGAGTGAATCCAGCCGGTGCACGTCAAGCATCCACGACCGCTCAAATACTGAGGATGCTTTTTAGCATGTTCTCCTACACCACGCCGTCAGTTTCAAGCACTCTGTTGTGTTAAGCATGTGTGTGTGAGAGACGTGACGCTCCGTAAGTGTCCCAGACATTATGAGGGGTCGTTTGCACAGTGTTTATTTGAGTTGCGCCCCTTCCCTTAATTTCCCTATCTCTCCAGCATCTCCTGTTTATATCACAACTTCAATATCTCTCTGTCTCCACCCTTTCGCTCTCCTTCCCTCTCCTTCATGCTGAGACTGAGACTGCAAATGGATTTTGGATCAATAATCACTGTAACGGTTGCTTACTTGATTAGTTTGGGATCCAAAACAACCGTCTAATTCTAAGTATATTGCATAATATATAATTAGAAAATGTCTTTTGGTTGCTTTCTACCTGCAAGAATATAAGTGTTTTCTTAAAAGTCAAGTAAATAAACTAAAAGAGTTGAAGAAAGAGTTGTGAAAGAGTTGTGGTTCAAGGACTCTCAATAACCATTTGGCTTGAAATAGTGAGTTTTTATTGGTTCTAAAACATTCGTAGCAGATATAGAGATATTTAAAAAAATTTGGGCTGAATTTATCTTTCTACAGCACTTATTTTTTCCTAGTAATCAACATTTACAGGCCTAATAGTAAATGAATAGCATGCTTTGAATGGCACAAGGGTTAGTTTGTGAAGCGAACACTGTTCAGAATAATGGCGCCTCATGAGGCTCAGCCTCCAGAAGCTGTTTATGTTGTTTGTGAACTCGGGGGAAGTCATTGGTATCACAGGACTGAATGTTGTCCATAATTGAGTTTAATGATGTTTAATTATGAGCTTTGAGAGGGCAATCCCAGACTCTGGTCCCAAGGGAACGACCTCTGATTAGAATCAGTGAAACATTATTCATATTCAGATGTGAAAGAGATGTACTGTATGAGTCAGAGAGCCTTAAATAAAGCTATTTAATGGCTAGACTTGAATAGCTTTAAATCAGGGTATATACAGTATTTCTTAAGTTAAATTGACTACTTTTTAATACATTTTTTACTACCTTCGGAATTTTTTAAAACCATCACGGCACTGAATTAAGTGTTAAATGCAGTGAGCTTTGTATTATTTACACAGATTTTGACATTTATAACAAATAAAAATGGGTGCTCTCACGATCACAGCTTACACAGCCCCATCACTGGAAGCACAATGTCCATTTTTCATTTTAATTAGATAAGATACATTTTCAAATAGTTTATATATATATATATATATATATATATATATATATATATATATATATATATATATACTGTATATATATATATATATATATATATATATATATACTGTATATATATATATATATATATATATATATATATATATATATATATATATATATATATAGGCTATATATATATACATATATACAGTATATATATATATATATATATATATATATATATATATATATATATATATATATATATATATATATATATATATATATATATATATATATATATATATATATATATATATATATATATATATATATATATATATATATATATATATATATATATATATATATATATATATATATATATATATATATATATATATATATATATATATATATATATATAAACTATTTGAAAATGTATCTTATCTAATTAAAATGAAAAATGGACATTGTGCTTCCAGTGATGGGGCTGTGTAAGCTGTGATCGTCATTCATTTGGCTCCTCGTAACGTCATACGTCATCTCTCAACGTCGGGAGCGCGCACGCTCCTTTGCCCCTGCTTCAGAATGTTATTTATGGCAGGCGCGTTCCCGCGGACCGTACCGTTATTATTCGACGAGCGACTGACATCGAAACTACAATGTCAAACATTTTCGGGACTCTGAGCGCTTCCGTGTTCACGCGCGCAGGGAATAAGGACCCATCCTGATTTGTTAATATTATTATTATATCCCAGCGATCAAATGATATTTCTGGACGCAAAAGATTTAGAGATCAGGATGTCATCTTTCAGATAAGGTAAGTGACGAGCGAGCGCTTTACGAACTTCACTGTAGCGCTGATAAAGAACATTTTAACGCGATTGTTACATTATCGCTTGTTTCATATGAAACTCGTAGTTTTTTTGCTTGTTTTTGTGTTTATAATTACTTTAAAAGATTGACTTAAACTCCGATCTACGTGTGTCACAGATATGAAGCGGAGGTGTTGCGTAATGTTATTTAAAGTGTTCAAGAAAGACGATAAGAAGAAAACGCGTTAAAAAAAACTGCGCGAACGAAGGAAATATGCGCGCCTGTATTTATTACGTAATGAGCGCGCGGGACAGATGCGCGTGGGATTGAGATTCATCTAGTCCTTCTTATAAGCGCAGTTCGTGAAAATGAATAGAAGAGAAAGAAAACTGTATAAAAATGAGGTTATGCATTAGGTAACATGATCGAAACCAAGCCGGTTTCAGTTTCAGACAGCTGCAACTGATGGTGCAACCACTTCAAAACATCACTGTCACTGCGGCTGACATCATGCAATAATGTCTCTATAGAAACTTTGAAATGTGAAGGTATCAATAACTGCATAGGCCAAAATTAGCCTACTATGATCAGGTAACACTTTCCAATAAGGTTTGTTTACACGAAGTAATAATGAGCAATACATTTGTTACAGTATTTCATCTTTGTTAATGTTAGTTCATATAAATCCAGCTGTTCATTGTTTGTTCATGTTAGTTCACAGTGCATCAACAAATGTTAACAAATACAACCTTTGATTTTAATAATGTATTAGTAAATGTTGAAATTAAAGATTAATAAATGCTGAAGAAGTATTGTTAATTCTTAGTTCATGCTATTGAATCTTATTTTAAAGTGTGTTAATGCATGTTATAATGGTGACAGATTCATGGTATGATGAGTATCTCTTCTTTTTTAAAGTCATCATATATGTGTGATTATTTTAGTAGAGTATCATTTGCATTGAGCCTGCTGGTGTACTGGTGATGCATGTGTGCGTTTCAGTGGTTCTGTCTTTATTTATCCCTCGCTCGCCCGGTGTAGGTGGAAGTGTGAGAGAGAGAGTGAGTCAGGGAGAGATGATGGAGGTGATCAGAAGAAAAGACTCGAACGGCCTGTGCTCAGACAACTCTGACAACGACTGTGAGGTATGAACGTGAGTGTGTGTGAGAGAGTGCCATGATGTGAAACACACATGTTGGATTGGTCTCTTTGCAGGACATGGGGGCGTGTGGACAGAGTACAAGTGTGTGTTTGTGTGAAAATACACCCTTCTGCGATCAGCACACACAGGAGGTAAGAGTCTGTATCGATGACTGATGTAATGTATGTACACACACACACACAGCCTCACTCACTCTCTCTCTCTCTATATATATATATACACACACACTACCGGTCAAAAATTTAGGGTCGGTAAGATTTTTTATGTTTTTAAAAGAAGTCTCTTCTGCTCACCAAGGCTGCATTTTTTTAATAAAAAATACACAAAAAACACAGTAATATTGTGAAATATTATGACAATTTAAAATGACTTTTTTATGTTAATATATACTAAAATGTAATTTATTCCTCTGAAAAAAGCTGAATTTTTAGCATCATTACTCCAGTCTTCAGTGTCACATGATCCTTCACAAATCACTCTAATATGATGATTTTATGCTCCAAAAACATGTATGATTATTATCCATGTACATTTTTATTTCAGGATTCTATGATGAGAAAGTTCAAAAGAAGTTACATAATATATACATTTTCTGTCCAGGCAATGTTATATAACAAGACAAGCTACTATTCTTCTTTTAAATCTCTTACAATTCTTACGATTTAGAGGAAGACCATGGCACAATAATCACGTGACCGCTGACTATAAGCTCAATTGGAGCTAAATGATGATATTATTGTGTTCTCGATCTGCTTTACAGCAGAGTTGAGTTTTCATAATTTAAATTGAATAAAGCACTACAGAAATTAGTGACTTGACTTGATATAAGGCACTTGAAGACTCAGAAAAATACGACATTAAAAAAAAAAGAATCAGATCGTTTCCGAACTCCCTGGAGGGTCTGACTGTAATATTTAGCAATGTCGCAGGAATAATCATATCTTTATGTCTCAGAAAGCAGTCAGTAACTTCAAAAGGACCTTAAATTACCTGTTTAAAGGCACAATATGTATGTTTTTTTTCGCCACAAGAGGGCGTAGTTTCTACAATAACACATGCATAGGTTGATGACGCAGTGATGAGCTGAATGATGGGACTTGTTGTCAAGCTGATGGATCTAATAATGTTTATGGATGAGTGCATTCATGTTTCTTAACATTACAGTGGTATGAAGCAGGACGCGATTACTAAAGAGACAGATATCTATTTATCCATATAAATCTAGGGGATTTTTTCAGACATTTTATAAACCATCATTTTATCATCTGTTAAAAAGTAAAAGATTTATAAATTGTTGTGGTGTCTCATCTCTCCGCAGGACTCCCGTGTGAAGTGTGTCCAGTGCGGGAAGAACAGACCCATGATCACCAGATACTCCGAGGGTTACGGCACAGAGGTGAGCTTCTGCACCAAAGACTGTAAACAAATCTGGATTATAATAATATTGTCCGTTTTTTAAGCCCAGAGTGGGCGGAGCCGGCCGTCGCAATTTATCACTCTCGGATGAAGGAAAATGTGCAGCGAGGCGGATTAGCTGAGGTGACGTGACGCTAACAGACAGCAGACAACGGCTAGTAGTGACATCAGCGGCAATACACCTGTCACTCAAGTGGCCACGCCCTTAATTATGCAGAACTTTCATCCTTTCCTCAGGTTTTTTGACCTCGAAACTCACCTTTTATTTTTTTTTCTTTAAATTGAGTGTTCATCAGAGACCCCAGGACTTTTGTCGCACTTTATTCTTGAATACACACTTTTTTTTTTATTTGTATGAATTCGAGGAGTTTACAAAAGTAACAAATCCTTTTTCCGGGTCAAATCTGACCCCCATAGGAATGAGTGCGAGGAATGCTTCAGTACACATAGAAAAAACTAAAAATGCTCAAAATTCGAACTAAAAATGCTAAAACTTTACCAAA
Organism: Hybognathus amarus; assembly: GCA_030378365.1. Classification (NCBI taxonomy): domain Eukaryota; kingdom Metazoa; phylum Chordata; class Actinopteri; order Cypriniformes; family Leuciscidae; genus Hybognathus; species Hybognathus amarus. Next base: position 329,670 of record JAQIUQ010001056.1, on the reverse strand, counting down.
AAAAAAAAAAAAGTATAATGTCTACATGTGTATCTGAATGCATACTGAAGAAGAGAAACAGATTTTAGGACCCAGCAGAACAGCTCATCTGCTCCATATAGAGATCAAGAGGTATGAAATATCAGTTTTCTCCACAGGAGGTCAGCAACGACTCCCAATGTAAGATATTTTGTTTACAAACATTGTTTTTTTAAGTTGCAAGAATGTGAGGAATGTGCTTAAATTACTATTTTTTATTGATCAAATCTAGTAATTTTAAGGTAAAAAAACCTCTGAAAATTGCATTACAAATAGAAAAAAATATTATCAAAATAAACATTCTTCAAAAATAAATAAATAAAATAAGTATAATTTTAGGGCATCGGGTCATTTCGACCCATGAGGGAAAGATTAGTCACAATGTGTGAGGGAAGGATGAGGTTTATGGCTTAATACACTACAAACAGATGAGTTATAAAAATAAATAAAAAAAAACACAGTCGTCACGAAGGGCAAAATTCGCTCTATAGACCAAAACCACTTTTGCTCCAGACTGTGAACATGTTTCTCTCTGCTGTAAAGTTGGAGGTCTATGGGATTGTCTCTCTCTGCAGCCGGTCTCTAGTGGCCAGTGGAGGAACTGCAGTTTAACTCACTTCCATGTTGGATTCAAGTGAGAGACGGGAATGAGTGCGTGTGTGTGTTTCAGTGTGTGACTCATGTTTCAGGAGGAGTGTGTCCAGTCTCATCCTCAGGGAGACAGTGATGCAGACGCAGACATCGAGGACACGGACAGCAGGTGTGTGACCGACACACACACACACACATGCACTAAACTGCATCCGCTTCTACAACTCTTTCTCTGCATTGTGATTGGTTCAGGCTCCAGATTGCGGGTTCCCTCCAGCGAATCAGCTCCCGGAAGGAAAGCGTCAGCGACTTACGCGACAGGACACGACGGAGAGCCGAAGACGACGGTGGGCGGAGCCAAAGGACACACCGCTGGAGTCTCCGCCTCAGTCCTCATCGCTCACACAACAGGACCATACTGGAGGTCTTTACTCTTTACAGTATGGTTCATTAGTCAACATTAGTTAATGTATTTACTAACATGTACTAACAATGAGCATTTGAACATTTGTTACAGTATTTATTAATCTTTGTTTATGTTAGGTATAAAAATACAGCGCAGTTAACTAATTTTAACAAATACAGCCTTTGATTTGAATAATGTATTTGTAAATGTTGAAATTAATATTAACTAAGATTAAGTAATAGTATTTTAGTTGTATTGTTCATTCGTAGGTATTGTTAACTAAGGTAATGAACCTTTTTGGAAAGTTTTACCGAAATTACTTACATTTGTAATTGTGTTCTAGAAGTACAATCAAAATAATTATTTTTTATTTTTTTTACTCTGTAAACTAAAGACATTTTTTTATTTTATTTTCATTTTATTTTTTATTGCCGTTTTAATAGGCATAGAAAATAATAGAATATATAATAATATATTGTATATAATATATATAATATTATATATATATATATATATATATATATATATATATATATATATATATATATATATATATATATATATATATATATATATATATATATATATATTATAGTTTACAATATATTATAGTTTACATTTTCAGTTTTATATTTTTATTAAAGTTTTCAGTTTTTTTCATTTTTCAATTTCTTTTTAATTTTATTAAATTAAAATGTCATTTTTATTATTGTTTTTGTTGTTTTTAAAATACAAATTTAAAATAGTTTTTATAAGTGTTTTAATTATAGTTTTCATTAATATATATATATATATATATGATATATATATATATATATATATATATATATATATATATATATATATGTATATATATATATATATATATATATATGTATATATATATATATATATATATATATATATATATATATATATATATATATATATTATTTTTTATATTTTTATATTTTTAATATTTTATATATTTATTTATTTTTTTAATTTATATATATATATATATATTTTTTTTTTTTTGCAAATTTAGGAATTTAAATTAAACTAAAATGTTGCCTTGTGAACTAGATGACATGTCTTTTAATAGATTAACTAATGCACTAAAGTAAAACAATTTTATACAATTAAAACATCACATATGGACTAATATTAATGAAGTATTTGAAGCAACCCGATTGAGAGCAGGTTCCTCTTGACCCGCAGGAGAGCGTGTCTCAGGTGCGTCCACTGGTCATCTGTCGCTGTGCCGCGCGAGACTCTCAATCCGTGACGGATGACAAACCCGCCGGGTGGAAGTGGCTCCTCACAGCGTTCCCCGTCCCACTGTCCCCGCCGGTGTCCTGCTATCTGCTCATCGTCCCTCTGTCCGTATCTATTATCATCATTCTCATGTCACTCCTCTTACTGCTCACAGACACCTGACCTCGCCTCATAACACCACTGTATGAAGCAGTTCCTTTCTCTCTGTACAGTAATATTAGATCATGCACTTTCTATCAAGACATTTCATTTTAAACTCTTTTGTACAGTGTTACCCATTTCTGCCAGAAAAGAAAATAAAATGCTTTGGTACAATAAAAAGTGAAAATGATGACATCCAAATCATAATTATAACAAAAAAGTAAATTATACGACAAGTCAAAATGATTAAATACTAAGTTTAAATTATTAAACCCAAAACATTTCATAATTATGAGATAACAAGTCAAAATGATGACATACTAAGTCATTATAATGGCATAGAAAGTCAGAACAATCGACAAAAAAGGTCATTACTATGAGGAAAAAGTCATAATTATGACAAAAAAAGTCAATTATTAGATATAAAATCTAAATTATGACACACTAAGTTATAATTATGGAACTATGAAATTTCTGTCATAATTATGAGATAAAAATACAAAATCATGACAAACTACGTTATAATGAAATGTTGTCATAAAGTCATAATGATGACAAAATTATGGCATACTTAATCTTAGATTAAAGTTCATAATAATACTTATGTCACATTTTCAACTTTTGTTTTCATAACTTTGACATTTTTAAGCATGAGTTTTCTGTTTATGGTGGAAATAGGCTTCCATAGCTATCCAACACCAAAGACATCAAATTCATTTGACAAAAAGCACATTTGGATGCATGACGTGAGGGTGAAATTACAGCGATATATCTAATCAAGCGAAAGCACTGTGTCAAACGTCAAAGCATCCAGTCAAAAACAAGTTTCCACACGTAATCTTGTACTTTTTTTTAACAAAGGCGTCTCTTCACAAGGAATGACTGTAATTGTGGCTAATTACATTTCACATTGAAATTTCATTGGCTTTAAATACTAATAATAATAATAAAAAGCATTAGAACTCAAATTGATGGACTCAGCAGTTTAGTAAGGTGAGAACACACATAAATATAGGCCTATATTTTTAATATAATACAGAAGATGTAAGTTATGACAATGTACTCTGCTCTTTGAAATGTTTCATCTGATGTTGTAAAGTGGGCGTTTAGTGAGTTCGAGGAGGTTTTTTGACCCAGACGAGGAGGATGAAGGCCATGTTCAGCCTGAAGAGCAACATCTATCCTCATCTGCTATTAGCCAAGACATTTAGTACATTAACCAGCATCAGATTACTTAAGAAACATTTTAGAAAGGTTGCATCACCAATAACAGCATCTGAGGGCAAAAGAAAGATGTTTCACGGTCAGAACAAATTTTTGCAATTTTTTTAATTGTGCACAACATTTATGAGCTTCTTGATGAAGTAAATCACTCCATGTCTCTCAGTGTCATCAGTAATAGAGCTGTTATCTAATTCTTCATGTGTGGGAGAGAAGCCAAAGGCCCACCACCACATGTGGGCCAAATCTATGCAAGCGTCAATCGTTTTACAAACTCTTTTTTTTTTGGTGTAAATATGCTCTTAAGAGTTTCAGTTCATCTCACTTACTCTTTATTTCATCTGTTCCTGATTTTCCACTTGTGTTCATGGATTCGTTCCTCTGTGTAAAGGGGCTGTTGTTGTAAGACTTTACCGCAGTTTACAGAGTCTGTCAAATTAGTTCAGACAAGCCTTTCCCATAATCCCTCTTAGTTCATTATCTGACATGTAAACGTTCACAGTTCCCTTTCGAGGGAACTGGAATTGCGCGAATGACACTTTGGGGAAATGCCCCTAGCTCCTCTGAAGCATGAATAAAATTAGACCAATCCTGATTGGTGTTGCGTCATGACATAATGTGTGACGGCATAGCGGAAGCTACATAGAGACGCCGGCACACAACAGTGTTAGCTTTCTGTTCTTCAGCAAGCACTCTCTAGCCATGTTTCCATCGACACGTTTTTATCCGAATTAAGTGATATCGAATGAAAAATGCCTTATGGAAACAGTAAAATTAGATGAAATTTCATGAAAATCGACTCAAATGAAATACGATCGGTCTCATCGGATTTTCTCTTGATCTATATACGGCTAATGCGATAAAAGCTGATGGAAACGTTATTTGCCGAATAAATAATGAATTGCGATTAAGTTTTATGACCTTTTATGGTTGCAACACGTCAGAAGACGAGTTCATTTCCGGCCAGTCTGTTTGCGCACACATGGTGGATGTCAACAAAGACAGATGTAAGTGGACAAAGTAAAAAACTGCTTCAACCAAAGGGTTTCCGTGAAGTGTCTCAGAGACCAGGATCTCCCAGATCTGATGGAGCGCTGTATGTCGTTCCCACACCACAGTCACCTCCGCTGTTGTCGGGGCATTTACGGTGCATTCGGCATCATCATAGCAATGTTTATAGCGTTGTTGTTTTCTTAGGTTAGTTTTGCTTGTTTTACGTGGCTTGGTTGAATTCTAATGTAGAATGTGGTCTGTTATTTCTGGTTAACAGACTGCGCGCTGCTATAACACACCGTTGCCATGGACGCAGTTCAGAGACGAAACAGACTATTTTCTTTAGCAGAGGCAATACTCGTTTTTTAAATCAATAAACTGTTTTTAAGTCAATATTTTGTGTCAAATTATTTATTTATTTATTTGGTTGATTTATATGTAATCAGCAGGATAATATATAGTGAGGCGGTTGTTACAGTGAATACAACCCCTTCAGGCTAACAACCGCCTCGCATTTACATTATCCCATAAATATGTCGCTATCAGCTGGCACATAAGCATAGGCTTCAACTTGTGAAATATTGATCATTTGTTGGTAGATGGGGATCCGTTTTGTCTAACAAAACTTTGTTTGCAAAAGTTTGCTTGAATGTTGTTCGATTCCAGGTGCGAAAATGAATGGAAACACCTTAAAATGTCTGAAATCAATTCGATATACCAATTTGATAGCAAAACAGCATGTGACATCATTAACGTACAGGTTTTTATTCGCTTTAAAGTCGTTTGATGGAAACACACTTTCACCAGCTTTATTCGCATGTGTTCTTTTACCGAACTGAAGATAATCCGATTGACAAGTATATGGAAACATGGCTTCTGTCTGACTTGTTCTGTCTTATTTGGTGTTGTTTGTCATACAAAGCATATCCTATATATCTATATTACGGCAAGTTCAAGTTTCACTCACAATGTGCGTGCATTGTTTGGGAGTGCAGCATGCGACTGGAGAGCTGCTAGCAAGGATTGCGAGAGGCTTTCAATCCGTGTGCTTCGCCCCGCCTGGCGGTTGTTGATGAAAATGGTCAGGCTCGTCAACCCTCGTGGTGCGGGGCCGACAACGCTCTTCATGGGGTTCGCAAATGGATCTGACAGGGGACCTTGAGGCTGCTGAGGCACCTTCTTGTTACTCATCTGGCAGTTCCGATGTTCTCCCACCTCGTGCGGAAGCCCGCCCCGCAGCTTCTTCCGCATGATGGAGGACCCAATGCTTGAGCTGTCTGTTTCTGAGGAAGTAGACGAGCTCAGCATCGAGGGCAGAGATTTTGGGGAATGTCTCGCCACCCCACATCCCCGCATATGAGGAGCTGATAGGGGTTGTCTCTCATGCTGTGGCCCGTCTTAACAGTTGGTCACATGAGAGGCAGGAAGTGCTTGTGAAAAGTAAATTAGATGAGTGCTTTTTCCAGCACAGAGAGCAACCTCAGCATCTGGGCTTGCCTTTCTTTCCCTGATTTACACAACAAGTTGTGTAAATTAAAAAGGGGGTTCGACACACGCAACGAATGTGGTTTGTTTTGCGATTTTCACAAGTTGTGTAAATTGTGAAACAAACCACATTTGTTGCGCGTGTCAAATCCCTACTTTTTAAATTACAGTAATATTCTGGGGGCACAAGAGAGAGGTTAAGGGAACAGCCATTAGCCACCTATTCATTCCCTGAATCGGCATCGTCCCTAAAAGCCCCGGTGCTGCCCACTAAGCCATGCAGAGATACACCCCCCTTAGTGGACAGGGCATACATGGCTGCGGGTTGGGCTGGTGCTTGTCTACACACCATGGCAGTGTTACAATCTTACCAGGCAGACCTTCTAGGATATTGATGAGGGCGAGGGACCAACTCCTAAGGATGCAGCGAAGTGGAGGAAGGCTACAGATTGAGGAAGGAGATCCAAGCCAGCCTAGGTTCTCTGTGGGTGGCCCCACTCGTGGCAGAACCCTGCCGGAGATCCGTTTCAGGGGGTGGAGAACGAATCCCTGGATTGGTACCTGAAGCCAGGCTCAAGAGCCTGGTTCCCTTGGTAAACTATTTCGATGTGTGGAAAAATCTCACAAATATTTCTCCTTGGCCCTGCTCTCTATTCTATGGGTTCAATGGGGTGGTCTGGCACTGCAGTCGACCCAGTGCAGGGTCGGGTATTGGAACAGGAAGTAAACCCGCTGCTGGTAAAGGAGGCTATAGAACGTATTCCTTCACCATAAAGGTAGTCTGGGTTTTACAGCCGCTGCTTTATAGTTCTCAAAAAGGATGGGGGGGTTGTGTCCGATAATAGATCTCACTTGAATCGTTCTCTGAGGAGATTCATGGCTAAGATGCTCACTATTCCCATCATCGTGAGTCAAATTCAATCCGAGGATTGGTTTGTCGTGATAGATCTAAAGGACGCAAAGCATTTGTGAAGCCACAGCATGCACAACCTTGAGGCGGATGGCCTCATCAGCACCGGGTACCACTGGTGAAGAATGGAAAAATGACTGGAAAAATGTTGTCTGGTCTGATGAGTCTCGAATTTCTTTTGAGAACGTTCAGATGGTCGAGTCAGAATTTGGTGTAAACAGAATGAGAACATGGATCCATCATGCCTTGTTACCACTGTGCAGGCTGGTGGTGGTGGTGTAATGGTGTGGGGGATGTTTTCTTGGCACACTTTGGGCCCCTTAGTGCCAATTGGGCATCGTTTAAATGCCACGGCCTACCTGAGCATTGTTTCTGACCATGTCCATCCCTTTATGGCCACCATGTCCCCATCCTCTGATGGCTACTTCCAGCAGGATAATGCACCATGTCACAAAGCTGGAATCATTTCAAATTGGTTTCTTGAACATGACAATGAGTTCACTGAACAAAAATGGCCCCACAGTCACCAGATCAAAATATAAATGAAAGTCAAAAGCACATTTTAGCACATTTGTTTCATACCTGGAAACAAATGCTGGTCAAATATGGGCCATTCTACAGCATTGGTTCAAAGTTAGAGTTGCAGTCATCTTGAAAAGAAAGTCTTTTCCCCTAAATCTCTTATAAAGTATTATTTTTTTCAAGTATGCCAATACACTTTATCATACATATTTCAAAGCTAAGGATTCATTATTTTGACATAACTTGCATTGGAACAAACACTATAACGGTTGATTAGTTTATTTTGATAAACATAATATGTATACATAAATACGTATGTAACATATGAGCAGCTTATTTGAGGTCTATTTTAGAGCGATAACTTTATAATCTATCCAAAACTAGTAACTTTATAATCTATACCAAAACAAATCTCAGTAGGTTATAACAATATAGTTTGGATGTGTTCATGTAAAAATAACGTCGTTTACTAATGTAGGAGCGAGAGTGAATGCGTGGCGTCTGTGCCATTCATTCATTCACACACAGACACGCAATTCATATTTAATCAGGATTGGTTTCGATTTATTCATGCTTCAGTGGCGCTACGCTGAGGGGCGTTTCCTCCAAAGTGTCATTCAACGCAGTTCTCATTCCCTTTCTCAGGGAACAAGGTTTACAGTCGTAACCCGAGATGTTTCCTCTCAGCTGTTATCAGCTGCTTGTTTATAATTCACAACCAGTGTGCATCTGCACCTCATTCCAGCTTATTCTAGATCTCACATTTATTCATATTTGCTTACTGTATATTTTGTTATATATATTTTCCCTGTGAAAATGGTATTGTAAATTCAGATCTGTGTCTGGATTTTAATAGAAATAAAAGTATAGTTTGACAGCAAGTCTTGAGCGTTGTATTTTCACAATTAACAAATACTATTGTATCTGCGGCGTATTGTGGTTGTTTTCTTTCTCCTCTTTCTTTCATTCTTATCCGTCATGATTCTTAGGTTTTGTGTTTGACTGGTTATCATGTCAATCATCATTGATCAACGTGTCCGACACCTAAAGGAACCGAGTCAGACTCATCTTATCCATATAGAGACCCGAATAGGATACAGATACAGTCACGTTTTCTCTTGGTTATCTTACGACTTGTTGTTTGTTGTTTTTTTCCTTGGGGAAAAAGAATTGTGTGTTAGAGTTATGTTTCCTAATTACTTCTATTAGTTTGTATTATTTGATCAATTTGTGATGTGATTTTACTGAAGTGGTCATTCATATCTTCCCGGTTCCCAGAGAAAGAGTAAAAACAATCTGGTTACGATTTTCCCTTTATCACTAATATGTTCCATTCCCTATTAGCCCAAGAGATCAGAATCCCAACATAGCAAATTTGATCCGGCCCAGCTCTGTTCCACATAACCTCTTTTCCCTCGGCCCACATTCTAGTCCGGCTCAGATCCAGACCCAAGACATGGACCACACATGGGCCAACACTCGCCCAAGTCTCAGCCATTTAATAATCATTACAGGGCCTGAACTGGGCCAGAACTGGCGCACCAGATTCTCAGCAATTAATAAAGCATATCAACACCAGCATTTAACCAGACCCTCATCCATTTAATAAACCACTTAGCCCTACAATGAGACAGAATAGGTTATATTCTTGGTACCAATTCTCAGCCTTAAGTAAACCAAAACGGAATTGTTATGTTTTATACATCACATATTTTTTACAGTACTTGCCATTTTGGTAATATTGTATGTAAACACAATCATTTCAATAAACTACTTAATTTGAATCGAAAATCACACACATATACAAACTTACAATCTAAGACAAACCTATCAGACAGAGAGTGTATATATACATATATATATATATATATATATATATATATATATATATATATATATATATATATATTTTTTTTTTTTGCACAAAAAGCTGTAGCAAAGTAGTCCAAATGATGGCGTGTAGATATTTGATGTTGGCAGATGCGACACTCACAAAATAAGTTTGTTTTTCGTTTTTTATATTATTACTTTTTTCTTTTTGTTTTCTTCTATTGCAATCATATTTTATTTTATTCTGGGTTATAGAATTTAATACTGTTGAGAGATTATGTAGAAGCGCACAATGACATGCTGTTTCATAGAATGGACACAGGGTGGCAGTAACCACCATTAGCATCACTTTGGGACCCTTAAGCAATGCACAGGGCAAGGTGAACTCATAAATCGATTTCGAATGAATGGAGAATGAGCACCTGTTGTCCTGTGTCGCTGATGTCTGTGTAATATTTCCAATATTTCCAGTTATGTGACTACACGTTTTATGTGACTACAGATGTTTATAAGCTAATATGAATCTACTGTAATGTGTGGTCTGTAAGCTAAAAGTATGTCAAGTGTGTAAACAGTCTGACGGTACGTAACAATAGTTGAGAGAAAAAGACGGCCTTGTTTTAGTTCATAGGATTGAGAATCAAGTTATGAGGCAGAGATGTTTATTATTCAGGGCCTGAGTATTTATGGTGTGAGGACCCTCTTTGGAATTGCTCTGTTTTATTATTATTATAAGGGCCCAAGCCTTGAAAGGTGAAGGCCCTATTGTTTTTAAGTTTTATTTTACTACCATTTGGGCACTTTGGGGGCCCTTATCGTGCTCGAAAACTCTTGAAACTTTGTTCACGGGAAACGCTGAAGCTGGTAACCCTGGCATGGCAGGGAGGCTCACACAGCGCCCCTGGAATGGTGTTTGAACACTTGTCATTATATCAAACACGCTTGCATGTAATAATCTGAAACTCAGTACACATATAGATCTCATCGGGCCAAACAACTTTCATGCTCTAAGATTCACGCCAGCCCAACAGGAAGTCGGCTATTTAGGGTTGTTAGGAAACACATGCTCAAGGAATTTGAATTCGCTTCTCCAAGGAATTAATTCGATCATCGCCAAACTCAATGTGCACTGAAGTCAAGACATTGAGGATGAAAAATTGCAAGGGGATTTTTGACATCTCGAACGGTTTGGCCGTGGCGAGGAAACAAATATATGGCGAATAATCGGAAACAGGTGTGTGTAACAAGTGTGTTATAATTAAATAATTTTGATGAAACTTCAGCAGTGTGTTCGCATTGCAAGAGGCAGATCACATGGATGCGACTATTGTGAGTCAAAGTTTGTCACCAACTGGCAGCTGGAAGTGTGACACTTTTAAAATGCTTTGAAATCACCCTCTTAATTTTTACCCGATTTGCTTCAAACTTAATCTGTACTGTATAATGTAAACACACTCCAGATGAGAGGATTATTTCATATCTAAGAAAATATTGCCATGGCAACTCATCTTTTTGATGCTTTTGAGACTCTTAGCATGCTTGAAATTGCATGAAACTTACAGACATCACATTTATTAGCTAGTAGACGTGGAAAGTTTCAGAAATGGCGTGGTGAGGGACTACAGTAGCACCACCTTTAGTCCAAAATGGGTATTAGTTTCACCTACAGTAACAAAAATTCGGTATGTACATTGTTCTCCTTGAGCCAGACAACTTTCTAATTTACAGTCATTAGCTTCTGAACCAACGGGAAGTCAAATATTTTGTTTTGAATGAGATTTTCAGGAGAATTTTCTCCCTACTACCCTATTCCTACATCTGTAACTGTTGATTGCACCATCTGTCCTTAGACTGGTATACTAGAACAAAGCAAAAAGGGCAGGTGAGGAAGGCTGCCAAGATCCCAGCCCTCCACGCATCTTGCCATTAATAGATGAGTTCTTCATGTACTTAATGCGGTTTGCTGTTGGCATGAAGGAGCAGCTCATTGCAGACATGTTTAATGTGAGCATTGCCAGGGTCAGCAGAGTTACCATCACCTGGGCGATTATCTTTTACATGATGCTGAGCTCACACGATACATGTGTCGATACATGTATATAGTCAAACCTCAAGTTTGTGAGGCTCCTCGCTCTCCCTCATTGACCTAAAGCATCTAGTCCGATCTCTCACGCTGAAGTGTCAACCCAGTTGGTCAAATGCCTGAGAGATGAGTTTATCATTTCTTAGCCATTCACGATCGACTGAGTTTTACCGCAATTAGTTAGTGCGAGACAGATGTTGAGCTCCTAACTGCCACGCACACGACGGGGAAAGAGGTAAGAAAGGATAGAGCTTGCGTGTTTCCCGTTCCAAAGCAATTGCTAAAAAAACAAGTTAAAGTGTAAGATCGACTGTTTTAATTCAGGAAGTCCTGCCAAACCTAAGGGATGTCATTCTTTTTATCCTGACTCTTTCTTATGTACAGATGAGGAGACTGAAGAGACTCACAACACAACACATTCTCACAATGCGGATGAGGGGACGAATCAAGCACCCAGGTCTCGGTGTTGATTGGAAGGTTACAGAAGCCAAGTCTTGTGGCAATGGCCAGGTGAGGGACGTTGTAGTGTGATCCTCATTAACTGTCACTCCTGAAAAATTAATTTAAGCTCAAAATAATTATCTTCTGTTAGTAAATTGGCAGCAAACTATGAATTTGACATTGTTTTAAGGATGGTTTTCTTCTGTGAAAATGGCATATAAGTAATACTTCAATTTTAAGACCTGTCAAGTTTGTCAATTTCCATAAACTGAACAACCTGGTTAGGACCAGGTGATTCACTGAGCTAGCTTTAATTCCAAGCTCGATGTTGGGCGAACCTTTGAACATGTGATAGAGGACTCTTTTGCCCTTTACCAACGTCTTAACAATAAAGTCTATAATCCAGTAACCAGTTTCATCATGTGCACTGCTACGGCACTACCAGGAACCCAGAGGCTATTTCAATGTGCAGAATGACAGCCAAAGTGACTGTTAAAGCTTTTTCTTCACTTTAGGTTTACCAAACCGTCCAGGTAATATTACACACCATAAAGTGCTCATCATCCCCAAAGTCATTAAAGTTAGACACTAAAAGCAATGTTGAGGACATTTTTCAAAGTAAGTGGATCAACATGCCATAAATGTAAACAAATGTAGTAAAACAACTAAAAATAAACTGAAGCTCTGAAATTTAATTTCTCAAGTTTATTCGTCTAAGTTGCAGTACACAGGAAGAGGTTTGTTTGTCATTTGCAAAACATGAGCATCTCGTCCTTGGCTGAGAGCTGATAAGCGAATAAATCACAATGAGTCAATGTGCTGTGACATTTCAAGGAGGCTCATTTAGAGGTGTAAGGGCGGTTTCACTACAGTGGTTCAGGCTGCAGGATTGCCAAAACCTGCATCCACTGTGCTACTGATTTCAATGACGAAAATATGTGCAGTTATAATATGAAAATATATGTGCTACGATATTGAACTCAATATAGGTAGCACATTAATGTTAAGACTTGATCAGAACTTGTTAGCACAGTATTTGGTCATGGTTACACTTGAATTGGTAACTGCAGCTTCCCCAGCTGTACTGAAGGTGTGAAAACTAGCAGTGTGAAAACTACTGGCTTCAATATCCAGACTCTTTTGGTCACTATATTAATTAAAAGAGGCATTTATGCATTGCTAGAGTCTTGGCATGAGCATATTCTCTCTGTCTGTCTCTCCGTGGTCTCTTGGCATCTCCAGCAGGATTCCAATCCAAGGCTGACAGTGACATTAGCTCCTCGAGTTTCCATCTGCTGTCTCGCGCATTTCACAATTTCCATACATGGACAAACAAAAGAGATGGAGAAGCCTTGTGATCCAGACTATGTGTGTGTGTGTGTGTGAATTAAAGAATGTAGTCAGGCTATATTATAAGAAGTATGCATTGTTATTATAATTATTATTAATGACAGAAATGCTAAATCTAAATTAAAAAAATGTAATCTATAAAATGTTTTATTGTTTAAAAGTTTCAATGAAACGCATCTTTTAAAAGAAAAATATGAAAACCTTCAAGTCTATCTAATTTGCTTGTTTATACCTGACTTCTAGCTCCTTTGACCCAGATAGCATTCCCAGGCTGTAGAGGGGAGACATGATTCTGCTGACTCGATCACAGACTCAAAGCCATCACATGCTCCCAAGAATCTTTCTCCAAAGTTTCCTATGGCCCAGAATAGGGGGCAGAGGTGTCCTTGTGGTTATAGTTAAACTGGGAACCCAAAGTTTGCTTGATTTTTTTTGAAAGGGTCAGTCCACCTAAAAATGAAAATTATATCATTAATCACACTCCCTCATAGTTCATCTCCAGAACACAGTTAAAGATATTTTAGATTTAGTCCGAGAGCTTTCTGTCCCTTCATTGAAAATGTGTGTACAAATCAAGTATACTGTCCTCGTCCAGAAGGAAATAAAGACATCATCAGAGTAGTCCATGTGACATCAAGTGGGTCAAGCTCACAATGTTTTGAAGCATTAAAAAGGCAAATTTTGGTCCAAGTAGAATTTACTTTATTCAGCATTGTATTGTCTCGTGGTTCTGTTGTCAAGACGCTGCTGACGATAGATCCTGGTGCATCCGTGTACTTGGACCAAATATCGAAGCATAAATCAACCAAAGTACAAAAGCGTAGTAAAATGGTAAAAAAAGAGGATGAAAGGACAAACACTTTTCTTTACCACTATATACTATGTTCCAATTCATGTCACATAATAGAACTGAGCCAGGACCCCCGCAGTCACGTAGTGTGCTCAGCCAGGCTGCAGGCTTGACACAGAGTTGCTCTTTGCAAAATCATCCCAGTGCAGTATTTAGTTGTGGAAAGGTCCAGGATCAGTGCAAAAGGTCATTAAATTTGTAGATGTTTTAGATGTAATGTGACTGAGAACTGCATATTTAATCACAATAAAGCCAGCATAACATTTATTCAGACTTATATTTTAGATTTGGGAAAGACATGATGTTTTTTAAAGTTGACACACAATGGTGTTTACAACCTGTTATCAAATCCAGTGGAGTACAGGCTCTGGAAGTCAAGAGGAATGCGGGGACACTTATCTGAAAAGGAATGGAGGGGGAACGTGCTAATTGCATTAGATGGCTTGTGGTGATGGAGATCTTCTTAAATGCTAGTGGTAAAAATAGCATTATGACGATAACAGTGCTGAGCTCTTGAGAACACAGATCTTTTTGCATAGCTTGCAACAGCATACGATCCCACATGAACAGAGAGATTCAATAGAAGTTAAGCAACAGATTTGATGCCACTTGCTTCTGTCTCTTTTTTTAACAGACTCTAAAGGATATTGTTGGCTTTTTGACATTTGTCTCTTACAGAAACCTGAAGACACAATGGCAATGGATCTCTGTTCTTTCAGAGAAAGTGGAGAAGTTCATGGAGAACAGACAGAGTCGATGAAAACCACGAATGTTCAGAAATACAGATGGATGGATGTGAGCGAAGAAACAGGAAGACCGTGGAATCCGGAAGAAGAGGAGCTGCGAGGACAAGGATATGAAAGTGAGGAGGCTGTTGATGACTGTGATTGACGTTAGTCTTAATTTTCCTTTTATGCATGTAAACAGTGACAGTGACGTTCTTATGTGTACAAATAATGATACGCAGGCGATGAATGATGAGAATGCCAATAAATATTACAACAGTAATGTAGAGAATGCTGATCAATACAGACAAAAATAAAATAAATACAGAATTATGGTGAAGTAACAGATACCTTCTTAGTTCTACAAATGGTGGCGGTTCAGCTGCTAACTTGTAAACAAATAGACAAAGGCACTGATAAAGCCTCACGATAAATATGATGATGACGATGATGGTAACTTTTTTGCAGCTGCCTCCGTCAGCACCGATGACATTGGAGATTCTGAAAAATATCTCAACTTTTAGAGGTTTAACATTTAGAGACGAAGAGCACCAGATGACAGACTCGTCAAGCTGTATATGATGGACATTGCAGTTTTGAAGATTGTGATGATTGCGACATGAAGCTATACTCGGATCCAGTCGGGAACCCATGTGTGCGATCTTTCGAGGCTCTGGAGACCATGATGTTGGAATTCTGTCCTCAAGCCTGACTTGACCATCTGCACAGAGGACGGACATCAACTCCCAGGTGCATTGTATTGTCCTCGGCCTGCGAGTCAGCAACCTCATTCCAGAAGAGGCTCAGACAGAAGCCCAGACAGGAACGGATTATCACATTGCGTTTGGGGGCCTGAGGTTCATGGTTCAAGGGGTTGGCAGCAGTGGTGGAGTTTGCCTATACGGGGAAGAACATCAGCGTTCAGAACAAAGCACATATGGAGTTGGTCAGGACTGCAGCTGTTAGCCTGGAAGCTCCAAGAGTTCTGGAGCTCTGCAAACAAAGAGAACAGGACGAGTCAATCGAGAAAGAAAGCTGCTGAGGAACATGTGAATGATAGTCTACAACATATCAGACAGCTGTGGACACAGAGAGTGGGATGTGATGTGGAGCTTGAAGTTGAGGGAAGAGTGTTTCATGGTAGACATTTGTTGATATGACAGATGTTCCCATGCATGAATTGGTTAATTGCCTTCATGTTGTAGATATGTAGATATCACAGCATTAATGCATTTGCGAAACTGCTCACACACTTGTATTTATTTCCCACCCCCATGAAGCTCACCGGGTGCTCCTGGTTGCCAGCAGTGACTACTTCAGAGGCATGTTTACCAGCGGTATGAAGGAGAGCCGGCAGAAATTGGTGTCTCTGCAGTTAGTCAGGGCTGCCAAGTTTGAGGCTCTTCTCCACTACGGTTACAGTGGGGCCTTGCTCTTGGATGGGGCTGCGTGTTTGATCTTACCTGTACATCTCTTCAATTACAGTTTCACACTGCCTACTCACTATGCCTAAACTTCCTGGAAAAAGAAAATAGATGTTTACCAGCTGCCTGGACGTCGGATTCTGTTTGCCAGAGGCCTATGGATGTCTGACCTTCTTGCACTTGCCAATAGCTTTGTCTTGAAGCACTTTCAGAGCACGTATCCAGATCACTCCGAACTTCCACGATCTTCCTGGAGAACAAATTGATGAAATACCTTCAAAGTGACTCCCTCAACGTTCTCTCTGAGTTGCCTGTGTTCCAAAGCAGTCATGCTCTTGGATCTGAAGCCTGTTCCCAATCTGGGACGGGCGCAGCTCGCCGCGGGATTTGATGGGGACCATCTGCTTTCCTCTCATGACCTTTAGGGAGTTTACAATGAAGTCATGTCTGCCACATCTCTGGCCTAGAATTGGTGCCAAACACGTCTATAACTCTTCCTTTAAGGAGTCCCTCTCCAGTTCTTCAGATGTCCAGTCAAATATCAGGGTCTACATGCCTAAAGACACTATAGTCATTGTTGGGGTGAGAGGATGACTGATGATTGTGACAAACACACACCCTGCAGGGAAATGTGGTTCAGCAATTCTTTGCAGAACCATGTCGGATTGGTAAAGAAAGAGTAGAGTGGAAAATGCTGGGGACTTTACCAAGAAACCCAGATTCAATCATGGAGTTGGGGCGAATAAAGGGACGGCTTAACGTAGTTGGTGGAAGGCATTATTATGGCACAGCTGATACTATGAAATGCACCTACATGTAAGACAAAATATGAGGCTTTTTTTCTGTCTAACCTTGTTCAAGTTTCACGCCCTCATGCTATGGACCACTTGTTCAATCTCTGATCGTAGGTATGATCCCATCCAAAACTCCTGGCAAAGGTTGGCTGATATGAATGAGAGAAGAGGCAGCTTCACTACTTGTGGCCCTGAATGATAAACTATATGCTATTGGAGGAGAGATACTCGGGGGTCAACATGGAGAGTGTAGAGGTCTACTGCCCAAACACAAATTCTTGGAAGTAAGGAAAGTACATAAATAGCACACACAACATTGGCTGTTGTTCTTGAAACATATCCAGCAATTAATCAGAGACCAAACACAACTGCAAATCCTAACCCATGTCTGAATGTTGTTCAGAGCCGAAACCCCAGATAATACCCATACCTTAATATTTTATTCTTTCTAATACATTTGTTGTAATAGTGAGTGATGTAAACCTGGCCCTTATCTTCTTAATTCTCTACTTCTCCAGTTTTGTCTGCCCATTACGACCAAGCTCTATGCCTTCATGCAGCCAGCGTATGGAATGGGTGAATCTCCTATCCGGAGGCTTGAACAGCCAGTACCAATGCGTGTCATCTATGATCCTTTACCACCCAGAACGAGGATCCACTTACCTGGCTGAGTGGGCGATGACAGAGCGGTGCACTGCATGGAGACACTTGGTGACCATCTGTACGCGGTTGGTGGGGTTTTCAAGCGAAGCTGATGGCCATCTGGTAGATCAATTCAGGCTGTGAGGTCTATGACCCTGTGGCCAACTCCTGGAGTGCCATTATGCCATTCCCAGTGCCTCATGTTGGGTCAGCATCAGCTGTCTTCAGAGGGGAAGGTTTGCGTAATCGGAGGCTACTGCCATGATAGCTACAAGGATGTCCCATTTGTGCACCGCTATGATCCTGCAACAGCACAATGGGAGAACATGAGCACGACACCAGGCCCGAACACATACACGGCGGCCTGTGTGCTGCCTATACCTACTCACCTTAGAAAGTAAGAGGAGAATATCCTGAATACAATAAACTGTCAATGAACTTGGGCGTGACATAGGATATCGTCACTTTAGCACCAATATCACGCACGTGCGCATCCAACAAACAACAAAATAAAAAAAATACTACATGTAGCTTTAACATATATTGTATTAATTAATTATATTAATTATATCTATTTCATTAAAGGTGGGGTTTACTGCTTTTTTCTCTTGCATGATTGTGTTTATGGGGTGCAATATAACATATATCTGTGGTTTTTCTTTTTTTCTGAAGACTCTTATTTTTCATGAATTTCACCTTTATTGTAAGCCGCGCTCTCCTCTGTCCCCTGGACCGGCCGTCACTTACCTGATTCTTAGGAAAACACTCCCTCAGAGAAGTGACGTCTGTGGCGGCTCAGGTTGGTCCGTTGGGGCCGGTGTGTGGCGACTCGGCTAAGACTGGTCGCTCACGTCTCGTCCCGAAGGTTGACGCCCATTACCTTTACTGGCGTAACGGGCATGCCAAAGGTGGATAACATAGACTGGTGGATACACGTAAATAATGATGTGGAGACTGCAGTATCAGTTTGAGGCAGAATCAGGACCAGAGAAAGCCGCGATGAATGGAGTCAAGCAGAACCTCACCACACACGGCTCTTAATAAAGGTTTCTGAATGATAATTTGCTACATTTTTTTAACCATATACACGTTTGTTTTACACAATAGCATCTGACTGGCAACGATAGCAACTGACTGGCTACTAATGTTAAACACAAACAGCGTTGGCAAGTTTACGTTCTTGTTTAAATTGAAAATAAAGTCATAAAGCATATATACATGAAAAATACATTTACAACATTAGTACTTATACAAAATTCAGGTCCATAATGTTTGTACGCAGTTTGTCGTTGACACAAAATAGCATAACCAGTAGCCTATAAAGCCAGCGCTGGCATTTGAAAAATAATAAACACAAGGCTACGTCTGGAACTTATACATGCAAATACATTTAAAATGATTAAGTCTCAGCCTACTTACAGTGTTGCTGTGTCCTCAGCAGCTGGCTGACTCTGTTTTGAAGTTGGATCTGTGTTCGAATTTTAAAATTCGTGGGAGATTCTGGAAGCTGTCTTCCGGATGAAATGCGCAGCACAAGAGCTGCGAGATTAGGACCTGTCACTTTCAGGAACATAATCAAACATAAATTGTATCCATTGTTGGTCCAAGAACAGCGTCCCGTCCAAAGTCGAACACAGAAGACCTGACAGCTGCTTGTGAACACAACACACTCGACGAGGAGCTACTGAAATGCCATATCGACGCCCGCTTCTGCATATTCTGGAGGGAAGTGGTTGATGCAAATGTGTGGGTAGTCATTGGGTGACCATAACCCAGCTGGGTAGTCCCAATCAAGTCAGTTTTTGTAGGCAATTATACTTCCTGATTTTTAAAAGACCAGATCTCTGCTTAACACTAAACTTTCGAGCACTGCAACTTCGCAGATACTGCTCATGCACCAAGACAGCAACATTACACACTATTGAAATGCAAAAGTTGGAGTCTACAGTGGACCCGCCCTTTAAGACTATGCGGTGTTATTTTACAAAAAAAATTGCTTAATTTTAATTTGTATCTTTGCTCTATTTTATTTATCTATGCTTGTAATATGTTTATTATTTTCTATGCTAATGCAGTCCCCTAAAAAACATCTGGTGACATTTATTCAATATTGCAATATTTATCACAGAAATTAAATATAAAAAACATCGACCCAGCCCTACAATACACACAAGCAAGGCAATGGTTGACAATTAACTCTTTCCCGGCCAATGATGGAATTTTCCATAATTTGTAAGACAACGCTTCAAGTTGAAACATTTAACAGAATCGCTTATTTGAAATGATCATTAACCAGTTAATAACGTTATTTCATTGTTCTTTTTAAGATTTGAATTCGGCCAATCATGATTTCAAATAGTATATGCAAATCTGACTTTACACATCCGACGTGAGTGAAATACCCGCTAGTTGTGCATAATCCTCCTCTGTCAGTTGCAAGTGTGCAGGCATTAGCTGTTGGATCGCAGGAGTTTATCCAAGGATATATTACCATATCAGGTTATATCCAGCATGGTGTGTTTTGAAGCTATCGAAAATTGCAAGTTACTAGAGAACATTTTTACCTTTGTTTAATATATTTGGCAAAAAGCATGTGTTATAAAAGAGAAGTGTTGTGCACAGGCTGTATTGGCTATGATTACGTTTCCGCTCTGCAAAAACAGTTTTGAATAAAGAAAATGTGGTATTGATTAAAATAACCAGTTCGTTATTTACCCTTGCACTGCAAACAAGCATAGACAGTCTCCAAAATGTGTGCAAGAATATATTCAGGATTGAGGCGGGTGGAGCTACTGTCCATCGAGTTACGAGTCACAAGCTCTGGTATAAAGTGTAGGCAATTTATTTGTTTTCTTAACCAGCATTTTTTCCTAATTAAACCGTTTTCAGAACGACACTGTTTAAGAAAGAACGCATAAACTGTTAAAATATTATTTATATGTTAAAATGCTCAGAGTGAACCGATTGTATTTTTTTTAAGCCTGGATAATGCATTGCTTATTCATGTTGTAGTCTTTAAAACATACAATGTTGTCAGCTTTATGCCAGTTTGCTTCTAGAATAAACACAAATAAAAGAAAAATACTTCTTCCTACTGTGTGCATTCAGTTTATTAAGAAGTTTACTCAATATCGTGATATAGTATTACAGCAGAATATCAGTATACCGACTTAAATCAAAATCTCAGCGTTTGTTGAGAAGGGATGTCAAAAAAATATTTCTTATTGGATGACAAAGAAAACTTGGCTTAAACAAGTGTGTTACAGTCAACATATTCGCTCAGAATAGCGTTGATCGCTGACATCCTCTGTTTCTTTCCGGACAGCGGTGGGACTCAGAATACTCGGGATAGGGAGAGTCTGCAGGTGAGCAGCTCAGAACGGTGCTAGTGGCTGACGTTCTCTGTCTCTTGCGGACAGCGGAGGGACTCAGGATGCGAGGATCTTCAGGTGAGTGGCTCATAGCAGCGGGAGTGACTAGTCTTCTCAGTTTCTTCAGAACGTGGTGGAGCTCCGAGTGTCCGGGATACCAGAGCCTCCCGGTAAATACTCCTAACTGGTTTCCTCTGCTTCTTCAAGACAGCGATGAAGCTCAGAATACCTGGGATATGGAGGCGCTCAGGATGTGGTGGTCTTTGAGATCAATAACCTCGAGGGCGGCGTGAGTAACTGGATTCGTCCCAAACGGCGATCGAGGCTCCGAATATTCGGAGGTACGATCGTCTTTGAGTAAGTACACCTCTGAGTGATGTGGGCAACTGTATTTCGTTGTTCTCCAGGATGGGGGGTGAATGGACACCTGCACACAACTGTACACACAGTCAAATTTTAGAACACGCCCCGCAGGGCTGGATGATCCTTCAATGCCTTCAAATCACCAGCTTCAAACACACAAAGGGAGAATCAGAAAACAGGCACAAGCCCTCCGGTACATCAATATGCCTCTATGAACACAGGCAAAGTACTTCTGTAGTAATTAGGAATCATGCACTTAACCCCCCAGATAATGACGATCTTCTTCTCCGCCAACTCCAGTACTCACTCGCTTGTAGTGTTGTGACGGTGAGGATATTTTCTCACCGGTTAATCGACGTGTGACAACACCGGTAATACTGGTGTCTCACTGGCGGGGGCTTATAAATTGCTAATTTAAAGGCAAACGTAAAATGCGCACGTTTTCACGGGCACACATAACGGTGCGGTAGTGCGGGAAAGAACTGTTTTGTTATTGTGCCCTGAATATGCGCTAGTTTGAAAACGAAACTAACTTTCACTTTTAAAATTAGCATCAATTTATCCTTCGCTTGGAGTTTGATTGACAGACATGATCTGACAGGATCAGTCAGAAAGCAGTCAGGAGTAGATTAACGTCGGTGGGCTTTATCAGGCAATCTGCCACGACACATTAAAAAGCCACAAAACGGTAGGCCTATTTATTGTTTGATTTTCTCTGACTGACTAAATTTGAAAGTTGAGACTGTTTTTTAATATATTAAATATTACCTGCTCGGTCCTGTCTGTCAACGCGTTGTCAGTGTCCTCTATTTTTCACTGCTTGAGAACATGGGTTGAATCCGAAATCGCCCCCAAAACCCTAATTTACTTGGCCTATTCCCTACATTAGTCCACTAATACTGTTCACTTGAAGGAGTGAATGAGAAGGAGTAAGTAAAAACGAGTGAGCGAATTCGGACAGCCGTTGATGACAGAGACGCGATCTGACACGTGTCCCATTTTCTCACAAATCCCTACGTTCGTTTAAGACTGCTCTTATGGACATTTTGGCATAATTTGTGTGTTATGGTTTGTTCAAGCCCGAAAGAGAACTCGATACCGACACGCGTCTTTTCTGTGGGTCGTGTGTGTGTCAGTGCAGGATTTAACAACTACTGCGTAATTGCGTTCAATATTTTTAAGGCTTTAAATTTTTTTTTTTTCACATGTCAACCGCGGTGCCGTGGTGGGCATGTCAGTGAAACCGGTGTTGTGACTGAACACCGGTAACACCGACTACCGTGGCAAGCCTACTCGCTCGCTCTCTTCTGCCCTGTCCTCCGCATCACAATTCTCCCCCACCCACTGTTTTTATATCCTCTCTGGTGATGCACACTCAAATCGCCAACATAATCAACCCCTATCCGACGCAGCTGCCGCTAATCGCCCATTTTGTTTTTTCAGTCGGCCACGACAGCAGACCGAACCAGCCTAGTGTCTCCCTGAAAGCGCTCCCCAGGAATCATAGCGCTAATTTGTTTTGGTTCCGCCCTCGTCACTCGGTGACATGCACACCTCTGACAACCATCAGTGTTTCAGCTGTGTATGTCCGTGAAACTTCATGGATTCCTGTATAAGTCCGTGTACACCAAGTATCTGGGTATTTCTGGAAATTTACCGTTCTGTGTAATTTGGCTCTAATTTTTACACATGCATCCGGCTAACCTTGAAATTACAATGCAGTTTATCATGGCCAGATATTATCAGATGTGACACTTTTCATGCAGTGGCAGGGGCGGCAGTGGCTCAGTGGTTCATGTACGTTGTCTACAAACCGGAAGGTTGGTGGTGCAATCCCCAAAAAGTGTCGAGGTGGTCAAGACACCTAACCCCAGCTGCTCCCTGACGAGCTGCGATGGCGCCTTGTATGGCTGACACCGCCGTCGGTGTATGAATGAGTGTATGAATGGGTGAATGTGAGGCAATATGTAAAGCTCTTTGGTGGCCATTCGGTCTGTCAAAGCGCTATATAAATGCAGTCCATTTATGAGTGTTAAGAAATAGACGAACACTTGTTTTTGTCTGTATATATGAAATAGTAACCTTTTAATTAAATACATTGAAGAAACATGATACAATTTCAGGACTTTTAAACAGTTCTTTTTGCCATTTTGCTAAATTATTCACTTGATTAAATTACACAGAAGCAGAATCCTGAGGGTAAAGCAGGTAGCCTGTGAAAGTGGAATAATTGTACCGTCTATCCACAAAGATCCAGCATCTGACCCACAGCCTCACATGAACCTCCTCTCCAACATCCAGCTCCATCACGGCTCCATTGGACATTTGGTCGTTGCGCTCCCCAGAATTATATTCGTATGAAGACACAAATCGTGATGTGCCTTTAAAGATGCTCAGACCCATATCATGGGAGGAAAATGCGGAACCTGAGTACCTGAAGTAATACACACCTTTAACGGGTGCTGTGAAGACACCTGCAACAGATATTTTAGTCACATTTTATCATGTAGAATAAAGCAGCGCACCAAATCTGAGACATTAAAAATACTGCTATACAGAGCAGAACAAAGCAAGGATCTCGAGATTACAAAGTACAAGTATTGAGTTTTTTGTTTGTTTGTTACTGAATATGCAGTTACCTGTGACAGGGTTGTATGCATCACCAACGTTGGTTAGGACTTTATCAAAGATGAGTTTGGTCTCTGTACTAAAAGGCCCCAGGTTTGTACTCTCTGTTGCCGACATGGATGCAGTGAATGCCACTTTTGGACTCTCTGTGTGTGGAGAAGAGTATTTCCACAAGGAAATGTAAGTAAATGCTTGTGTTTATGCTAAATGGTGATAATTGCAAAGTTACAACAATGTCCAGACACTGTATCCAAAATTGGAGAATTTACCCTTAACCTGTTTCCGCAGGTCCAGAATCAAGATTTTCTGCTCCTCGAGTTCATTTTTAGCAGAGTTCAGATCCGTTCTCAGTCCATCAATCGAGGCTTTAAGCTCCTTCAGCTCAGAGAAGATATTCACCACAGGAGTAATAATATCTGCATCCTGTGGCATGCAGGAACTTATTATCGAGATGAAGAAGATCTGAAACAAAGCCATGATGACTGTGCTAAAGAGAAGAGCAAAGACCTACAGTTGCTGTGCTTCTTATTTGTACAGAGCTACCCTTGGTTAATGATTAAGAATTTGGAGTTTTTACATCGGTCATGAGATTTACGGCTTATCTCTGAGGAAAAAACAGAAACGCAAGTACTCGGATTTGACTAGTCAATACAAAACTTTCTAGAATTGCACAAGTGAATTTCCATTATGTTGTAGGCTGCAAACCACTCATATTGGTGTAAAAGATGTATATGTTCTGTAGAGGGGAAAGCTCCTGTGATAGTAGCATGGGTGTTTTATTTACATTTTTAGATTTCCTCCAGCTTTATCCCTCAAGTCTACCACCAGTCTAAAGTATTGTTCTCTTTATTTTCTATTCAGCATAATTAACAAAATAAAAATCCTTGCAATACATTACCAAAATACTAAATAAATCAATGATTCAGTCCATTTTTTAGCCAAAATATTTGTTTTATTTCATCAGAATAAGCTGCTCCTTGAAGACATTAAGTAACCATGGTTCCCTGAGTAGGGGAACGAGACACTGCGTCTTCTGTCCAGCATATGACATGATAAAAAAGAGAACTACCGTAGCTTCCTACAAATTCATGTATTTTAACATACAGTTCATATACAATACATAAGGTTATCATGCATATTCTTATTTAGGCTGTGTGAACGTCACATTCACACTATATTTCATGTATGCTTACAATATAAGCAATACTTATTTGTCATTTTGAGCCTGTAATGCACAAATTCAAAACATATACTAAAAGTGTCATTGTGCATTTTTACTTTTGAGGCAGATTTTACAACATACAAGCACCAAAACATTTAAATCAACCTATCAAGACCATGTTATAGATGAATACATAGATGAACAGAAGTAAACAGAAGTTCAAATACTGGCCTCCATTCAAGTAAAAGAGTTAAGTTTGAATAGCTTTTGTAAATAAATGCTCTATGCCTACTAAAACATTCAGTGTTCAAAACTGGAGAGCAACATTTTACATTTCTAGTTCTATTGGGTTCAAATCACCTCTAGAATTAACATGACACAGAACTAGATCATTTATGGGAAAATGCAAGGTGGCAGTACCAAGGTAAAGTGTAGTGATTAGCTAATTCATAAACAGTATCACAGAATTCATAATACATATGGTAATGTCATGATACTTCAACGTGATCTCATGAGAATACGTATGTATTTGTACGCAAAGTGTCGCAGAAACGTAGAAACGCGCAGAAACGTATAATACTGACATATTTACATTACTAAAACATAAAATATTTTACGTATTTGACAGCACAAAAACGTATGAACGAAATATCACCGACGTACACATTTGTACGTATCACAGTTTATGCATATTAATATCGTAGCATTATTTTTTGACTCTATTGCATTCCACTGTCATATTAATTAAGTTTTCAGTCGCATTTATTGATATAATACTCATAAATATTAACATTTTGCTCGTTTCACCTGCATGGTGTTAAACAATACACTATAAAACCTTAAAAATACATTCTTTAACGATATTCGTTTAACCATTTGTAATGGGCTATATGCACGCATAAGTTCCGCATTTGACGCAAGGATGCTCCTCCATTTCCGGTTGTGTAGATTAAAGCGGAGGAAAACCAAGGAAAACGGGATTATGGCAGAGTCTTCAAAATTTACTGTCCTCCCGTCTTTGAAATGAAACGTACATGCGTTTAGATGTAATTTTATATATAGCTATGTTTATTTAATATAATTTTAAAAAGAAGCATAAACACAACGAGGGGTGTCTGTTTTATCTGTTTTTGTGTCTAACGTTTCTTTAGTATAACCATGGAGTATAAAATTCAATATAAATTCTCGGTATTGCATTGGACTCTACGATCGGCGGAAGTTATCGAACATCCTTAAACCTTCACCGGAAATACCGCCGTGCATAGAGCCCATATAGTTTATTTACCTTGAGACACATAAAGTGTTTTCTCCTATAAAACACAACAAAAATTCACAAAAGACATCAATTTTATTAGTTTGATGCACTAATCCAAATCTTTAGAATCCATAGTTGTTTGCAAGAAACAACTCCTAATTCAGCCTTTTATCCTGTCGTGATCTTCGTCTCCATTCTCAGCAGCGACCGTACATGTCAAATCCTGTGCTGGTGATGAATTAAAATTCAAAAATTGCGCCCTTGAGAAGCGTTGCGTCATGTTTTACCGCAGTGATATCAAACGTTCATTGGCTCTTCCCTGCTTCGTCACAGATTGCGACATGAAGGACTCGTGACGGTTGGTTGTTGGTTTAGTTGATTTGAAATGGAGAAGCGTTAACTCGAAGCCGGATTAACATTTTCATTGATTAGTAATTTAATTTCTGCTCTGTACTTCATACACAACTATTGCAATACTGCCAGTGAGGACTGGCGACTGCAACGCTTCATCATGTGAACGGCTTTTGGTATCGGTTTTGACATTATCGCAATAAATAAATTATTATGATTATACTTGTCTGTTAGTTATGTTTTTCTTCATAATTGTAGTTTTTTACGTAGTTTTAAGGAATTGTTCTGGGTAGGTTTAGGGGTAGGATTGGTGGCTCAAAATATATTTTAATGCTATATTGTTAATAAAACTGCCATTTCCCTACACATCTGTCCATTACGTTGTATCCTTTTTTATATTAAGTACAAAATGGGTATGTTTAGGTTTGGGATTTGGGTTACGGGATCTTACATTTATCTCTAAAATGCAACGCAATCTCATCCCAATTCGTCATATAACTGACGTTTTGGACAATTCGTCAATATACGACTTTTTAGGGCCCCCTTAAACGTCGGTAGATGATGTTATGGGATCCTAACTCTTACCCCAGACCTAAACCTAACCCTAAACCCAACTCGTCACCTAACTGACGTTAAAGGTACAGCGTCAGTTGTATGACGACCCGGGATCGTCATCTACCGACGTTTAAGGGGGCCCTAAAACGTCGTATATTGACGAATGGTCAAAAACGTCCCAAAACGTCAGTTATATGACGAATTGGGATGAGAATGTGTTGCGAATCAAAGGGAAATTATACAGATATTTTTATGATATAGAACATACTTTAAGTTTTGTAGCTGTAAAACGTAATAATGTTACGTTTAAATGTTGCAGATACGTCTATATTATACATTTCAGCATCTATCCAAACGTACGAAAAAGTACGTTTTCTATCTTTGCAAAAACGTAAAATACCTACGTATTAACAATGAGACCAGGCTGGATACTTATACATTTACTGTTTTCGAGTACTGTTAAGTGTTTCTTACCTTATCCTGCAGCACAGAGTCATTTACAGTACAAACATCACATACAGGTTGATCAACAGTAAAGTCTTCACTAATAGAACATAAGAAACATTTGAAGATGTGGATTCTGTTCGGATTGTAGGTAAATATCTACCTTATCCACTGAGGATTTTTATTCTCATTTTGATTCATTCACAAAGCGGTGAAATTCCCCTTCTCATTTAATTCCCCTGTTTTAATTATTCTGATTTCTTTTGATTATTTAAATTTCTTCTATGTAAAGCACTTTGAATTGCCATTGTGTATGAAATGTGCTATATAAATAAACTTGCCTTGCCTTGCCTTCTCAGATACAGTGTATCTGTGATATTTAAATAGTACTGGAGCTCGTGGCAGGATCAGAGAAACGGTGTCTTTTATCAGAATGAACAGCCTTGACAATCCGTCTGAAGAATTTGATTCTTTAAAATAATTTGTTTCTTGTAAGAGGCCCCTATTTTTGTTATTATTATCTTTTATCGTGCATGCTATTTTATTATTATAATACAGCTTTTTTAAAAAATTTTCTAGTTTCTTTTTTTAGTTTTAGTATTTTTGGTTGTTGATTTATTAGTATTTATTTTGTAATGTCTGTATAAAGTTTTTATTTTTAATTTCAGCTTCATGCAGCCTAAATAAAATACATTTTTCATAGTTTAGGCCTATTTTATATTTTAGTTAATGATTATATGTTTTTTATTGGATATATAATCATTGAAAATAGTTCAAATGTTTCTGATTCAAATGAATTATAAAATGTCTTTTATTTGTAAGACAGTCAGACTTGCTGCTCATTCAGAGCGCTCCATGTGTCTTCATTTGAGAGAAAATTCTCCCTACAAGGCAGCTCCCTATGTTTTCTATACAAATAAAGCAACACACGTTTTTCTCATTTCCTGATGTGCTCAGGTAGATGAAGGAGGCATGCGCGCACGTCAGTGACAGGACCGGGGATCTTTCCCATGCTGTCCCATCTCTGAGTCACAGGGTCATAGCGGTGAGTGCGTCTCGCCTCTGTTAAGTCCTCCTGGCAATAACCGCCGAGAATATACAGCCTCTCCTCCAGGACAGCAGAGGCCGCGCCGACGTGGGGAATTGGGAGAGGAGTGAACACCGTCCAGGTGTCGATGTACCGGGTCGTACATCTCGCAGACCAGCTGGTTGGTGTAGTACTTATTAAGGTTGCACACCCCGCCAGCTACATAGAAATGGTTCCTCATGCTCTCCATGCAGTGCTGGGCACGGTCGTGGGTCATGTCAGCGAGGTATGTGGTTCCTCTCACCGGGTGGTAGAGGAACATCGACGGCAGGCATTGGTACTTGCAGTTGAAGCCTCCAGAGATGAAGATTTCCCCTCCCCAGACAACGGCAGCGTGACCGCTTAAGGCTTGGTCCAAAGGATGGGTGAAGCTGTTCCACAGAACAGAAAAGTCAATTGACTCATTTGTGCCTATGTTTTATTTATCCCGGTTGACCGTAATAGAGAAAAGCCTGAGACAAAGCTAAAAAATAGGCAATGACATTTGAGTTTGGACTGGCAAATCAAATGATTGTCCAAAGATTCTCCATATGTTGTGCTCTTGAGAGCCACTAGGTGTCAGTCAGTTCATTCATTCTGTGCATACATTTTTATTTTCACAATAACTGGCAGTAGTAAATCATTACTAAGGGATCTTTTAGAAAAGATTTAGCTTGCTCTTTTATCCTGTTTTCAGTTGTTCTCCTACCTCCAGGAATCTGTTTCAAATGAGTATTTTTCCACGCTGTCAACATTTGTGTGGATGTCTTTGTCTCCGCCGACAGCATACAGGGCGTCTCCACTCACCACCAGCGTAAAGTTACTCCTCAGTTCCAGAAGGTCTGCCAGCCTTTTCCAACGGTCTCGCACAGGATCGTACCTGTAGATGCAGATGTGCAGAGAGAGAGAAAAAGGTGAACAGGTGAAATTAAAGTGAACAAATACGGAATGACATACCCATTATATTAGAGAGAACATTATATTAACAATGTACAATGCACTTTAAGAGAGAACATTATATTAACAATGTACAACTGCACATCTGTACACATAAAGAAGAGTCTCGGCTAGTATAAGCTGTATTGTGTGTGAGGATGCTCGAGGTAGAGATTTATAGCCTTTTCTCACAGCACTTGATATAATTAAACGTATCAATTTGATGGCGGATCCAGAAAGGTTCAGACGATGATCACCAGTAACGACAGATTCACCCGCTGTAAAATACAAAAAACTTCGGATTGAAAAACAGAAAAAAGAGACTGCAACCAGCCCATGTGGAAACAAGGATAATATTGGAAGGGCATTACATGTAGTCACGCAATGCTGACATTGTTAACACTAACAATTTAAGAACAAAGTATAATCTGTACGGTTTTGCGTGATGTGATAACTTATAAGCAATTGTTAGATTTAAGCAGCACAATATACTGCGATGTCAGAACCAGAACAAAGGGATGTTTCTTAGTTGTTCAGACATTTTCTGGTGAAAATTCGTATGTTCAATAATCTTATGTATGAATAATCTGTGATTGTGAATGCCAGTACACACACCGGCGGCGACTGACACACACACACTCTTCAAAACATTGTGTTCATCCACGCTGTGCCGTGTCGAGGGTGCTCGAAGCAGGGACGTGCACAGGAATTTTGAGGGGCAGTTGCTCTGACCTGAAAAAAGGGCACCCCCCTTTCAGTTCTGATGGTAGGCTACAGGCAACTACGCATGACTATGATTGCGAAAAGGGAACATTAATTACAGTAGGGAACAGAATCTACTGCTAAACCCAGTGCCGATCCTGACCTCCCCGTGGGGCCCTAAGCAACATTCTGCTAAGGGGCCCTTCTACCTGATCTGAGATGCCATGAGCTATGTAAACCATTTGCCATTGCCACACAGTCACACCTGACACTTCAGCGCTCCCAATACAATCCTCCCTCCTTTAAACACAACAGTCAAAGAATAAGTACAACAATATATAACAGAATGAGGTTCAAACAAACAATATTTATTGAATAGAGTATTTTTTATAGAATGTTAAGATAACAAGTGAATATTAACGTAAACATAAATAAGAAGAAAATAATAAAGTATAACCCTGAGCTTTGGCTTTTGGGATTAACTTTGGTTCTCCCTACAGCGTGATTATTTTTGGCATCAGTATGATTTTTTTTTATTATTACGCATATTGAAGCAATTCTTGATTTATGGTTATTTACTGAGGGATGTGCATCCATATTGACCAGTATGCCCAGTTAATCAACATTTAAAATTCAATATAAAGCATATAAATCAATAGTCAATGTCAAATTGGCAATACATTGCTTTCTGTCTTGCATAATTAGAGCAGTTGTTTGGAGTTTTTAACTACACTGAGACTAGATAATCAGTGTCTTTATAATGTGTACTTTGATTGGGACTGCCATCATTCACGTGCATGTATTGTACAGTATGTCTGGTCTCCACATATTTCTGCTTGAAAAATGCGAGTTTCATTTCGTGCACGCGCATATGAACGCACCACAACACACGCGACGCGGTTATGTTTTCCGAGCTGCAGTAAACAAACACCGTTGCACATTGTCATATTTATCAAAAACAAACGTAATAAATCTTGTAACTCTCACATTTGTCAGGCACAAAGAGATGCACTGCCTGCCCAGCTAGGTTAGCAAGACCGAAAAACATCAAACTTTGCTGTCACTTAGAGAGGAGAGAACACAAGTTTACCTGATTGTTGTTCCCGCAATTCACTCTCATGGTTTTTTCTTCTTTCTCTTTTCGTGACCAGAAGGATAGTTTCGCTTCATTTTGTCATGGATGTTGTATACACATTAATGGAACGCGACACGAGATGGAGGCGGTAATTTGCGGGGCCTTATGCACCGGTCGCGTGCAGTCTATGGTCGCGTGCATGTTTACAGTTTGCCCTTCCCTCACTGACTTTCACTTTCGGTGCCCGAATGGTATGGAAGTAATTGAGTCTTTGCGATTTTTTTTTTATTTTTTTATCTAGGCCTCCGTGAAATTCTGCATCCATTGTACGATTTTTTTTTTTCCTCGGAAGGGCAACCTGAGTCGAGAGGGCATATGGGCAGTTGCCCGGGCAACCTGAGCAACCCCCCTGTGCACGTCCCTGTGTCGAAGCACAACTCATGTAAAGTTGATAATTACGCGAATGACTGCAATTGCAGATTTCTAACAGAGATGGCGACAAAGAGGAAAAACGCCGGACTGCAGCTTTAACTAAAAGCTAGGTTAAAAATATATGTTTTTAATTGAAAACCTGTGATGCAATGCAAATTCTGTGTCTCATATGTTTTTAGGTATGGTATGATAAGTCAAGCCACAAAATTGGACATTACCTGTACCATGCATTACCTGTAAACCGATTTCATGACGTCATACTTTGTGTAAAAGTGGCATCCGCCAGCAACATACAGTTGACCATCATGGACCCCAACACCATGTCTAAATCTGGCCCGATCTGGCATTTCTCCCAGCATTCTCCACTCTATCTCCTTCACAAGGCCTATTCCACTTCTCAGAGCGTTAACAAACCAGAGCTGTCTGCTGGGAAGTCGTTGATCCATGTCTGGATTCAGCTGATCGCCTCCAACCAAAACCAGGGCATCTTTGGGGTGACGTACACGTGGTTGCGCTACACGGTCAGAGATGCCAATGCCAAACTCCTCTAGTGCCGATTTGTAGAGTTCAACCTCAAATTCTCCACTGCATTCCATGCTCAGGTTTACAGCGCGTACTTCTTGAAATTCTCGGAAGGTCATGAATGAAAAACGCACTGCTTGCATTAGCTCTTCAGCCTGCGGGAGCCGCTCAGTGGGATCGGTCTCCACCCAAGTGACGACCGCTCGGAAAACAGCCAGCTCCGATGGGAGCGGACAGCGGCGTCGCATCGGAGGAACGCCAGAAGCTTCTTGGCCGGGAGGTCCCGAAACTTTGGGGTGGCAGATACTTCTTGGAAGTGTCTCAGGATAAAATCCTCAGCCAGCTCCATCAGCTCCCGTCATCTGCAAGCCTCTGCGAAGACGCCGACGTCCAGGCAGTTGAGAAAATCCATTTCTTGCTCCAAGAACTGCAAGGCAGAACGCAGATGGCAGGCTCAATCTGAAGCTGGAGGGAGGTTGAGGCGAGGTCGAACACGCAGCCCCATCCGAGCATCAGAGTGCCGCTGTAGGCCCAGTTCAGGAGGGGCTCAAGCTCTCCGGCTCCGACTAACAGCAGAGACACCGAGCTCCTGCCGGCTCTCCTTCATGCCGCTGGTAAACATGCCTCTGAAGTAGTCGCTGCTGGCCGCCAGTAGCACCCTGTGAGCTTCATTAGGGCAAAAGATCTAGTATTTTAAAGATGCTAATTTTTCTGTTTAAGGACACTGTTGAAATGTAATTTTATAATAATTTAAAACATTCAAATTTGAATGATCACTGATATAACTGCCGAATGGAATCAAAAGGTTTGTGAATTCATTAACACAACTGTAATTTTGCCTCTACCTCTGTCCTTCAGTATACGCTGATTTCACGCAGCCGTTATTTTGAAATCGAAAGCGAGGCTCCGATGGGAAGTAAACCGGTGCCGCCTTTAATCACAGGAGAGTTCGCAAAAAATACATTTACATTTATTAATTTAGCTGGCTGACACTTTTATCCAAAGCGACTTACAATTGCTATATATGTCAGAGGTCGCACGCCTCTGGAGCAACTAGGGGTTAAGTGTCACATTGGTGTCTCACAGTGGATTCGAACCCGGGTCTCTCACACCAAAGGCATGTGCCTTAACCTTAAAAGGCATGTTAACGACTGCGCCACCACCCCATACGTTGGTGTATTATTGTGTTTAACGTAGAAATTAGTTTCTCTAAAAACGTACATACATTTCTTTCATACTTTAGACTATATACAGTGACATTCATTTATAAATAAATACATATATATAAATTCAGAAAGAAAAAAAAGAACCAGGAACAAACTATATACAAACGGCAGTAGCTTTCAGGTTGGTAGTCCAAGGCATTGTTGTTTATCTATGCTTCCAGGGTTCTTCCCACCGGAGCCACACTTTCTATTTCAAAATGGCGGTGTGAAATCAGCGTATTGAAGATTAGCTGCTAACTATTGTTGTCTACAGCTGGATAAAAGTCAAGACCAACATCTGACAAAACGGAGAGACAAACAATTGTCATTTTCTTCTGTTCAAATCAAAGTTTTTAAAAATTTGAAAGCTTAAAAATGTGTTGATTATATGGCATCAAAAGGTTTATGAAGTCACTGACGTAACTGTAATTTCCCCCTGCCTCTTTTATTCACTTTTAAATGTGAATAAAAGTCAAGCCAGTCCAAAATGGAGGGTGAAACGGTTGTCATTTTCTTGTGTTCAAATTCAAATATATTTATTATTTTTAAATTTGAATAATGCATGGATGGAATTGTTTTAGTCTTGTACTACAGCTAAGTCAAGCGCAGCCAGTCCAAAATGGGGGGGGGGGGGTAAACTGTTGTTGGTTTCTTCTATTCAAATAAAACATCTTAAACATTCAAATTTGAATAATGGACTCTTATCACACAAGTCCATAGGAAAACACTCCTACTACACCTACACCTAGCAGTGCAGAAACAGTAGCCCCTTTTATACATACAGTCTTTACTGTTAAAATGGTGGTAAATTACCAGTAACAGATCATGTGTAACAGGACCTTTTCAAAAAAGGTGGTACCGCAATTTATCCGCAATATATGCGCTTTTGAACACAGAATAAAGATTACCGGTACACAAAGTGCGCTGACAAAAGAAGTGATTTAGGCCAATCAGATGCCGAATCGCCAAGCTTGAAAGAGCAACGGCTCTGGCCATTCATATAATTACGCCACAGATCAGCACTGTTTACAAATTGGAGGGATACCGAAACTAAAGAGCTTGAGATTTGACAACAACTAACCAGCCTTCTTCATCAACAATTAAGGCATAAACTTCTGGTTAATGACATAATCACAGAGTTTCCCGGTATTGTGGAACTGATGTGTGAATTGTCTGTAAAAAGCCAGAGCTCTTTCACTTGTGTGAACAGCACATTTTTTAATTTACAGGTAAATTAATTCTTGGCAAATTAACGGTAATTTACCAGGATTTCTGTGTGAAAGGGGCTAATGAAGCAACCATATGGCAACATCCTGGCCACCAACCACAACACAGTGACTCATGGGCAAGCATCACTCTTTCTTGCAAAAATGGTCACAATTTGTGTGGGTCATCTAATCATATTTAGGATGTTAAAATGTCTCAAGGTGTCTTACCTTGGAAAACCGTTCCTTCTGCAACCAGTTCTACATCACATCCCACTCTCTTGGCCCATAAGTCCTTCATGGACTGCAGGCCAACTTTCATCTGCTCCTCCGCTGAGATCTTTCTCAGTTTTTCTTCCCTGTTACCTCCATCTTCCTGGTCTTTGGAGATCTCCAAGACTCTAGGAGCTCCAAGACTAAGAGCTGCAGTCTGAATGTTTGGCATGTCGTCTTTGTTCCGATTGCTGATGGCTCCAGTGTAGGCGAACTCCACCACTGCAGCCAAACCTGAACCATGAACCTCGGACGCAATCTCAGCGGAGATCTCCTTCTCATCTGCATCCTCTCCTGGAGCTTTTGCCGGATGAGGGAGCTCACCGCAGCCAAGACGAGCAGAGTGAACATGGAAGCTCATCCCGTCCTCAGTGCTCAGGATCAGATCCGTGAGGATGTTCTCCATCTTCATCTCCCCTAGAGTCTGGAAGATCTCGCTTGGGTAACTTTGTCTATGATACCTTTGTAGAAGTTCATCTCCCTCCATATTATCGCACTCGTTGTCCTTCACTGCCCTCTCTTTCATTCCTA
Organism: Hybognathus amarus; assembly: GCA_030378365.1. Lineage (NCBI taxonomy): Eukaryota > Metazoa > Chordata > Actinopteri > Cypriniformes > Leuciscidae > Hybognathus > Hybognathus amarus. Next base: position 293,911 of record JAQIUQ010001056.1, on the reverse strand, counting down.
TCCTGCTGTCGTTGTAGGACATGATCCATTTTTAGCTTCCTGTTTTCTTCCTCAAACTTCTCCCCACCTTCTTCTATCACCCTTTTCCTGCGCTCCTTCTCTCTTCTCCAGCGTTCATCCCATTCCCTGGGCAGATTTTTTCTTGTAATTTCCATGAAAAACAATACTTCTACTTACTGCCGTTCTCTGTTTACAGGACTCATGTACGGTGTAATTCCCTGAAGTCAACAGCATGCTAATAATAGCTTATGTGTCAGTAGATCTAATTTCAATAGACATGCAGAGGGGACACAATTATTTTACATTTATTAAGTCAAAATTATTAAGAAGACAGTGTTACAAGGTTTTTTTAAAGTATTGTATAATAATCTCAAGATTATCAGGAATACATTAAAAGATATATGTTATTAAAAATAAAGTTTTTTTTATCTTGTCTTGTTTTTCACTTATTGTATGAGACACTACAGGCAAAAACACGTTTTTTTTCATTGCTGAAAAAAAGCGTAAAAATTGAGAATTTGGGCTTTTCAGCATTTCATAGTGTTTCAAAATCCACTTAAGTGTATCTTTTATAGCATTTTATCTATCTGCAGATTCCAATTACCGTACACATTTTTAATGGCCGTCATCAGCACTTACATACACAAAACCTTACAATTTTATTCCTGATGGTTTTTACAGAGGGGTTTGTTCATTTAAAATTTGCCTGATTTTATACAACATTGTGTTTCAGGCATTATTTTGAAAAGATGCTGTTCAGTAATAAATTAGATATTTTAAGGAAAATTCATTTGAGATCAGTTTGAAGTCAAGCAGAAACACAGCAAAACACATTTGTTTTCTCAACCGGACCCGCATGTTTGACGTTATCATTTGCCACGTCAAAGGGATTTCAGAAAGAGTTTTGTCGATGAGAGCTGGTAGATTTGCACTGTTCGCTAACTGTGTTGTGTAAACCATTTTAAAACTATATACATAATGTTTTACTTTTGCACATAGGCCAGTTCATATTGGTCACACCATTTGCAGATGTTATCACATTTTACAGAATAGAGTGCAATAACGCATTCTTGTTATGACTATAAAAGTAAGAGACATTTAAGCATTGAAAGATATATATCTGTTTTTTATTGCCAATTATTGAAATGGAGTATGCCAGATGTATTGAGTAAATAATTGGCCAAAAAAATTGACAAATATAATAAAATCAACCATGCATTAAAACAAGTTTGTAGGTTATTTATATGTTAGTAAGTTAATATGTTTGTTTTAAAAAAACCCAGATATTGTTAAATCTCTTAAGTATTGTCAAATGTACATGTTCTCTCAAGAGTTCATAAACGTTAAACATTACTTTTAGTGAGGTTAATGCTATTAATTCCATGTGAAGATAATGAACAAAACACAACTAACTTTAGAATAATCTTGCTCAGACTCAAACTTTAGGTTATAAAACATGTTTTCATCAGAGTTAATGGTTTGACCTTCCAGAAACGCCAATGCTACATAATACCAGCAGACTTTGTTTACCACAAGTAGACGTGAACTTTTTAGAAAGATGATTCTAGCACAGTCATGTTTCTGTTTGGGGTGAAGTTCAGGAATGTCATACTGTTGAAAAGCACATCAAATCAAACACAAATAGCAATGTGACCGAAATGAACTGTATGTAATGTGACCATGTAAAAAAAAAATAATAATAATCAGTGTATTATTCGTGTAACATGAAGACTGGAATATAGTGAATGAGATCTGAGATGCAATAAAAGAGCATTTAATCACCAGCAGTTTATTCAGATTTGTTTTTATTCATTGAATAATTTATGAAAATGTTCTGTAGATGCATACTGTACATTAAAACCTAATTTCTAGCTTGTACTATTCTTTGTACTTGTTAACAGAGATGACATTTCGAGGCCCAAGGTCACTTACACATAGCCCACCCGAATGGGAATGTTCCCAATAAATGACCAAAAAATCCATGGTATGAAGTTTTACTGTTCATAAAAACTTATTTATGGCATGCAGTTCCATGAAACTTGTACAAACAGTGGATAAGGTTTATTGCTCTTTGAAATAGAAATTCTAGGAATGGACCAAAACACTAACTGATTGGCTATTGTCCACTCTATAAATTGCATATCCTTTGGCCATCCATATTTTGCCCTCATGAAAAGCATAATGGTTCCAGTAAACTCAACCTGCATACTAAGATGTGATTGGTTAGATGGACATGTGGGTGTGTTTACCAAATACCCCAGTATAGATAGTTGGAACATTTGTCATGAAGCTCTGACGCGTTTCCCAAAGAAAACCCACATCAACAAAATATTAATACTCACAACAAACGAATGGGAACACTAGGCAAAAGTAGCAGATATCAGACAACACACACATGCTGGTGCTGCCGGTTCAAATCATTGTCTTTCGCATTTAACAAGACTCAGAAATTACAATTTAATACAAATTGAAAAATTATGGAATTACATTTTCATGACATTCATGATCTTGCTACTAAGTCTTATGTGTTGTCATAATGACCCATTTTCCATTGATGCAAACTTTACAGTCAATTATGTTTCATTATAGTGCTTTTCACAATGCAAGAGGGAAGATAGCAGCGGAAAAACTCCCTTCTATGTTTTAGGAGGAAGAAACCTTAGCAATGACTCAGTTAACATGTTCAAGCATGTGTTTTGGGCAAAATAACAAAGTAAACACCGAGTTATTGAGTAATCAGTTGTGTAGACTAATCTATCTGAAGCAATTGGACAATGCTTTTTATTTTTTAATATTCTTTAATATCTCAGCAGTGAAACAAAAAAAAACAAGTTCTTAACATTTCCTACTTGTCAGATGTTTCTCCTGAGAAAGAGACCTCTGTAACCGCAAGAGTTTCAGATGAGATCTCAACAATGTTTTGGATTGAGCTCATGTTTGCAAAGATAGCAAAGTCTGCCATCAAAAATCAGAAATCTCAATATTAACTCAAACATTTCACATCAAATGATCTGAGCTTCTTTCTGCATTCAGTTTATGGATGACAATGAGTGGCTCATTGGGTCTGTTTTATTTCAGGAGAACTATTTGAGATTAAAGAGGCTTAGTTCACCAAAAATGAAAATTAAGTCATTAATTACTCACCCCATGCTGTACCAACCCCGTAAGACCTTCGTTCACCTTCAGAACACAAATGAAGATATTTTTGATTCATCTTGAACTCTCGTCTCAGGCCCAGAAGGAAGAAAAGGAATAGTCGAATAAAGTTGTTATTTTTGTCGGGGGTTTTTTTCGCACAATAAGTATTCTTGTCGCTTATAAACTTAATAGTTCAGCCACTGTAGTCACATGGAACATTTACACATTTTCTTCATTGACTTTCTGGGCCATCAAGTTTCAATTCTTTAGGCAGCCTATGTAGCAGTGATCCACCTCTCAAATTTAATCAAAAATATCTTCATTTGTGTTCCGAAGATGAATGAAGGTCTTCGGGGTTGGTACAGCATGGGGGTGAGTAATTAATGACTTAATTTTCATTTTTGGGTGAACTAACCCTTTAAGTTGATGAGCTATGGAAGAGCAACATCTGAGCAATTATTTCCAGAAGAGCAGGTTTGAGATGTTGCACATACTTCTCCAATAACAGCTGGACAAACTTTAAACTTGCTTCAAAACATGGAACAAATCACAGGTATAGGGCGAGTTTCAGGCCGTCCAGTCATATGGGGTTATGCAGGTCATTTCACACCAATAATAATGTCATTCATGATGCTCACTTTAGGAGACAGATATGTCCACACATCGAACTGTTGCTAGACAAACTCCATTTAACAGACTTGAAATCTTGGGAAACCAGTTTATATTCATATTTCTGAAGAAGACTTCAAAGATAGCAAGAGAACACAATACAGAGAACTGCCAGTCATGGTTCTTCAAAAATGTTTGTGTACGTCTAATAATGGGTGTGTGCTACAAAGGTATAAAAGAAAACGCAACTCATTTCTTGACAGCAGAGACAGGTCAGTCCATGTCCACTCGGCTCGGCGCTGGGATTTCCGTGGATGTGTTGGAATATTTCTGTGATCTCCACAAGGATTAAAGCAGGTCGACTTCTGAAAGTTTAAAATTCGACAGGATCCACGATGGGCAAATATATCGATCGCATCAGAAACTCAATCCCGGGTCTGCGGCGCCCGGACACAAACGTCCCGCCTCAAGATGTTACCGTGGATATGGGAGCGGTTGATTACGAGAAGGACCTGGACAAAGAAAAAGTGTCGTTCTTCAATCCGCTCTGACCCCGTGCCAAAATATGACTTTTACGCCAACGACACATTCACTGGACGTATAAAAAGACCAGACCATCACTGGATGTTCTGCGTAAAGCAGTAAGTACAGTTGAATTAAATAGTTATTCGTAAGTGAAAATTTCACTTATGTTTGAGTCTATTGAATATTGTACATGACAAATATTGTTTGGATGGCAACACTTTGAGAAATTTGGTGTTGATTCTCTATGTTTCTGTCAACAGCCGGATCCTGATGATCTTCCTCCACCACCAGAGGATGATGACTCGGCCCAAAGTCAAACTTGTTCGCTTTGGATGGGTTCTGGGAGTCATGGTGAGAAAACAGGAATCGTATATTTCATCTCTTCTCAAGAACATCTCAAGAAGTTTCTCCTAGATGTTAAATGACGAGCTAAGCTTAAGCTTTACGTCTCCAGCTTCTCTAGAGAAAAATACCCAATTTGTCTCTACATAGCAAAGATCTGAACATCAGAGAGCTTTAGGTGACCCGAGTTTAAATCCCAGCTTGAGGTGCTTTTCCAGTCTTGTCTCATGCTGTCCTATCTAAACAAAAGGCCAAAAATATTACCTTGAAAAAATGTGTCTCAAAATCTGTCTTCCTCAGAGAACTAAAAAACTTCTCATCAAATACACACACGAGCTGATGTTCTGAGATACTGTCCACATTTATTTGATACCTCTACAGCCTGTAGAGATTCAGGTCACATTCAGCTTCCCATAGTCAAATGACATTAGTAATACATACAAATGGTGGGCTATTCTCAAGTCTACCAGTACATTTCATAGGGGGACATAGGGGGAATTGAGGAATTCCCCCTCTATGTGAAGCGCTTTGAGGTCTCGGAAAAGCGCTATATAAATGTAACGAATTATTTCACTCACATTGTCATAATCATAAAGTCTATCAGTACATTTCACTCAAATTGTCAAAGCATCTGAAGCATTTTTCAGATCTGTAATTGTCTCACGTATGAGTTTAAATAATGTGGAAATTTCCTTCATCTACACACCACTGATGTTTGCTGTGTTTATGTTTCAGATTCGCTGTATGTTGAACATCTGGGGTGTCATTATGTACCTGCGGCTGCCGTGGATCACGTCTCAAGCTGGACTCAGTTAGTGGATCACTTCTCACGTCCCAATTGCCTTTTAACAGTTTCATGTTTCCTCCCTCAGAGAATCTGAAAGATCTAGACCTTATTTAATGTCATTTGACACATTTGTGCATTTTTGCTTGCAGTTCTGACCTACGTAATTATCTTCATGTCTATCGTTATCACAACAATCACGGCGACGTCAGTGTCTGCAATCTCCACCAATGGAAAAAGGTTAAGTTGGTGAGTCAAATTAATTGTTTACCATAAAAACAGGAACATTTGATTTCAAATGGGTTTCATCAGAATATTTGACTCATTTCCCAGTAAAACATATCCTACTAAAAACAATACAAGTTTACCGGAGATTGAAAAAGTTCCCCAAGAAATTCTTTGTTTATATTAGTCTTAAACACATTCAGTGAGGTGCATTTTCTTAACTAGTGAAGCCAACTCGTCAAAGCAAGTGAAAACAGACTTGTTGGTCTCCAGGTGGCACGTACTTCATGATCTCTCGGAGTCTGGGTCCGGAGCTCGGAGCCGCCCATCGGATTGCTCTTCGCCTTCGCCAACGCTCTCGCCTGTGCGCTCCACACAGTGGGGTTTGCAGAGACCGTCAGAGATCTTCTGAAAGTGAGACATGCACACACTGTCGGGCTTGAGGGAAACTCAGAGAGCAGCTTTTTAGAGTCACAAGACAAGAGTGATGCGCGAATATCGAAAACACTTTGCTTACTATAATGCACATTCAAATCAACTCATAGACTCGTATCACCTTCTCTGCATGTGCGCATGTGACCTTCAGTGTGCGCTGTGACATCATGAGACAATTGTTGGATGTTTTCATTGTGGCTTAGTCCACTAACTAATAAACAGACTAATTAATAACATGAATTTTATAGATTTTGTAAAGCCATTAATTTAGTTTCAACCTCTGTTTAAAGGGTCACTTCACCCATTTGCATTAAGCTTTGTATCTTTAGAAACCCAGTCATATTTTTGAATGGTCATGGTTTATTCCCTTATTTTCCCATTAGATGGGAGAAATAAGGATTTAAGTGTTTTACTTCCTGCTTATCGTGACGTAAAAATCATCATTTTGCATCACAATAAGCAGGAAGACATACTTCATTAAAATCTTTAGAACTACATACATTAGCTCATTATTATTCCAGGGTGTGGGACCCACTTACCCTACAAGCCTATTACAGATCAGTGGGTGGGACTTCACTTGCAGAAACTGAAATCAATATCCGCCATCTTGTTTGGAAGCTAAGCTAACAAGCGCTGTGGAGATAGTAAGTTATGATAATGACGGAAGAAACTAAACATGATATGGAAGAAGAGGATTTTGAAATTCTGCTGCTCGAATCCGATGTTCGTGGCTATCTTTACGAGTCGCAGTGTAGTGAAGAGCATATGAGGCTGATGGAGGTGCAGGAGACGCCGAGTTGGCGGCCTGTCGCGGTCGAGGACCCCGCACTGACTCTGGCACTGGGCGGATTGCTGTTGCCTGTACTCTCGCTGCGTGCTAAGGCCTACGGACACAGAGTCCGTCTGCTGCAGAGAATTTCAACGATGGCAATTTCTCCTGGAGGAAATCTCTGAATCAGACGAGCACACGGACGTTTGTGTTGTGATAGTTTCGCCTACAGAACATCCAGGTATCATGCAGTAATTCACCAAACGGAAATAAATACAAATGAGGAGTAATTCACTAAAGAGTTTGCCAATGTAACGTTAACGGGGTTTGTTGTTGTGGGAAGAAGGAGGCAGGAACCAGCGAACATTTAAGCATTTTAATAGTAAAATGAACAAATACAAAACTAAAGTATAAGCCAGCAGCCCCTCATTGGCAACTGCTGTAACGTTACACACAACAGAAACAAAACACAACATAAAATCAGGCCTGTTTCTCTCTCGTTCTGCTGTCGTCGCTCCCCGTTTTATGCTTTTGCTCCTCCGTGAGAGACGCAAGACCAGCGCGCGTCTCAAATGTGTCTTTCATTATCAGTCTCTGTTATAACTTGCGCCGTCAAGTAAGTTACATCCCTCACCCTCAGTCGTCCTGCTCGCCACAGCCAACTAGACATTTTGTGTGAAATGAATTTCAAACTCCGGTGACTGCTAATGTTAGCCTTGTAGACGGAAGACGAGTAAAGTCTCTGTTTGCGCTGTTCCCATAGACTGGCTGTTCCGGATTAGTGGGTGTGGCTTGTGGAGCTGTGCATTGTGGGACATGTAGTTTTTTCATATATAGGCGCCCCTTGGTTATTTTCTGTCTTTTCTCGTTCAAGAGGGCACCAAATTAAAAAATTCTTTTACATTTCGACTACATATATGATCAATAAAGATTCATGTTGCAATAGGTGAAATGCTCCTTTAAATCTCATCCACAATTGTTTTCTTTTTTTCTCAGGACTTTAAATCTCAGATGGTGAGTGATGTCGATGACGTGAGGATCATAGGTGCAATTACTGTCTGCATCCTGCTCTGCATCACATTCGCTGGCATGAGTTGGGAGGCGAAGGTATACTGTCATCTGCTCCTGTTTTCCATCATTTCCTAAAACTGCCTCTTGTAACACAAATGTTCTTTTTGGTTTTCACTCCACCACAGGCTCAGATCCTATTCTTTATTGCGATCATGCTTTCTTTAGCTAGCTACTTTATTGGAACGGTTCTCCCCTCTGACGATGTTAAGAAGGCTGCAGGATTTTTCGGCTACCAATGTAAGTAAACAAGATCCAGATCTAATGTAACCATCAAGTGCAACTAGTTGTTTATAGGTTTGGGAGTCGTTATTTCGACCTATTGCAACAAAACAAATAATTAGTAGATGACAAGCTCTTTTTTATCAAGCTCAGAACCGCAATGTTAACACAACAGTTGATTCATGCATGTGTAGCCCCTTCAGTTCACACTGCAGGCATATTAGGATCCCCCTTGAGATTAGGGGAGTGAGGTTTGCATGCACAGCTCACACTACCCTACTTTTATTACACTCACCCCCTAAACCTAACTCCTATCTGTCTAACATCTGTCTAGGGGTCACAGCACCCCTGTAGACCCTCCAGGCCTAAGCAGGATGCAAACCTAGGTATGTCCGCATAAGGGTCACGGCACCACTGTAGCCCCTCTTGTTCTCACTGTCAGCTCTAAGCGAGACTCAAACCCAGGCATGTCCGCATAAGGGTCACGGCACCACTGTAGCTCCTCCAGTTCTAAGTAGGATGCAAACGCAGGCATGTCCGCATAAAGGTCACGGCACCACTGTAGCTCCTCCAGTTCTCACTGCCAGCTTGAAGCAAGATGCAAACCCAGGCATGCCGCATAAAGGTCACGGCACCACTGTAGCTCCTCCAATTTTCACCACCAGCTCTAAGCGAGACTCAAACCCAGGCATGTCCGCATAAAGGTCACGGTACCACTGTAGCTCCTCCAGTTCTAAGTAGGATGCAAAACCAGGCATGTCCGCAAAAGGGTCACGGCACCACCGTAGCTCCTCCAGTTCTCACCGCCAGTTCTAAGCAGGACCTAAACCTAGACATGTCCGCATAAGGGTCATGCCACCACCGTAGCTCCTCCAGTTCTAAGCAGGATGCAAACCCAGGCATGACCGTATAAGGGTCACGGCCCCACTGTAGCTCCCCCAGTTCTCACTGCCAGTTCTAAGTGGAACTCAAACCCAGGCATGTCCGCATAAGGGTCACGGCACCACTGTAGCTCCTCCAGTTCTCACCGCCAGCTCTAAGCGGGACCTAAACCTAGACATGTCCGCATGGGAGGTGGACTCTTTAACAAGGAGGCTAAAGAATGCAGTCTCTAGTGTCAGTCACTAGATCGCCCCTTGAGATTAAAGAAGTGAGGTTCACACACACAGCACACACTGGGCTGATGCACATGACATCATGCAATAACCATGCAGCTTTTTTTAAATCCAGACCTATACATGAAAAAACTTTGACAAATTATGAACATTTAACTCAATGTTGTTTTTGTGTTGGAACAACTAGACCTAAACACAGTTTTCTTCTTCCAGATGACATTTTCATGGCCAACCTATTGCCTTCCTTCCGAGGTGTAGATGGATATTTCTTTAGGATGTTTGCCATCTTTTTCCCAGCTGCCACTGGAATTCTTTCTGGTGTCAACATATGTGGAGATCTCAAGGTAATATTGGTCATGTAATAAAAATGTTCAGGCAGAAAGTTTGAAGTAGGAAAGTCACGTGCCCTTAAACACTACAGAAATTACTTGTGTCTGTGTTTTTCCAGGATCCAACAGGTGGTATTCCTAAAGGGACACTGCTGGCCATATTGTGGACCACCTTGAGCTATTTATTGATCTCAATCACATGTGGTGAGATCTTTTTCTGTTACACCTTTTTGTATCATAAACTCTTATGAAATTACTTCAAATGTGCATCTTATTGGTGATCCGTTCTCCTCACTGAAGCACATCCTCTTCCTCCTCAGCTGCAACTGTTGTAAGAGACGCTTCTGGCAGTGTGAATGATAGTTTAGCGCTAACGAATTATTCGATCCACTGCACCGGTCTGGGCTGTAAATATGGCTGGAACTTTGATCGCTGTGAACAGAACTACACATGTACCTCTGGACTGGCAAACAACTTCCGAGTGAGTTGCATCGGCCCATATGGATATAGTTTTCATTATTTTGTTGTTGGATGGATGAATAGATTTACCAATAGCTCTAAATGTTTTCTCTTTTTCTTTCTCCAGATTCTTACCACTGTTTCAGGATCTGGCATTTTGATCACCATTGGTGTCTTTGCCGCCACCTTGTCATCAGCGCTGGGTTTCTTAGTGTCTGCACCCAAAATTTTCCAGGTAGATGATGTGATGGTTTTGATTTAATGTTGTGGTATCCTGAAATTGACTGTAACATTTTTGTATGCGTGTTTTCACACAGTGTTTGTGTAAGGATAACATCTACCCCTACATTGGCTTCTTCGGGAAAGGTTATGGTAAAAACAACGAGCCTCTACGTGCATACTGTCTCACGTTCCTCATCGCAATGGCTTTCATCCTCATCGGTGAGTCCTCCAGATCAGTTGAGGTGTTTCTGTCTGCGGAAGCATTTTAACAATTTAATGTTGATATTTTCAGGAAATCTGAACATAATCGCTCCTCTGATCTCCAACTTCTTCCTCTGCTCTTACGGCCTCATTAACTTCAGCTGCTTCCATGCGACGATCACCAGATCACCTGGTGAGAACTTCATCATCATCAGTTTTGCATTGTGAACAGATCAACAAGAATGTAGTGTGAAAATATATACCTTATATAAGTCATTCTGAAGCCCTTTTTTAGAACAGCTGAACAGCTGTTTGTCTAATATTCGTGTTTTGTCGTCTGTCTCTCGCAGGCTGGCGGCCAGAGTACCGTTACTTCAGTCCATGGACGTCTCTGTTTGGTGCCTGCTTGTCTTTTGTCCTCATGTTTCTGTTCACATGGTGGGCCGCCCTGGTCACGTTCATTGTCATAATGTTCCTCATAGGTTATGTTTCCTATTCAAAGCCTCGTGAGTAACAATGACCCAATAAGTTGCAGATTATAACTTGCATTTTCCACTTATAATCATCAAAACATAATTTATGTTCAGTTATTTGAACACACTGACTGTTGTCTGATAATGTGTCCAGAGATTAACTGGGGCTCATCTTATCAGGCCAATTTCTACAACATGGCTTTGTCCTTCTCGATGTCTCTGACTGGTGTGAGTGATCATGTCAAAAACTACAGGTGAGACTGTAAACGTAAACATTACCAATCTGATCACAATTCACCAGCCGCTCATAATAAACTCTCTCATAGGCCCCAGTGTCTCGTTCTGACCGGTCCTCCGAACACCCGTCCAGCTCTGGTGGACTTTGTGGGCACTTTTACCAAAAGCATCAGCCTGATGATCTGTGGGAACATCATCATGGTAAGAACCGGAGCTGGGAAGATCATGAAAGATCATGCAAATGGGTTAAAGCTATTTACTTATTAATAAAATATCACAGTTTGATTCATATACGCATGCCCATAAAAATTCTGAGAAGTATTTTATTTTGACGACTTAATACCATTGTAAAGTTTGGGATCAGTGAAATTGTGAATTTTTATAGGGATGGTATAATTGGTATATATGGTTTATATTATTTTTTTTTTTTTTTTAACTGTTCACGTTCACTTAAGACATAAGCGTCTGTTTCACAAGGATAATTGCCTATTCAGGCATTCTGCCATAAGTGTGTTTGAATTTGTCCGTTCAAGCTCAAAATGACATGAAAAAGAATATCAAAGGTGCTCTAAGCGATGTCAGGTGACGTGACTTCTTGTTGACGTTTAAAGTAATTTAAAACAAAATGGAGGCTAGAGCCTCCCTCCTCCTCATCTGCACTGACCCCCCAAACCCCACCTCCAGGGCCTTCTTGTCAGTTATTGGCTGGAACAGATTGAACAGATTTTTGTTGGAATTTTTGTAGCCTGGGTTGTCTGCATAGACCGCGTTTTTTTACAGTGTGTTTAGGGGACAGGCAGTTAGCGGATAGTGAGGAGATATTTGCTGTGTATGACAAAAACTGTTTGGGCCTAAAAAACATGTGACATAGATTAGAGCACCTGTAATGGGCTATTCGCGCATTGTCAGAGAGGCAGCTTTATGGTCACACACTTTGGATGTTGCGCATAGAAAACTACTTGAAAACATGTGATTACTGTACCAGCATTTTCATGAGAACGAGTATGAGTACACGAGCGCAGTATTGCAGGGCCGGCTCAAGCCCTTTGGTTGCCCTAGGCGAGATTAATTTTTAGCTCTTTTAGTTACAGTGTCTGTCTACATGACACTACTACATAATGGGCCATATTGTAAAACAAATGCAGTGAAAACTAAAGGAAACTTTCATTAATTTTGTACAAATTTATATGTAAGTAAGCTATTTACTTGGAAGCAACTCAGCGGCGCCAATTAAGCAAAACAAAACGAATGGGCTGCTTTATGGGCCGTTAAGACAAAAAAAAAGTATATAAGATGAGATCTATCGGCCTAAAACGCACGTCAGTCACCGGGAATCTCAAGTAGGCTACACCGGAAAAGTACATTTATTTCGTTTGACACCTTAATAGCTAAGATGAGAAGACTTATGTTTATACTGGGCTTACTTTTTATTTTGTTGCTTTCTCTGTTTTCATCCCTGTGCACCAGAGGCTTTACCGCTTCATTTTCGATCAACGCAGTATTGCCCCGAGACCGAAATAGGTGCATCCCTATGTAACATTTTTATTTAGGACAAATGATTTACAAAAAAACCCTGATTGACACAATCAGATCATCTTGATTTCACCAAACGTCTTATTCAGTGTGAAGGTGTCGTGGCTTTATTGCACTCTCATGCTTTCAGGAGGACGAGAAGTCCAGTTTTCCGCAGCACAGCACCGATATGCTGGTGGACTGGCTGAATCAGAGGAAGGTTCGTTCTTTCTACACGTCCTTCAATGCCGACAGTCTGAAAGAGGGCGCGTCCAATCTCATGCAGGTAAGGCCGTCGCTAATTTGTTCCAACACCTTTTTCTTCTCCTCATTACGTTCTTCTCAAAGACTCAATCATCTTTCTAGGCTTCAGGTCTTGGTAAACTGAAGCCGAACACCCTCGATTATGGGATTCAAGATGAACTGGAAGGAATGTAAACCTGAGAGTTTACAGGACTACGTTAACACCATCAGGTGTGTTCAGATGCTGATTTGTTCACAAATATCAGTTTATTTGTCTTTGTATATTGATGCTGTCTAATCTTTTTTGTTCAGTGCCGCGTTTGACTCCAGCTACGGCCTTGCAATTTTGAGAATGATGGATGGATTGGACGTTATGGATGCATTGGAAAGTTCAGGTGTGTACTGTGTGTTTATACAGAATAATGATTGAAAAATGCATTGGTGCTGCAGTTTGAATCATAAAACAAAGTTTGACGTGGGTCTATTTTAAGAAACAGGCAGATCATCTGCAATTGATAATCCGGCATTCGATGCAGACGAAGTCCTGCAATCCGAACAAGATGAGACAGACCGGAATTCAGGTGACAAACAAACTTAAGTCTTTTTGGTGCACTTTTATCCCGTTGGCACTGCTAGTGAAGGGTTGTGACACACTAAAACTCTACACTGCAAACAATGAAATCCTGATGTCATCACCAAGTCAGCCAATCAGAACAGTGGACATTGACATCCAGAGTGGTCCCACTCTAATCAATTACTTTGTTTCAGACAATTAAATACAGATGTAGTTGAAAAATATTTATACTTGGTAAAAAAAAATAACATTAATGCCAATGGAAGCAAGAAAATAAACATTCATATACAATTTGACTGCATGTTTTACACATACCGAGACCGTAGGTCACTATAAGGTTTACTGTAAACTTCTCTCAGCTCACTGCTCTGTTTTTAAGAAAAAGTGGATGTATTTACATGTAAATCCAACTGAGTCAGACTTTCTGACTGTGCCACAGCACAAACAAACATGGCAGAGCCCATCGTCCATCATAACTTGCCAATCAACTAAAATAATCATGCCTAAGCAGTTTAAAACACAAAATACATTTAATTGCCCAGAAAATTAAAAACAACCAATCAGTCTTACGGCTCCATTGTGACTGTGACGTGTCACATTACAAGCTTGATGTGTCGCCATGGAAACTGTGTAAATTGAAATCCTAATGTCATCAGTCAGTCAGTCAATCAGAGAAGTCCTGTTATAAACAGCAAAAATGCTTTGATGACAGGGTGCACTAACTTTTTCTCAATCAAGCTTTGGCTGGTGTGATGTAAATGTTTTTAACGCACGTCTCACCTCCTTTTCTGACTCACCTTCCAGATATTTCTGACGATGGCTCGAACGATCAAGTCAGGTCGGTATTCCAGACGAAACAGGGCAGGAAGACTATTGACATCTACTGGATCTCTGATGATGGAGGTGAGATACGACTGTTTGAATGATACTTAAACTCACTGTGGGGGAAAAAAAAAGTCATTTCATGAAGTTCCAAACTGGTTCAGTCTGCGTTGGTAGACGGACATGGTTTTGGTCTTGCAACAGCTCAAGGGGGTCTGTTAAACCTACAGCACTTTCTGTTTGGGTTCCCATTTTCTCATTATGAATTTCTTTCAGGTCTGACTCTTTTAGTGCCATATTTGTTGACCAGAAGAAACCGCTGGAAAAAGTGCAAAATCCGTGTGTTTATCTTCAGGAGACCAGGAGACCATGAAGGAAGACCGTAAAGAGTGAGTGGATCGTTATATCATAATCTGTTACCAGCTTTGATATGCAGAAACAGTGGCTCTTTAAACGGTTGTTCTCATTCTAGCATGAAGATGCTGTTGAAGAGGTTCCGGCTGGAGTTCGAGGACATTGTCGTGATAACAGATGTGGATAAAGCTCCTTTGCCTAAAAAGTGAGAAATGTTCACACATAAACATGAACAAAAACATGCAGGTTTGTAGTAATGCTTCATGTACTATCGGAAATATCCTACTTACTGCTTGGAACACTGTTTGGTAAATACTATTATAGTTTTAATTAATAGGGTCAAATTATTATTTTTAATATTTTTCTTTAACTTTAGTGTGTAATGCATTTGTCTGTGTTTGTATATAATTTACAACGTAACCTATGTCTCCTACAAAGCAATTTATTCTATCTAATATCTATTCTATTTTGCTTTCTGAGGTCAATGAGAGTTTCAGAATTGTTTATAAAGCTCTTTCTGAGGTGTACAACTCATTTTACGTTTTCTTGTGCACAGTGCATTTTACAGAGGACAGCCTCCTGAACCAGGGAGAGTACAATGCTATAAACGTCAGACTACTTACCCCTGTAAAACGTTTAGCGTTTAGCCAGTAAGAGCTATGAGAGTAATCCCCTGAGCCTGATGAGTAGGACTGGAGGAGTTACAGTGGTGCCGTGACCCAGATGGGAGTCAGGTTTAGGGGGTGTGTCTAACGTAGGCTCGTAAGAGCTGTGAGAGTAATCCTCACTCCCCTGATGGGAGCGCTAGGGACTGACACTGCAGTCCTTAGCATCCTCGTGGTTAGCACGCCTGCTATCCATGTCAGAGACGCTGGTTCGAGTCCCGCTTGGAGCCGGGTGAGTAGGACCGGAGGGGTTGCAGTGGTTTCGGAACCCGGATGGGAGTGAGGTTTCAGGGGTGAGTCTAACGTAGGCTAGTAAGAGCTGTGAGAGTAATACTCACTCCCCTGATCTCAAGAGGAGCACTAGCGACTGACACTGCAGTCCTTAGCATCCTCGTGGTTAGCACGCCTGCTTTCCATGTCAGAGACGCTGGTTCGAGTCCCGCTTGGAGCCGGGTGAGTGGGACCGGAGGGGTTGCAGTGGTTTCGTAACCCGGATGAGAGTGAGGTTTAGGGGGTGAGTCTAACGTAGGCTAGTAAGAGCTGTGAGAGTAATCCTCACTCCCCTGATCTCAAGAGGAGCACTAGCGACTGACACTGCAGTCCTTAGCATCCTCGTGGTTAGGCACGCCTGCTTTTAATGCCAGAGACGTTGGTTTGAGTCCCGCTTGGAGCCGGGTGAGTGGGACCAGAGGGGTTGCAGTGGTGCCGTGACCCATACGGGTGTGAGCTTTAGGGGTGAGTCTAACGTAGGCTAGTAAGAACTGTGAGAGTCATCCTCACTCCTCTGATCTCAAGATGTGCCCTTGTTTGCATCCTTATTAGCGCGCCCACATCCCATGTCGGAGACTTCTGTTCTCTTCTGTTCAGGGCGAAGTAGGACCGGAGGGTTCAACTTGAAAAGCGGGTACCAATAAATTAGCTTGATCATTTTCAAAATCCGACTGGGGCTTGAACTGATAAAGTCAACTTAACAACATTTATTTTAACTGTGCTTTACTCAGCTAATGATAATGGCGAGGCCTGTTTCCGATGCACGCTGGAGGTGTTTGTCCAATCACAGCGTAATGGGTCAGCTAGCCAATCAGAGCACTCTGAGCTTTTCAGAAGGAGGGGCTTTGAAGAAATCAGAATGTTTCAGACATAACAGGAATAGAGGAGCTGTAATAATGTACAGTACATTAAAATTCTTCTTCCTCTCTGTTCCTGCAGTTGGCAGCGGTACAAGGATAACATCGCCCCCTTCATGCTGAGTGAAGAACAGGCTGGAGGAGACGTACAGGAGCTTAAGAGACTGAGTCCATGGAGAGTTTCTGACAAAGACCTGGAGGCCATGAAACCCAAGGTGTGTGTGCTTGCTGGTGTGTATCGTTTTAAACAGGAGTACGATCCAGCAGACCCTCCATTTGACCGTCTTTAAATTTCAGGTGGAGAGGTCGGTGAGACTAAATGAGATCATCAAGAGGAACTCCATCCCCGCGGCTTTGGTTGTAATGTGAGTATTGCTAGTTAGAGCAGTTGATCAATCCCATATGATACGTCATTTTCATGTATTAATCCAAAGTGATTCGCAAATGAGTGACATCACAAGCAACTGGTCATAATTTGTGGACTTTGAGAATGAAAGCAAAACCAGTTGAGGCTTCTTAATTCGCTAAACTAATATGACCAGCATTGCTAGTAAATGTATGCCTGATAACAGCTCTAAACCGATTGTGTGTGTGTTTCAGTTCTCTTCCAGTCCCTGATGTCAACTGTCCCAGTTCTCTCTATATGGCCTGGGTGGAAGCGCTGAGCTACGGCATCCACTGTCCCACACTGCTCATACGAGGAAACCAAGAGAACGTCATGACCTTCTACTGCCAGTAAAACACTCACATTAACCTGAGTTCATCATTAAACACAATTATTCCTGCAGGTGACGCTGCTGTCAATTTCAGTCATGTAGAGATTTTAGACTTGTTGTGAATTAGACCTGTTCAACTGAAATGAGCTGCTTAATCCTCTTGTACAATGTATATCACATGTCCATCTGTCTGTATAATTTTCAAGGATGTCAGGTTAGACAGAGTCGACTGCACAGAATAGAAATGCTGAATGGAGTTACTGTATGCTGGTGGAGGGAAGTCATTTATCTCAGGACTTTCATTTCAAAGTAGAATAAGAGTTCCATGGTATAAAAATCGAAAAATCTAATGTTATAAAAATGTTACATTTTGACTGTATATGAATGGTAAATTATTAGGCTGTTGTTATTTCAAATACATATAATTAGAAATACGTTCTTGATGTGCTTTTCAATGTGAAACATCCAATTTTGTACAAAGGCGAACATCTCAATTTTCATTGATTGTCTCATTACACCAAGTGAAACAAAAAATAAACTGTTGTAAAATACATTAATGCTGTACAGTCTTGCTCACAACACATATTAAACAGAATATATTGCAGGTGAGTATATTATTTTCTTAGGATAATAGCACCTGCCAAATGCAAAAATGCAAATGTTGATTCAAAGGCACTGAAAACATTTTTAAAAATGATGAAGAAAAGTGAGCTTGATGTATTGCATTTAATAAAATGACATGCATACATTTTGAAGTGTGACTTTTGGGGCTGCTAACCTAAAACACACACTCAGGTTTATTAATAATTAGCAAGTATGTTTGTTCAACCTCAAATTATGATTCTTATATTTTAAACGTAAATGATTTATGAGGCTACAATATTATCAGATTGTGCTTTGTACATATTACATATTGACCAGCAGCCTCTCTGGCATGGCTCAGTTTCTTCCATGCATGTGATCTCAATCGGCCACATGATTATTTTGATAATTTGAAATGTGTAATGAGTCTGATGATCCTTATGATTTTAAATAAATACATTTTTTAAATCTGGTGTGAGTTTGAAATCACATTTGAAAAAATGTGGTGTGCTGCTCAGATCATTTTGAGATGACTCTTTTGAATACAGACTTTGGAGTTTAGACAAACCTAAGCATAGTTTGAGAAATTACTGATCTCTTTTAAATCTCATTTTCCAAGCTTGTTCAACCCTTTCGGAAACCCTGAATGGTCTTTTTTCACACTGCTGAAATAAATGAAGCTTATTTGTTTTAGATGGATTAATATTTAGAGAAGCACGCCTGACTGTGTATGAAAAAGTATGCAGCTGGTCTGTTCCTTTAATGCACAATAACTTCCAATGACCATTAGAGATACAGTAGACTGTCAATGCACTGTATAAAGGTCCTAGATTATGATCACAAGGGATTTTCACAATTTAATTGTAACTTTTATGGATATTATGTCTGCTACGTTTTGGGGAAACAAAAATGCTTTGTCATCTCAATAATTAGCATGTTGTTAATGAACACACTATTTCTATCCTTGTCAGCTTCGTTCAATCCTGTCAAAAATGAAATATCCCACACTAGCAAAGATAAAGTAGCCTACGCTCTAAATGTTTTTCAAAGTTCATGTCGCCCTCTACATACGTATTGTAATGTGGGTAAGTGAGACTTACCAAGTTTTTAAATCTTCTTCACTTCCAACACTGACGACAGGCGCGAGCCGCGCGACAAAACCAAGTTTGCTGTCGTTTCTTCTAAATGGCGCTCATTGCGCGCGCTTATGTAAACAAAACAAACCAACGAGCGCGCCAGATTCAAATGAGGGAGGACACGATTTGAGTTAATAGGCTACGCCTCAAATGATGGCCTGTTCTTCACTTAAAGCTACCAAATGAATTCAGAAGACTCTGGAAAATGCTCACGAATCATAGATTTTAGAGTTTCATAGAGTTTAGAACTTCCCAGGTTATCGCCATTGTCTTGTTCTTGTTCAATTTTTTCACAGCTGTTTTTCTAATGAAAACATAACTGGTATTGTATACTCCAGGTACTTTTTTTTCATCATTATATTGACTAAATTATCTCTGTCATTGTGTGTATATAACCCAGAAGACTAGAAGAAAATAAACCAAAAGGAAGTCTCCATAAGCATTGCCCATCCGTGCCATATTAGGCTATATTGTTGGTCAGTAGGCTACAGATTTATTATAATCGTGTGTGTGTGTGTGTGTGTGTGTGTGTGTGTGTGTGTGTGTGTGGGGGGGTGTTTATGTGACTTATTGTCCTTCAGTTTCTACATTTGTGGGATGTTTGCATCAGTGGAAAACATTCCTTGTAAAGAATATGCCAACTGTACATTACCATTGGAACATGTAACATTGCTCCTATGTTCATCTCCCTCCCTGCGTCTGATACATGATCCTTACACACATCGGTTCATGCAATCTATAGTCAAGCTCATGCATTTTTAACTTCATAAGAGAATATAACTGATTGAATAACAAAAAACAAAATCAAACAATACAGATACATAATATTAAAAGATGAAATTTTATGAGAAGATGAAATTTTAGTCTTCCTTTACAAACAGGGAAAAAAAATACACAATACATCCTTATTGTTCCGAGTTATTCCCAGTAATCTTACACGTCTCAAGAGTTAGAAAGCAGTCTCATCAAATTCTCAGATTGCGTTCAGATCTACCAAAGTCTGACGTCAAAGGTCAGAGATCTCAAAATGAATATGAACTCAAACATTTCCCATATAAGCATTCATTTTATAGCACTAGGCACTTACTGTTGGGCCACTATTGATTCATTTGGGTCTGTTTTTTCTACATTTGAGACATTGTTGGTGAGCTATGAATTAGCAGTGTCTAAGCAAGATTCCCATTTCCATTAATTTCCATTTAATCATTATCAACTGATATATTAAATAGATTTTATGTTTATCTAACTGATATCCTTTATCTAACTTATATTGCAAGTTGATGACAAGTTTCTAGGCCTGTATGCAAATCATTCAGACCAGGAAACTCAATCAAGTGTCTGCACATCAACATGATCTGTAATCATTTCATTTATGATGGTGACTTTGGGTGAAGGAGATCTTATCTTCAGATTTCCAAACTTCAGTGTTTGTGTTGCTTATTGCTTGTAATGTTGGCTAGTTTTATATTAATCAAGTTTTTTCTACATGACTGAGTAAGAGTTTGGCTTTTGGCAGATCTATGTGATAGCAGCCCGTTGATTATTTTCAAACGAGATTTCATAGATTGCCGGGGAAAACAATATAACCACCAATCATGGTTCTGCAACAATGTTTGTGTGGGTGTATGCAAGTTGGCTCAATTAAGGTATAAAAGAAAATGCAAATCATTTTTCTGACAGCAGATGAAGGTCAGTTCAAGTCCACTCGGCTCGCTGGATGCGTGGAATGACTCGACACTGTGGTCGTCTGGTGTGATTTCTGTGGATCTGAAGGACAATTGTATGATCTTCACAAAGATTTAGGCAGAAGGGGGCAGGACAATCTCAGGCAGAAAAGTACCACAGGATGGTCAAAAATTTCAGAAACTTAATCCCGGGTCTGCGCGCCCGGACACCAATGTCCCGCCTCAAGGTGTTAGCTTGGATATGGGAGAGTTTGATTATGGGAAGGACCTGGACAAGAGAAAAATGTCATTCTACAATCCGCTTGACCCCTTGCCAAAATATGAATATTACGCTAAAGACACGTGGACGGGGCGTATAAAAAATACCAGACCATCACTGGATGTTCTGCGCAAACCAGTAAGTGCTTATTTGAAAAAAAAAAAAAAAAAACATCTAATTGATTCTAAATTTATATTGTACATAATATTGTTTGGATGGCAACACTTTAAACTTTGAGTTTTGAGTTTTAGTGTTGATCTAAATTTGTCAACAGCCGGATCCTGATGATCTTCCTCCACCACCAGAGGATGATGACCGGCCCAAAGTCAAACTCGTTCGCTTTGGATGGGTTCTTGGAGTCATGGTGAGAAAACATGAATCTTATATTTGATCTCTTTAACATCTCAAGAAGTTTCTCCTAGAAGTAGCGAGCTAATGTTTACGTCTCCCACTTCTCTGAAATTTTTCCTCTGGGGTTTCAAGACATCTCAATGTTAGAGTTGTAACCTTTGGGTGATTCAATACTCTCTCCCATGTCTCGTCTCACTCTGTCCTCTCAAACAAAAAAGGAAAATATATATATATATATATATACATATTCTTCACACTCATTTTAAACCTCCAAAATCACTAGATATGGATGAATTTCAGGTCACTTTTCACCCTATTGTCAAACAAAATAATAAAGTACATTTCTTTCAAATGGTCATAATGAATATGAAAGGTTTTGAAGTTGTTGTTTTTTTTCTTCATTTATTCATTTCAGATCCGCTGCATGTTAAACATCTGGGGAGTCATTATGTTCCTGCGGCTGCCGTGGATCACGTCTCAAGCCGGAATCAGTGAGTCAATCCTTATGGGTTATATTATTTAGTTCACACCCAAACTTTTCACTTTTCATTATCAAACGTTTCCTCTCTCAGGGATCTATACTTTTAGAGACATTTTACATATGTGCCCCCTTTTTGCTTGTAGTTCTGACCTACGTCATTATCCTAATGTCTGTCACCATCACAACAATCACGGCGACGTCAGTGTCTGCAATCTCCACCAACGGGAAGATCTACTCCGGTGAACCAAATTAATTATATGAGAAAGCAACATGTTTTAAAGAGATCAAATTAATTCATACGAATAAGCCACCAATTCGTCAAAACATAAAATAGTTACGAATTGTTATGAGAGTGTTATTTCACCTTAGAATAAAAAATGTGGAAGAAATGCGTCATTTTTATTTGTTTTAAACAAACTTAGGGATATTTTTTATTTAATTTTAAATAAACCGTGATCTTTTCTCCAGGCGGCACGTACTTCATGATCTCTCGGAGTCTGGGTCCGGAGCTCGGAGCGCCCATCGGATTGCTCTTCGCCTTCGCCAATGCTCTCGCCTGTTCGCTCAACACAGTGGGGTTTGCAGAGACCGTCAGAGATGTTATGAAAGTGAGACAAACTTACAAATTATTGTATTTATTGTTGGGTTTCAGAAATTGCAGAAAGCTGCTTGAAAAAAAGCAGTAATATTTTAACAAACACTGTCCATATTTTCTATGAAGAAAATATAAATATAATATTTGTAATGTGAGAAAAGAAAATTGTTCATAAATAAATGCAAGAAATTACATTTTGCATGAAGAAAAGTAAGTAATTTTGACATTAAAAAATTCAAATTCCCAGCACCGCTGTTTTTATCTCCCTCACAATCGTTTTCTCTCTTCTCAGGAAAATGATGCTCAGATAGTGGATGATGTCAATGATGTGAGAATTATTGGGACAATAACTATCGTGATCCTGCTCTGCATCACATTTGCTGGCATGAGTTGGGAGGCAAAGGTACGGTCCTCTGCTCCTGTCTTTGCTCATTTCCCAATACTTGATGGCATGACTGCCATTTGTTCTTCTTGGATTTCGCTCCACCACAGGCTCAGATCCTGTTCTTCATTGCGCTCTTGCTCTCCTTGGCTAATTATTTTGTTGGGACGATCCTTCCCCCCAGCACAGAGAAGCAGGCTGTGGGATTTTTCGGCTACCAGGGTGAGTAAACAAGATCCAGATCTAATGCAGGCATTAAGGTTAGTTTATGCACACTGCGGTTTCCTGTGTCTTGGCCATGGCGCTATTAATGCTGCATTTGCAAATGTATGTATGCCTGGCCCAGAGAAACTACAGCATAAAAACATAAAAGTCCAACATAGCACAAGACAGTGAATGAGGGACAACCAAAGTGGACAATGCGTCATGTACGGAGACTTCACTTTCACTTCTGCTTGGCCCTAAAAATTCCATATTAGCTTTACCGCCCTGGGGTGGAGTCTCCAGTCCCTCTAGTGTAACTCTAACTGAGTATACTGGCAGGAACCACCCAAACTGATTGTACTTGAACCCCCTCAGAAGTCTGACGCAATGTTGAGTTGACGCTGTGCCCCAAAGCACCAAGGGTGTTGGGGTTGGCAGAGCGGTCCCCTGAGGGCACCGAGATGGAACGGCCACTGTATACTGAAGTGTACATCGCTCCACCCCAGTTGGAGCGGCCCTGACTGACCTTTTCTCCCGCAAAAAGCCTTCTTAGCAAGAAGAACGATCCTCAGATCTGGCTTCTGCTTCGACTGCTTTGGCTTTGGCTCATGATTTTTGAGGGGGAGAATGGGACGCACGCGACACACTCTTTTTGTTGAGCACGATATGAGGAGCTCGACGGCTGGGGCCGCTCACGCCCAGCAGCCCCAGGGGGTTGGGACTGGTGAGGGAGAAATGTTTTAAAAGCCTCTGATTATTTTAAATTTTCCTGAAACCTCTCGACTACCTAGTTAACAGCATCACCAAAGAGGCCCTCAGGATTCATAGGAGTATCTAATAAAAAAATATCGAAATTTGTCTTTGATGTCTGCGAGATTTAACCAAAGATCATCTCCCAAGAGGCATCTCTCAGTGCCTACAAGCACTGCCATAGACCGCCCAATTGCTCTGGCGGTCTCTTTAGTTGCCCTGAGTGACAGATCTGTAGCCTGACGAAGCTCTCAAACCTTGTTGGGACTAACTCCCTCACGTTTCTCCATATCCATACTGTAGCTCCCGAGCGTCTGTTCTGCCTGGAGCATTGATCCATAACCATACACTTTCAACCCCCTAATATCTCAAAATATATGAACTTGGGGGCTGAAAAGACGGGATGAGTATGGTTTCTTCCACAATCTAGACAGCTCACTGTCAAATCTGGAAAGAAAGGAAGGCCCTGTGATGGAGGTGAAACTTTAGAAGTGAGGAAGCGCTCGCTTCTCTGCTGGCCAAGATATATGTACTGTATGTACTAGCACATCTACTGTCCCTCCTCTGAGCTAGAGCACTGCAGCATTGGGCTATCTCCCAGGGCGGAAGAAGCCGCAGGGCAGGCTTCCAAGACCGGAGATAGAGCAATGGTTCTCCCAAAAAGAGAAGGCGATAAGGTCCTCGGACACGTCTCCTACCCCGCTGAGAGATCCAATTGTGATCCCCAGGAATGCGATCCCTGCTCTGCCTTGGCAGAAGAGGGTCCCGCACCCTGAGGAGTGTGACTACTACATAAAAGTCCCACAGAGCACAAGACACAGAAGATCTGACAAAGGTCTTCTTTTGTCAAAGTTATTGTTAATATCACAGCTAGAGCGTTTGGTGAAGGTACAGCTAAACCTAACCACAGTTTTTATACTTCCAGGTGAAATTTTCTTATCAAATCTGCTGCCTTCCTTCCGGGGTAAAGATGGATCTTTCTTCAGGATGTTTTCCATCTTCTTCCCTTCTGCCACAGGAATTCTGTCTGGTGT
Source organism: Hybognathus amarus (assembly GCA_030378365.1). NCBI lineage: Eukaryota > Metazoa > Chordata > Actinopteri > Cypriniformes > Leuciscidae > Hybognathus > Hybognathus amarus. The sequence goes on along the minus strand of JAQIUQ010001056.1, from coordinate 269,286 downwards.
CAACATCTGTGGAGATCTTAAGGTAATCTTATTGTTTTTCAGGAGTAGAGCATGTATAAAAGGAAAGTCAGTGTGCCTTTTAAAATGTGAAAGAAATTATGCGTGTTTGTCATTGTTTTTCCAGGATCCAACAGGTGGGATTCCTAAAGGGACACTGATGGCCATATTCTGGACCACCTTGAGCTATTTATTTATTGCAATCACATGTGGTGAGATTAGACATTTTTTCTGCTCTGTTTTGTATCTTAAACTCATTAAATTAGTGAAATGTGCATCTTATTGGTTCTCCATTCTCCTCACTGAAGCACATCCTCTTCCTCCTCAGCTTCAACTGTTGTAAGAGACGCCTCTGGCAGTGTGAACGATAGTTTGGCGCTATCTAATTCTTCGATCCACTGCACCGGTCTGGGCTGTAAATTTGGCTGGAACTTTGACCGGTGTGAAGAGAACTACACATGTAGCTCTGGACTAGCAAACAACTTCCAGGTGAGACTTCCGGCCCTGTTAGCACAATTGTTATGTTTGGATCAGCTCTGACTGCTGGAAGGTGGAGTAGATTTTACATTCAATATAAAATAACTCTAGCACCACTTTAGTGTAACTTTTAACACTCTGCTAGTGGTTTACATAAAAATTATAATTTAGCACAGGGATTTTACTGTGCTGGTTGGAAGAATGGATAGATGGATGAATGTATAAATGGATGGATGGATGAATGGACTGATGGTTGAATGGACAGATGGATGAATAGATAGATAAATTGATGATGGATGAATGAACGAAAGTATGGCTGGCTGGATGGATGGCTGAATGGATGGATAGATAGATGGATGGCTTAATGGATAGATGATTGGATGGATGGATGATTGAATGGATAACTAAGGCTGTTTTTCTCCAGATTCTTACCACTGTTTCAGGATCTGGCCATTTGATTACCATCGGGATCTTTGCCGCCACCTTGTCATCAGCGCTGGGATTCTTAGTGTCTGCACCCAAAATCTTTCAGGTAGAGGATGTGACAGTTTAATGATAATGTTGTTCATCTCGAAAACAGTCGATTGTGACATTGTATGTGTGTTTTCACACAGTGTTTGTGTAAGGATAACATTTACCCCTACATTGGCTTCTTTGGGAAAGGTTATGGAAAAAACAACGAGCCTTTACGAGGATACATGCTCATGTTTACCATCGCTTTGGCTTTCATCCTCATCGGTGAGTCCTGGATGTCCTCCAGATCGGTTACTGAGGTGTTTCTCTCTGCAGACGCTTTAACATTTGGTGTCATATTGGTCTTTTCAGGTGATCTGAACACAATCGCTCCTCTGATCTCCAACTTCTTCCTCTGCTCTTATGGCCTCATTAATTTCAGCTGCTTCCATGCGACGGTCACCAAATCACCTGGTGAGATAAAGTTAATCATGGCTCTGTGAGGGACTGAAAATGGGGTTAAAAATTTTTATCAGTGATTTGGTCCATAATTTGTGTCTAATATTTGTGTTTGTCGTTCGCAGGCTGGCGGCCGGAGTTCCGTTACTTCAATCCATGGACATCTCTGTTTGCTTCTTTATTGTCTTTTGTCCTCATGTTTCTTTTCACATGGTGGGCTGCTCTTGTCACGTCCGCTATCGTCCTCTGCCTCTTAGGCTACGCCACCTATAACAAGCCTCGTGTGTATATGATGCATATTATTACTTTTTCCAATTTAGAATAATAAAGCATACGTTATATTTAGTTATTTGAACACACTGACTGTTGTCTGATAATGTGTCCAGAGATTAACTGGGGCTCATCTTATCAGGCCAGTTTCTACAATATGGCTTTGTCCTTCTCGATGTCTCTGACTGGTGTGAGTGATCATGTCAAAAACTACAGGTGAGACTGTAAAAGTAAACATTACCAATCTGATCACAATTCACCAGCCGCTCATGATAAACTCTCTCATAGGCCTCAGTGTCTCGTTCTGACCGGCCCTCCGAACGCCCGTCCCGCTCTGGTGGACTTTGTGGGCACTTTCACCAAAAACATCAGTCTGATGATCTGTGGGAACATCATCGTGGTAAGAACCGGAGCTGGGTGTCAACATCAACATCAGATAAAGCCAGAGACATTGGGCCCTGATTTTAAGGATCTAAGCGCATGTTCTAAAGCGCACGCCGCAAGTGCACTTAGGGCGTCCGAATCCACTTTTGCAAGGTTAGCGATGGGAAAATGGTCGGCGTGCCTGGCGCATAGTCTAAAAGGGTTGTCTCTATTCTCTTAATGAGTAATGGGTGTGTTTTGTCTCTATTCTCTAAATGAGTAATTGGTGTGTTTTGGGCATAACGTGCAAAAAATTCCCATTCCCTTTAAAAACCAGTTGCACTTGCGCCTTGGCGGATTCGCTTTTACATGGCGAAATTTGCAAACGGAAATACTGAACGTGTCTCCAGAGAGTAAACGGATCTGCTCGTGCGCAAGGTTAAATCTACAGGACAAGCTGGATTCCACCATATCTTCATGTACACAATATTCATTTTTTACATTGCAATCATTTTATTTGTATTTGGCATGTTTGTGAGCTGCATGGCCTTGAGAATGTAAAAAGCAGAGTGTACACGAGTGTTGGACCCACCAATGGCGCACATTACTAACGTGCTCTTTAAATAACAACTAAAAAGGCTGTTCCAGTCCATTTCAGTTGCCACAATAGAGCAACACGTCAACAATGCGCCTGAACACACCTGCTTTTCAGACCAGCATGCCAAAACACTTGCGTCCCGCCTGGCGCTGCTTTGCAAGTGGCCCATTGTGTCACCAAAATCCTCTTTGGAGCCGCCAACTGAAACCATGCCGCACGCTCCAGATAAGGGGCGCAGGTCACCACAGGCAAATCAGCACAGCACGTGGGTTCTGGGCCCTGTTGCTCTGCCCTGCGACTCTGTTTCTTCTGTCTCGGCTCGAGGGGAAGAGAATGGGAAGAGAGTGTGCAAGCCGGGATTGCTCTTTTTGAAAAAAGTGATCCATGAACGGCTGAAAAGCCATTTGTCTGTGTAGTTGTACAGACAAGAACCAATCAGGATTCAGTATTCAGAGAAAATAGGGGAAAGGTTACATATGATTTACAGAAAACCGGAACGCTACACATTTGCTCAGTATAGCAAATTCTCTTTGCATTTTAACATCAAACGTCTTCAGTGCGCACTCAAGATGTGGAGATGTCGTGGCTTTATTGCACTCTCATGCTTTCAGGAAGACGAAAAGTCCAGTTTTCCGCAGCACAGCACCGATATGCTGGTGGACTGGCTGAATCAGAGGAAGGTTCGTTCTTTCTACACGTCCTTCAATGCCGACAGTCTGAAAGAGGGCGCGTCCAATCTCATGCAGGTAAGGCCGTCGCTAATTTGTTCTAACACCTTTTTCTTCTCCTCATTACGTCCTTATCAAAGACTCAATCATCTTTCTAGGCTTCAGGTCTTGGTAAACTGAAGCCGAACACCCTCGTTATGGGATACAAATTGAACTGGCAGGAATGCAAACCTGAGAGTTTACAGGACTACGTTAACACCATCAGGTGTGTTCAGATGCAGATTTCGTTCACAAATATCAGTTTATTTGTCATGCAGTTCTATGTATATTGATGCTTTTTAATCTTTTTTGTTCAGCGACGCGTTTCACTCCAACTACGGCATCGCAATTCTGAGAATGATGGATGGATTGGACGTTATGGATGCATTGGAGAGTTCAGGTGTGTACTGCGTGTTTCATACAGTATAAAAACTTGAAAATGGATTGACGCTGCAGTTTGAGGTATAAGATAAAATTTGATTTGTTTTTGGGGCTGAAGGCCGATCATCAGGAATTGACAATCCAGCATTTGACGCGGATGAAGTCAAGCAAACCGAAATTGACGAGACAGACCGGAATTCAGGTAACCAGTTTTTTTTGCGCTCAAAAATATAATTTGACACACCCTGAGGACATTTAACACCAAGGTCAATAACTATGACGATAATGATAAAGATTTAGTTTTTAAAAATTACAGAGGGAGTAAAAATTAGAGTCCACAACACAATTATAGCAACGCAGAGGAATGATTGATCATTTGAATCATTTTCAGAATGATTTTTTTTCAAATGATAAAACACTGGCAAGCCAATCAGATTCAACTTGACTTTAAAGAGCATGAGCATTTAAAATGGTAGACGACAAAAATGTAGCATGCACTTATAATAAACAGAATGATATTTTTCGTTAATGTGGATGCTAAAATACAGTTTCCTTACAGTTATTTTTCTTGGAAGTGAACAGGGCTTAAATAATCATAAAATAATAGAATGTTATTATCAACACTTGAAGACCTGATGTCATCACTCAGTCAGCCAATCAGCCATTATAATCAACAACGCCATGTTGTTTCAATCAAGCTTCATTTGGTGGGATCAGACCCCTGACCTTTAAAAACCTCCTTTTTGATTTCCCCATCCAGACATTTCTGATGATGGCTCAAACGATCAGGTCAGATCGGTGTTTCAAACGAAACAGGGCAGGAAGACCATTGACATCTACTGGATCTCTGATGATGGAGGTGAGATACGACTGCATGAATGATACTTAGGCTACGTCCACATTAATCCAGATAGATTTGAAAACGGGGTTTCGTTTAAAACACTCTCCGTCCACACTGAGCGTTTTCAGGTGTTTTCCGACGTTTCAGTGTGGATGAGAAACGTCTAAATTCACTAAACTTCACAAAAGCTCACTGAGAGCTCAAAATATCTCACCATCACGGATGCGTCCAGGTCGCATTCAGTCACCATATGTTTGGTCTAAAACGCAACTGCTCTCCTGTTTTGCCGCAGGACAGCAAATGTGAGTAGGCTACATTATCTGTCATCTTTGCAGTACTGTGCTATGAAGAATAGCACATATTAAGTACATAGAAAGTAACATATTTTAGCATTAGTGTAAAAATGAATAACACATAACAGGCACAATACCGATAAACATGAATATCTACATGAATCACATGACTAAACTTACGTCATCTTTTTGAAATACCTCCGGTTTCACGGTCCACACTACAACGCGAAAACGGCGTTTTCAAATTTATCCACTTTGGAGAGCGTTTTCCAAACGAGTACGTTTTTGTTGACTTAAAACGGCGTCTCAGTGTGGCCAAAACGGAGAGAAAAATATACGGTTTCATTTGAAAACGTATTAGTGTGGACATGGCCTTAAACTCACTGTGGAAAAAAAAAATAATGGCATAAAGTTCCAAACTGGTTCAGTCTGGGTTGTTATTGGTCTAGCTGTTGGACCAACATGGTCTGGTAAAGCCGGTTAAAGCTCAATGGGGTCTGATAAACCTACAGCACTGAACAACTCTAGCAGGGCCTCTTGTCTTGCTCTCCAAAACTCCTCTAAAGCTGTCTTGGCAGCTGCAGAGGCCAATCGAGGGTTGGCCACAGATTCAAGGAAAGCAACAGTGCTCATTACAGCGATGCCTGACTGGCTGAAGGGAACAGGCTGATAGGCCTAGATGGGCTAGAGGGCCCATTGAGGCTTCTAAGTTCTGTAGGTATGGGTCCTCTGATGGGCAACCGTAAGAGGAGAAGAATACAGTCATCCTGTGTGCGGCTGCCATTGTGCTCCGACACCTTATTCCAGTGTTCTTTATACGCACATCTCAAAAGCCTCCAGAAGCAAGAGCTTTTCCAGTTCTGTCCATTCTCTACCTGCATTTGTGCCTTTACTCTTCAGATGTTTCTTAGCATAAATGGCAATCTATAGTGCAAAAGTTATGCAGGTTAGACAGTTTTTTTTCAAAATTTTTGGGGGAAATGCTATATATGCTGAGAGGCTGAAACCTGTAACCTGTGTTGTAGTGGGACAAGTACGGACTGTGAGTCTGTAAGAACTTGGCGTTGGGGGTGGGTCCATGGGGAGGGGTTAACTTTCTGCATTTACTTGATCATTTATCAGCCCCTATTGAAGCTCCAAAACGAACAAACCTTTATAAGTGCACCCACATCTCCTGTCAGGTTTCGTCTGCAGGAGGCTGAGGTCAAATACTCCTGAGGGTTTAGGCGGTATGTGTCAATCATGAAGTTGCGGTATGCAAGATATATTACTGGTGTTTTGGACTTATTTTTTACATTAAAGAACTCGGGCAAAGCTTGTCTCTCTATATAATGAACACAGTTGTAGTCAAAGCAAGAGGCATAGGTGGGCACAATGATGTGATGCGTTTGCTCTGTGGCACTCTCCTTCCCCCTCCTTCCCATGTCTTAACTTCCTCTGCTCTTCCTCATCTCTGACACCAGAGAGCAGGCCCTTTTCTTGGTCATCTAAATCAGCCATAATGCCTCCTCCATTTTAGGGACTGGCGTGGGATCCTCCATATCATAAGTGAGATCCTCCTCTGGCTCTGGCCTCTTCTGGTTGGCCATGCCTCTTATACACCCCTGAGCTTGTCTTTCCTAACTTCTTTTTAGACTCAGAGGATGGTGGAGAGGGGGAGCGCCACCACTTCTTCACAGGTTTCTCTGTGCTTTGGTAGATATGCCTGCGGAAACTCATACTATTCCCATTCTCGTCAATCTCATAGTCTTCCTCATTCATCCACTCATTATATTTGTCAGAGTGTCAATCCATCTGGAAAGAACCTTTAGGCACCTGTCTGGGTTTGGAGGTTCCTCCACATTTGCTGATATTCACAGTCATAACTGGCTGAACATATGCCCAAATGAACCATCAAATGCCGATCCAATTGCATGACTTGTCGAAGCCACTCTCCTTCATCTACTGTGGAGGATGATGGGTATACCTGGTGGGTGACTTGTGACCTCTACTCGGTCACTGTGCCCTGGTATCGCACAACAATGTCTTTGAGTTTAAGTGCTTGCTTTATTTCAAGATCACGGACAGGTCTGCTAAATTTAGGCATTTCACCGCTGCCCGAGGCCAAAAACAAAGAGAGAAGTGAGGTCCTTTCTGGGCCGTGTGGGATGGTACAGGAGATTCATCCCGGAGTTTGCCTCCATCGCCATCTCCACTGACCAACCTACTAGCTAAAATGGTGAGGAAACCCCTACCTCTGAACAGAGGACTGTGAGACAGCATTCAGAACCCTGAAAGAAAAGATCTTCATTCACGTTCGGCCCTGGAAAATTCCTGATCTCACCCAGTGTTTCCTGGCTTAGGTAGATGCTTCAGCAACAAATATAGGAGCTGTCCTTGCCCAGGGGACCACTGGGGCAGAGAAACCAATGATGTTCCTCAAACAAGATACTAAATCTTTGAGAAAGAGTGCCAAAAGTGGTCCCTTGATAGCCTATGGTATTACTTGCTTGAAAGTTAGTTTGACCTAGAGACAGACCACCGGGCTCTGAGCTGGATCAACTCCATGAAAGACCTCAATGCCAGAGTGACCCGGTGGTATTTGGCACTATAGCCCTTCCGTAGACTGTCATTGTTTGTGCATAATAGAGACTTTGTCTCTCGGTAGGTTGGATGAGTGAGCTACAGTAGTGCCATGAACGAATAGAAACATTATAGTGGATAAGTGGACATATTTTTGGAATTTGTTCTCTTTTGTGTCCAAAAGGTGGGCAGCCAAGCCCACTTTTCCACAGTTTGCATTCTCATTTTATTATTCTGAATGCTGTTGCTCTCTCTTTCAGGTCTGACTCTTTTAGTGCCGTATTTGTTCACCAGAAGAAACCGCTGGAAAAAGTGCAAAATCAGAGTGTTTATCTTAGGAGACCACCAGACCATGAAGGAAGACCGTAAAGAGTAAGAGTGTCTGTTATCATAATTTCTTAACTAGATAGTTTTGAAATGCAGACAAGTCAATGTGTTTCTCATTTCAGCATGAAGATGCTGTTAAAGAGATTTCGACTGGAGATCGATGACATTGTAGTGATAACAGACGTGGATAAAGCTCCTCTAGCTAAAAAGTGAGACACGTGCTCAAATAAACATGCAGACAAAAACATGCAGGTTTGTAGTAGCTGTTGTGGTGTACTTCCTGCTCCTGTAGTTGGCAGCGATATGAAGAAACCATCGCCCCCTTCCTGCTGAGTGAAGAACAGGCTGGAGGAGACGTACAGGAGCTCAAGAGAGTGAGTCCATGGAAAGTTTCTGACAAGGACCTGGAGGCCATAAAACCCAAGGTGTGTATGTGTGTGTGTGTTATATTTATTTTTCTTGGTTTTTCAATGTTAAATACAGATTACATATTTTTTCCATGCTTCAAAAATTATGGGAACATTACTTTTGAATATTGTGAATGTTCTGAATGTTCAATTTAAAATTTCTGATAAAAACATTCCATAGATCTATAGATAAGGTTTTTGTGCAATTATTTTTAGAACATTATTAAAGACTGTAACTATTCACTTCTTTGAATGAACATTCTGTTAATGTTACTGGAAAACTGTTTGTTAATAACTTACCATAAAGTTATGAGAATATTCCCCATTAGCTGGAATCCATCAGTTGCTCTATTTAACTGTCTTTTATTTTCAGTTGGAGAGGACGGTGAGACTTAACGAGATCATCAAGAAGAACTCCATACATGCTGCTTTAGTTGTAATGTGAGTATAGATTTGACATAAAATTAACAAATAATAAACACTGACATTAAATTAAAACTAATAAAAATTACAAAAACAACACAATTACTAAAACTAACTAAAATTGACTACACTTTACAAAATGTTCTAATTTGTTATTATTAGTTAATGCATTAGTTAACATAAACAGGAACACTTTACAATAAGGTTCATTAGTTAACATTAGTCAACTACATTAGTTAGCATGAACTAATAATGAACAGCAGTTATACAGCATTTATTAATCTTTGTAAACATTAATTTCAATATTTACTAATACTTTATAAAAATTGTGTTAACATTAGTTAATACGCTGTAAACTAACATGAACAAACAATGAACAGCTGTATTATTATTAACGAACATCAACTGTTACGTCCTCCTAGTCTAGGGTTAGGAACGCCAATAACAAAACAACTGGAAAATCCCCTCTCTGTCTAGCCTCCGATCTCGCGAGCTTTGAAGGTTTCACTTCGCAGATCAGTCTGGATACTTTCCGTTAAAGAAAATTTGGGAGCAGTTCACCAAACGAACGTCCAATCAGCGTTGGCTTTGAGGCGGGTTGAGGTGTGATGCAACGAGAAGCGCGACAGTTCAGCCCAAAATCACATGGCGGCTTCAGCGGATGAAACTAGCATCAGCGTGGCTATCGAGCAAGTTTTATCGGAATTACAGAGTATTTCCTCACTGAAAGAAGAGCAAAACACTGCTCTGGAGGCTTTTCTCAGAGGAAAAGATGTTTTTGCTCTTCTCCCAACTGGTTTCAGCAAGAGTTGCTCTGATTGGTTGATTTGGCCTGTCTATCACCAACATAGGCCAATCAGCTAACAAGTATTTTCGCCCCTTTCCAAAACTACTTCAATGGAAGGTTTCCAGATGGATATGCGGAGCAAATCCATCTGGCGGAGTCAGGTTATCTCCTGTCCCAGATCACAGACAAAATACCACAACACAATGTAGTGTCAAAACGCAGAAATAAAGAAAGCTGAAAGCGTGAATCTTCAGGAGGGGTTTAAGCCAAAATAACAAACCAAAAGGAATTCTACCCAACAAAGAATTAAATATTAATTACCTAACAAATGAAAATCCCCAAAGAAAATACAACAAACTTCCCTTACTCCCTAACTAGCCCGTAACCAAGAGAAAAGGTTTAATAAAGAAAAGAATGGCAACCTCCTCCCTACGCCTTTCTAAATAATCATTCAAACATAAGTTCAGTGACAGAATAAACACAGAAGAATAAATGTAAATCAATAAACAAAGAGAATAAACGTACAACATTCAAATCAAGAAAATAAGTGTCTTTATAACTTCACTGTGAGAATTCCACACGAGGAAAAGCTCACTAAAAGATCAACTGAACAACACTACTGATCTCAACAAAATGTCTGGGACAGGAGACAAGGACAACGGAGCTCTGCAACGCGCGTTCAAAAAGGAGCACTTCTGCACTGCAGTCTTTCTCAGCATTTAAGCACTCCCGCTCTGAATCATGATCGGCCGCAGCTGAACCCAATCAAGGCCTGCACAGAGGGAGGGAGAAAGAGAGAGAGAGAGAAACGAACTGCACACAACAACAGAGCACAACACCAAATGAAATAAATAACATAAAAACATAAGATTAACAAATACTGTAACAAATGTATTTTTCATGGTTAGTTCATATTAGTTAATACATTAACTAATGTTAAATAATGAACTTTTTTGTAAACCACATAAACTAACAATGTTCGCAGCATTTATTAGTCCTTACACTGTAAAAAAATATTGTTGGTTTAACTTAAAAAAGTAAGTAACCTGGTTGCCTTAAAATTTTAAGTTGATTGAACTAGAAAAAGTGTGTTAATACAATGAAGGAAATTAATTTAATCATCAGAAACTCAAAATAATAAGTTATCTCAACTAAATAAATTATTTAGGTTGATTTGACATAAGAAAAAATGTTGTGATAACAAATCTTGAAAATATTTTTTTACAGTGTATTAATGTTAGTTTAATAAAAATACAATTATTCTTTGTCAGATCAAATTATGTCAGTGAATTAACTTAAAGTTAAAGGGTTAGTTCACCCAAAAATGAAAACTCTCCCTCATTTTGTTCAACCCCGTAAGATCTTCAGAACAGAAATTAAGATATTTTTGATTAAATGTGAGAGCTGTCTCACTCCTCCATAGGCTTCTAAGGGATTAAAACTTGCCGGCTCAGAAAGAAAGTAAAATCATCGTTAAATACTCCAAGTGACCGTCAGAACTTAGGCTCACTATTGGCCAGCATCACAGATTTTTATTTGTTCATTTATTTGTATTTGTCTCTAAAACTAATTATGACGCATCTAAGAAGGTAGTGTGAACGTATAATGTGTCTCTTCATCAATAATGTGTGTGTGTTTCAGTTCTCTTCCAGTCCCTGATGTCAACTGTCCCAGTTCTCTCTATATGGCCTGGGTGGAAGCGCTGAGCTACGGCATCCACTGTCCCACACTGCTCATACGAGGAAACCAAGAGAACGTCATGACCTTCTACTGCCAGTAAAACACTCACGTTAATGCCAGTTGCATAATCCTCTTGTACATTGATTGTATTATTGTGGATGTATATTTTTATCACATGTTCAAATGACTTCAATCTTCGGGAATGTAAGGTCAGACAGATTCGGTTTGAAAGAATACAAGTAGAAATACTTATAGTGGTGGAGGGAAACAATGAAACTTTGTTTCTGGGTACAAATTTCATGCGATTTAAACAAGACAATATGATGATATTTTAAAATATGTTTATTTGTTTTTTGCTTTGTAAAATTTAAATTTCATAGACCCAAGCATTATAATGAAAATTTGAGACAATTTTACATTTTGACTGCTTATAAATACCAGATTATTATGAATTACAAGTATGTTCTTGATCTGCTTTTCAATGTGAAAAAATATAATTTAGCACAATGATGAACATCTCAATTTCCATTGATTGTCTCATTACACCAAGTAGGGAAAAAACATGTTATAATTTTTTTTTCAATCACATGGAAATAAAAGATTTTAAGCATCACAACTTATAAAATACATTACAGCTGAAATAAACACAGATTGCATTGAGTGTGTCTGTTTCTGTGTTATGGCCCCCTTTCCAATTTTTTTTAAATAATATTTAAATTAATCAACCGCCCTTCACCATACAAGACCTTGACATGGGTCAAAAAACAAAATAGAAATACAATAATACATATTGTATAATGAGAATAAAACGAAGAAGACAAAACAAACATTTGATATACTGAAAACATATAAACTTACAGTGGCCTCAAATATATTTAGATTTATACAATGCCAAGTCATGAGTTAAGGAAAGGAGTTGAGGAAATTCATTAACTCATGTAATATATTTAATAATAAAGTGTAGTATACTATTTTATATATAATACATGTTATATAAATTATATGCACATATTTTAAAGTGTGAAGTGTTTTTACAGCAAACGATAAGCAAAAACTCCACATGGCCAAGTGAGTCGACACTAAGGCAAGACACCATAGGGTTAAAACAAATGAATAGATGTCATCACCATAGTTGATTGATAACATTAAGAACTGGAATTTCTTTTGTAATACAATTTTATACTGAAATATGCATTTGAGGCAACATGTAATGAAAGTTGCATACATTTCCAAACAGAACTGAACATTGGATAAAGCCAGATTAAAACGTATTGTTTGATTGGGTTGACATGTTACAGATAAAGGTTTTTATAGAGGGGATTTTGTATATCTCTTTTTATCACAGTTTAAATCAGAAAAAGAAAAATGTTGTATAAAATGATATGAATTATATATGAACAAACCCCTCAGCAAAAACCTTTAGATTATAGATAAGAATAAAACTGTACGTTGGTGAATATAAGTGCTCCTGAAGTCTAGAAAAACGGCTTTTTAAAATAAGAAAGAAATGCAGTTTAAGTTAAATCCATGCAAATAGACAAAATAAATACTTGGAAGTGTATTGTGATTGTTTTTTTGATGTCTGAAATACTATTACTATTACTATTTACTTTTGTAAAAAGCAAACTTGCCAGAAAATCTCAAAACTGAGCAGTGCATGGCAGAAGTGTGTTTAGCCTGTAGTGTGTTTGCCTTAAGGAGTCAGGATAAGCGAGTCAATCGCGCGAGTCTTTTACTGGCAGTAGAAGGTCAAGACGTTCTGCTGGTTTCCTCGAATGAGGAGGACGGGACAGTGTAGACCACAGCTGAGCGTGTCCAGCCAGGCCATGTAGAGAGATCTGGGGCAGTCTGCCTGCGGTACGGGGAGAGACCTGAAACACCGGTGTGTTAATGATTAACAGGAGTGTTTGCCCTCCAATTATGAGCCTTAACATTTCAGATATAAATGATTCATGAGGCTCCAATATTATCAGATTGTGCTTTCTTTGTGTTTGAATCACATATTGACCAGCGGCCAGTAATGGTTAATGGTCTTCCAGTCAATACTCACACTAGGACCAGCGCGGCGTGCTTCGAATTCCTCCGCACCACTCTCGTTCAGACACACTTTTTTCTCCGACTATCAAAAGGAGGATGAAAAAAATTGAGATGCCAAGTGGGATGTATGATTGTATCAGGACATTGAGGTCAAACACACACACACACACCTTGAGTCTCAGTGCGTCCATCTGTTTGTCCGTGACTTTCCATGGACACTCGGTCCTCTGCTGTTGCGCCGTCCTCTCGTCCAGCTGTGCCTCGTTCAGCCTGAAGGGCGAGCGTTTCCTCAAAGCGCTTTGTACTAATAACAACAAAGAACTTCTGTTATTGTGCTTGGGTGTTAAAAGTCTTATACTTCACACCCATTTGGGATAAACCTACTTTTTGGCAAGCGGTGGCCGTTCGCTGTCCGTTATCACGATGACATCGTGAACGTCCAGTCGGAAACGCTGGAGCAAAGTCATCATTCTGAGCAAACAACGACATTTTATTAAGAAATTAATACTCAATATATAAGAGAAAATAAAGATATAGTTACTGACAGCTTTTATGTACATTCAATCAATATACAAGCAGGTTTATGATACAAGACACTCTTCGCCATAAAATATATTCTTTGAATTTTTGTGGAGCTTGTATTTGTGTAGTTTAATGAATTTGACGGCAGATTCCAGTAATTATAAATATCCATGGTCGACAAACGACCGAAGGAGGCCAACTAAAATTAATGAGTCTGAATTTGATGATTCAGATTATTCATAGAATGATAATTGTGGTGAAATATAGTAATTAGGGTTGGGTATCGTTTGAATTTGAACGATTCTGATTCTGATTTCGATTCCTTTTTCCGGTTCCGGTTCCTAACGATTCTCGATTCCGATTCTTTTAAGAGGCAGGGTCAAAAAAGTTTAGCTAACCTTGCTAACCAACGGTCTTTCTGAAGAAAATTCTCCTTCTGTCACAAATTCTCCTTTTGTCACAAATTTTGCATTTTGCAGAGATTTCGTTATTTTTAGAAAAGTGAAGCCACACTTTGAAACCGCCGACGTAAGCTACTCATGTTCGACTCGCGCGATTATGCAAACACTTCCGGTAAGACGCTTCTTCGTTGGTGTTATTCAGCGGTTTCTTCTTCCGGTCGGCGGACTGTGAATATCGAAACTAGGAATCGAAATTTGAACTTTTGAACGATTCTGGGAAAAACTAAAAGTTATTCCCGGTTTCCAATCGATACTCGATTCTCGATACCCAACCCTAATAGTAATAGCTGGTTTTCAGACACGTGATTATGATGACGTGCGGAATTCAGATGGAGGACAGGGAGTGAAGAGCACAATGGACAAGATGGAGGAAAGTCCGTACTGTACTACTTTACATGCTATTACAAGAGAAAGAAATAAACAAAAAATCAAACATATGTTGCACGTGATCCTTACGTTATGAAGAGCGATTTTTCAATTGAATTGAAATATTTTCCTGCCATCGAGGCGGTAGATATCAACTACCTCATCTTACAGACATACTTTGGCTTTACATTGTTCGGAAACTTTACACGTTAAACAAGCATAACGACTTAAGTTGTATTAACACACCTTTGACGAAGTGATCACTAAGTTACACACATGGGCATTTTCCCATTAAGCCCAAACACAGAACGTTCCCCTAACGTTTCCCGAATGGTCCCATGAGGTTATTTTTGGGAACCAAACAAGAACGTTATAGGAAATTTCCATGTGGGTTATTTTTAGGTTCCATTTTTATAACGTAAGGAGAATGTTCCGGGAACGTTCCCTTAACCTTAAGGGAAAGTTCTAGGAACGTTCAGGGAACCAAAAACTAATGTTCCCAGAACCTAAATTTGTTTGCTGGTTGGCTCCTCCCGACCGCAGACGTAGGTTTGCAAGCTGTTTTTTCAGAGTTTTTCGGTCAATTTCTTGCATTTTCCCCTTTTATGAACAACAACTTTTGGTACATCGATAAAAACTCCTCGTGGTTTGATTGATTCAAGTAACCATAAATGACTCAAAACACAGGCAACGCAGTGGCATGACGTCATATGAAAACAAGCTATTGATAATAAGATTCTGATGATACGCATGATTTGAAATAGCGAGGTCTAACGTTCTTGTTAAATCTGATAATTTCAATGATTATAGACCAAGATATCATTTGATCTTGGGAGAGTTTGATCGAGAGATGCTTGAGGTAGAGGTCTTCACAGTGCACCTGAGACCCGTCGGCTCGGGACCCGACCGGGTCTGTTTAACATTGTGTGTAAATACCTGTGCGATCACAAGCATCACGCGTGTCATGTTTCTATGGTGACCAGAGCTTCCGCCAAACTGCACTTTACATTTTCTCCAATGTTTACAAAAATATAAATGAGCCGTCTTGTTTAATCTTAAAGTTTTGGTGGTCAGATTCAGACTCAATGAAGAGCAGAGAGCACAGATATGATCAAGCTGAACAAGCAACAAGCAATCGTTATAGTTCAAAAGGGCAAACAGTTAAAGTTATTATGCGAGTTAACTCGAGTCAGAATGTACATATGCAAGGTTGGATTCTGTCATTCATTACCGTGACATCAAGTGGACTTTTAAAGCTGAAATAATGAGTGGATTAAGCTTGGAATAACGAGAGAAATAACATGGAGAGAACTTTCTTGTTGGTGGATTGTAATGCATCACAGTCGGTCAGGTAACGTTACAAGGAAGTGAGACGACGGTCTACTAAAATTAGGTAAGACAAAAAGTTATATTTTTCGCAACTGGTGTGAAATAATATGTGACAATCGGGTCCAGTCGGGTTTGTGTCTTCCTGCCGGGTTCGGGTCCAGTTTTCAAATAGTAGACGGGTCCAGATCGGGTCCGGTCGGTACATTTCTGGGGTCTGCACGGGTTCGGGTCCAACTTTTGAAATGAACGACGAGTCCGGGTCGGTTCGGTGTTGCACATTATGGGTCTCTTCGGTTCGGGCATGAATTTTTGTAGCCTCTTTCAAGGTTTCACTCGCAGATCAGTCTGGATACTTTCCGTTAGAGAAAATTTGGGAGCAGTTCACCAAACGAACGTCCAATCAGCGTTGGCTTTGAGGCGGGTTGAGGTGCTGACGCAATCAAGCGGAAGCAACGCGATTCTAGAAACATTTTCAGACAGCGGTAGTCCTAATTCTTTTAGCCGCTCGCTAATGCTTTTTTCTCTTGCATCCTTCTTTGTGAAATATGGACCGGGCAGCTGAAATGGTGCCTTTTATTCGCAAAATGTAGTTACATAAATGGCAAATATCCTTTGCCGACATGTTGCTTATTTGCTGAGCTAACGAGCCTTTACCTGCAGCAGCAAGTTCAGTACGTCATGTGCTTCGTTGATCTGATTGGTTGATTTGGCCCGTCTATCACCAACATAGGCCAATCAGCTAACCAGAATTTTCGCCCCTTACCAAAACTACTTCAACGGAAGGTTTCCAGATGGATATGCGGAGCAAATCCATCTGGCGGAGTCAGGTTAGAATTTTTTGGACCCGTGAAGACCTCTAGCTTGAGGTCATGTTGAGAGGCCTGACTTTTTTGATAGCAGACTTTGGTATCTCAGCAAATCTGAGCACAGTTTGAGACGTTGAACATTGGAGACCTTCAGAAAAACTTCTCCATTAATCTAAAGACTTGACTGCGATATGATTCAAATGAATCTGATGATCAGCGATTCACAAGTCTCACTCTTTGCGCTCGTTCTCCATGGTTTGCTGTTCTCCGATGATGAACACTCGGACTTTGCTTCGTCTCCAGCGCTTCCTTCTGGTCAACAGGTACGGCACTAACAAAGTCAAACCTGAGACAGAGAGCGAGGTTCACATTACTCGACTGTTTGAACAGAACTGAACCCAAATCTTGACTGAAACCTGGTAACTGATTACAGTCCATATCTCACCTCCGTCGTCAGAGATCCAGTACACGTCAATGGTCTTCTTCCCTTGTTTATTCTGGAACACAGTTTTGATCTGATCCTTCGCCGCGCTCTTTGTGTTGTCGACGTCTTTGAGGGACAAACAGATGAGAAGAGAACAAAGAAGTGAGATAAGGACTGAAGAACAAAGAGAAGACGCATCGATCGGTTTAGTGGAATCACCTGAATCTGCGTCTGAAATCGGCTGATCGGACTCGACGGCCTCGTCCATCTCTAAAAGCCCTGATTGACTGTCAGAAACACAGAATGACCTCAGTAATACACATGCACATTAAAAAAAGCAACACACACACATTTGCACACAGGACACACCCTCAGTCAGTAACTCGTCTCGGATGTCCAGTCCGTCCATCATGCGCAGAACACACACTCCGTTGTTGGAGTCGAAAGAATCACTGAAACCAAAGAAAAATACGTCATTTCTATGTATCAGTCTCACAAAAACATATCCAGGCCACATTTTTATATTTTACATAAAATAAATGAAGCCTTTTATTTGGACCATTAACCAAATGAAGCACATTTCCCCACCAAAATTGTAAAAGGAAATTCTCTTTAGAAATGATACTTTACAGTGTTTTATATTATTATGATTAAATATCAGCATACATTAAGTTAATAGAACACAAAATGTCTGATACTAGAACACGATTTAAATCATCTTTTTGTTTGTTGTTGCATTACAAGATGATTTACTGGGCACATTATTTTGTGCATTTTCAATATACAAGCAGATTTCAGTTTAAAACATTAACAGTAATTTGGATTTATGTTGTTTAATTAATTTATTGACAGGTTACAATAATTCGGATGACTCTCCTGATTCTGATATTTCTTAAAACTAATCTTTACATTTTCCCTCCAAATTGGAATTTTCTTTTTTTCTTTTGTATGATTTGCTTATTTTAGCCAAATACAGTTTGATCTTTGTGTCTGGACAGATGCCAGGGTTTGTGAGGGAGTTTTCTCTCACTAGATGGTGTTGATGTAGTCCTCTATGGCTTGACTGCTGCTCTCCTGCCAGTTCATTTTGAATCCCAGCACCAGTATATTTGGCTTCAGCTTTCCCAAACCAGAGGCCTTAAGAGGGGGAAATTATCACAGTTTATACATTAAGTTGAAAAAAACTCCCTATAAAAGAAAACATTATAACCTGCATAGAGACTAAAATCCAACACAGTCTCATGAAGATGCGTATCTATACCACGAGTGTCATTTCTCGTGGCATTTATGCACGCCAAAATGTTTTTTGCGTGTATATGGTACGCACTAGAAAACCCTCGGTTAGGTTTAGGGGGGAGGTGGGTGGGGAGTTTGTGCATATTATACGCCAAAAAGTCTGTATCATATGTACGCGAAAGTCGCGTGCCATATACACGCAAAAACTGTTTTTGGCGTATAATGCCACGAAATGACATTCGTGCCCTAGATACTAACTTTCATGAGATCGGGCTCCTAAAATCACTGGGCTTTACGCATGAAACACAAGCAGTCATTATGTGCAATGAACAAAATCGTTTAGCTGTGATAATTCATGTTAAGGGCCGATTTGCACCGCGATGGGTTGTGCTCATGCTTCATGAACGAGGCTCAGGCAAGGTTCGTGCACCTGTAGAAGATGCCGGGCTCCGTCTCTCAGACTGGACGCCCTGAAGGCCGTGTAGAAGGAGCGAACCTTCCTCTGATTCAGCCACTTTATCATGTCATTAGTGTTGCGCTGGGACACTACCGACTTCTCATCCTCCTGAAGAGACAATAGCAGATCCGTAACATTCAACTCTTTGGAGGGCAGAACCGCCTCATTTAGAAGTGTTAAAATAAATCATTTCTGTATGATACAGCTGGTTCTTACCATGAGAATGTCTCCACAAATCATCAAACTGACATTTTTGGTGAAACAGCCCACAAAGTCCACCAGCGCTGGACGCAGGTTTCGGAGGACCCGTTAGAACCAGACACTGAGGCCTATGAGACGGAAACGCATGAGTGAACGCCGTATAATTTAACATTTCATGTATTGGGAATGAAAATGGGTTGAACTCTGTGATGCAGTAGATCATGGTGCTAGAAACACTTTTTTACTCCACTATTTAAAATGTTTTAAATTTATAAAGATGAAATATGGCATTGTAATAATTTGTCATAATTATGAGATAATAAAAAGTATTGAAAAGTAATGAGACAATGGTCTTGTTTATGACACAGCAAGTCATAATTATGAGATAAAAAATTATGACATTTTTAAAAATCTAAATTATAATTACTTAGAAAATCACTTTTTGCTGTTTATCTCATAATTATTATTTTTTAATGTTAAAATGACTTCTATCTCATAATTATGAAAGAGTACGTTTTCATTTTGGTTTCTTATCTTATCATTATTTATTTTTGTTTAAAAAATACTTTATATCCCATAATTATGACTTAAGTCTTCGTTTTGGTTTCTTATCTCATCATTGTTACTTTTATCTCATAATTGACTTGTATTTTATAATTATGACTTAGAACGTCATTATTTTGGCTTTGTATCTCATAATTCAATTCAATTATTATATGTTTTATCTAAAAAATACTTTTATCTCATAATTATGACACAGTAAGTCTTAATTGTGGTTTCCTATCTCATCATTATTATTTTTATCTAAAAAATACTTTGTATCCCACAATTATGACTTAGTAAGTCATCATTTTGGTTTCTTATCTCATTATTATGTTTTATCTCATAGTTGACTTTTATCTCACCAATTATGACAGTCATCATTTTGGCTTAAAAAAAATCTCATAGTAATGACTTAGGACGTGTCATTTTGGCTTCTTGTCTCATAATTATTACTTTTAATCTCATAATTATGACAAAGTTAATAATGTTAAGTACAGACAGTGCATCTACAGTCTCTCCTGTATCCTCTGACCTGTAGTTTTTGATGTGGTCTTCGACTCCTGCCAGAGACACGGAGTAGGACAGAGCCATGTTGTAGGTACTGGCCTGGACAGACGAACCCCAGTTCACCTCTTGAACGACACGGAAACATCGTTACGGTCAGTATAAGCACACCGTTTCAATGCGATCTTTACTCTGATGGGTCATCATGGTCCTGCTCACCTGGTTTATTGTAGGCCACATAGCCGAATAAGAAGATGATTAAAGCTAAAGAGATGAGCGCGGCCCACCAGGTGAGCAAGAACATCAGCACGACAGAAACGACGGCCCCGAACAGAACCCGTCCAGGGGCTGTAATACCGAAACGATGGCCTCCACCCTGAGACGAGCAGAAAACAGAGGGAAGAAACAAAAATCTGGACTGAACAAACTTTCAAAGAAATGTAACTCACATGATCATGAAATACGAGTCTTCAAAATATGCGCAGAACAGATAACCAGACTGATTTTACTTTGGTATTTTGAACTCACCGGGTGAATTGGTGATGGAAGCGTGAAAACAGCTGAAGTTGATGAGCGCGTAAGAGCAGAGGAAGAAGTTGGAGATCAGAGGAGCGATTACGTTCAGCTCAGCTGCCCAGATGAGAGGGAACGTTAAAAGTTGCTATAAACTAAAAAAAATGCTGGGTCTGTTTTAACCCAACTTGGGTCAAATATGGACATTGGGTTACATTTTTGAATTACATTTTAACCCAACGTTTGGGTTTGACCATATTTGACCCAAAGTTGGGTTAAAACAACCCAGCATTTTTAGAGCGTACCATAAAATACATAACATACAAAATATGTGCGGTACACTCTAAAAACCCAACTTTGGGTCAAATATGAACAAACTCAGCCGTTGGGTTTTTTTTTTTTTAATTAAATTTTTAACCCAACATTTGGGTTTGACCATATTTGACCCAAAATTGGGTTAAAACAACATTTTAAAGTGAATAGTATTTCATGTATTGTATTTAACATCATAAATACTGTAAATATTAAAATATATCATATGTTATGCCCAGAAACTGCATAAAAAACAATTGTGCATAGAAAATATAAGAACAGTATTATCGTTGAATAATGCAAGTTGAGGTGAATTTTAGCTTTATCATTTATATTTTTGACTCACCAATCAGAATGAAGCACATGGCGATGATGTAACACAGCACATACGCTCTCAGTGGCTCGTTGTTTTTCCCATAACCCTTTCCAAAGAAACCGATATGTGCGGTAGATATTGTCCTTACAGAGACACTGTACCAAGAGCAGATGTTCAAAATGATTTGATGTTCACTTTGATGATGGTATGAAGTTATACATTAGCTATTATCTGTGTAAGGTGTGGTGTTTGACCTGGAAGACTTTGGGTGCGGAGACGAGGAATGCAAGGGCGGACGACAGGGTGGCTGCGATATGCCTGCGTAAATCAGCGGCCCAAAGCCCGAAACCTGGATCAGAACCTGCGGATTGGAGCGGGAAACCACATGATTAATTAATTCACACATTGTCAAAGCAAATGTGTCCCCTGAGATTTTGAGGCAAGTGGACCAACCCATCTTCCATTCACACTGCAGTCTGTTCACCTGGAAATTGTTGGACAGGCCGAAGGCACAGAGCCGCTCTGCCGGCACTCGGTGAAGTTCCAGCCCAGACCGCAGCCCAGCCCGTCACACGCCTCGGTGAAGTTCATCGGAAGACTGTCGTTCAGGTTCCCGGAGGCGTCGCGCAGAACACACGCTCCTGTGGGACAAACACACAACTCAGAGACATGCTCATGCTGCCATTATTACCAATGCACACATTCACAGAAGCAAGATGACTCGACAAGTCTTGTTTTCTAAGGAATGCATCAAAATAAAGCAAGTAAAAGTTATTCCCTAATGGGGTCAGAAAAAAATCTTGTTTTCCCTTTGAATTGAAGGTTATTTTTCTGACCCCATTAGTCCCTTGTTTCAGGCTTACACTCTTTCCCCAGTTTTCGCAGACACAACTTGCACAGGCATAACTTTAAATGTATTTGCCATTGTTTTGTCTAAAGATGCAAACCACTAATATTAGTTTTTCTAAGACTACTTGAATGTCCTAACTGAACTACGGCCTAACCCTGTCTTAATCTAAACCCTGTCTGTGAAACCAGGCCTTTAAGCTTAAGTTTTGCTTTCGGAAGTCAAGACTTCATATTTTATGTCAGTTTGCTTATCAAGTATTTTGATGAAAGAATTTTTTGATTTTTGCATTTTAAAAAAAGGGAAACATACATAGGAAGAACATAATTATTTGCAGTTTAATTCAGAAACAAATTGTCTCTTTAAAGCTGGATGGATTCTGATTGGCTGTGAATGTTTTTAGCGTTTATCAGCAGGGCAAACGAATCATTCAGAAAGAGACTCCAATGATGTCATTCCTCTTTATAGAGTTGTGATGTGGACTCTGCTATTCATTTATATTTAGGACGATTTTTAGAACTATATCTTTATCGACTTTTGGCTAAAATCAACTATTTCTCCAATATTACCACACTAATGTCAAAACTCAGTGTCACACGTTAAATCAAAGTCTTTATTCCAAGACATGTGATTAAATTTAATGAAAGATATTATTTTTCTGAATAAGAATTTATTCTTATTTAATGCACCAAATATGCTGTTTGCACATTTCAAATTGTCTTTGCAGCCTGTTATCAGACGTATTAACTGCATGAGAAACAATTGAACATTGGTGTTGATACTCACTCAATATGAATTTAGTAGAATTAGGCAATGCCCTTACTCAATGGTTAAACACTCACCCACAGTTGAAGATATGGCCAGATAACTAATCGTGGTGCAGAATATGGCCATCAATGTCCCTCGTGGGATGGCGATCTCAGGCTCCTGAAACATTAAATTTGCAATTTTGAAAACACTGAGACGAAACGTAAAGTTTATTTATTCGTGCACTTATGCTACAAGAACTTATGTGTAAAGAACCATTAACAACTCAAAGCTCAGTTGCGTCACTTTGGTTGGCACATGTTTGCAGATGTTCTTCACCTTCAGATCGCCTGAGATGTTTGCTCCGGCCAGAATCCCGATGGCGGATGGGAAGAAGATGGCAAACATCCGGAAGAAGTCGCCGTCCGGCCCTCTCCAGTCCGGGAACAGGTTCTCCAGGAAGATCTCGCCTGGCAGAAACAACGGAGATATCAAAATACATCAGTTACATTGTGCAAGATTATTTCCGGAGCGAGTTTAAAGGAAAAGTTGAAACATCTGTCATTATTTATTCATTCTGTTAATGGACAATCTATCCAACTTTATTGTTGTTCTTTCATATTTAGTTTTTTAACATTTTCATGGAGACACCATAACATTAGTCCATGTCTTCTGAAGTCATACTAAAGCTTTAAAGTGCACACTTCAAAAACAAAATGCCGTACTTTTCTGTATCACAAATCTTCAAGCAACTATTGCATAAAGCTTTAAACTCAGACAGCAACATAGTGTCGGCCCAGATCCGGGCTCGCATCTGGTACATGTGGATTCAACGAGTGGGCCGACACTATGTTGCTGTTTGGGAAGCTATTATCTTTATAGAAGTTAAGCATTTCTAAAGCAATCAAACTTCTAGGATCAGACACTTGAGCGTTCGACACTCACTGCGGTAACTGAAGAAACCCATCGACTGTTTCTGGGGAGTCGCAGGAATCACGGTGCCAACAAAGTAGTTGGTGAAGGCCACCATAAGAACCAAGAAGAACAGGATCTGAGTCTGTGAGAGAATGAGAGCAGAACCCCTGTGAAGGAAAGCACTGAGACGGATGCTCAGTTTCAGAACGAGGGCTTTGTGGAGCCTCTAGAGGAGAGTGAGGGGAACTGCAGGTTCCAGGAGATTCACATAGAACGGCTCAATATCAAAATAAATTGAATTCAAAGGGTGAGAGGTTAGCTTTTCTTGAAATCTCAGATAAATAAATGAGACCAAATGGATTCAGCAGACAAAAACGGCCAGGGAACCCCTAAAGGGACGTTCAGAAAGTGATAAATCGTTCATTTTCACCAGGAAACACGTCACATTTCTGTAATAGTACAAATAAACTAAATGCTTTTAAATACACAATAACCAGGTTAATCTATTTATATATGGAAACAAACATGCAATACAATCCATTTGAATAAATCCATTTTGAAATAGCGTTATTTAAATAAAACCAAATAGATGCAAATGAAGACATATGACATGATTTCTTGCCTGTTTCATACCTTCCTATTTATGTAACGACAAATATGCATTGTAAAATGAAGTTGCTGAAGTTGCATAACATATTGTCCACAGTGACTTGCTTTATTTTGAGGAATGTACCTTCGCCTCCCACTCCATCCCAGCCAATGAGATGAGAAGCAAAACGGTGACTGTGATGGATCCTATAATTCGGACATCATTGACTGAATCCACAATTTGGGAGTCCAACTCCTGTTGGATCATAAACAAACATCATATCCCAATCAGCAAAAACACAACATAATGTCATGCATCAAAAGGACTGTGTGAGTTTCTTACAATGAGAAGATCTCTGACCGTCTTGGAGAATCCCACCGTGTTGAGCGCGCAAGCGAGCAGCGTTGGCGAAAGAAAACACCACGCCGATGGGACCTCCCTAACTCAGGCCCCAGTGTGCGGGAGATCATGAAGTACGCGCCGCCTGACGGGTGCAGGAGACACATGTGAGTGGTTCAGTGGGCTGATGTGTGTTTGCTAGGGCATTCTGGGCAACCAAAAGAGTGCCCATAACACACGAATCTTCAATTCACTTACACATATGTACACATATACACATATAGTGCTTTCCACACGTTTCAAAGCAGCTTTACAGAAATGAGTCCTCCACATTACAATTTAGAGTGATCTGTTATCAGAGATAGCTGTCTAATTTATGCATTTCAGAAATGTACATTTACAAATTATGACTTAATAATTGATAGCGTCTTTGCATGTTTGTAATTTCATTCCCATCAAATTGAAACCTCACAACTTTGTATGATCTCCTCAAGTTATATGGATAAGCAAGAATTATGTACTATATTTTGGTAATTTCATGACTTATTAGCAACGTAACTTTATATATTTTCTGATGACCAGAATTTGCAATGTGCATAATTAATGTGTAATTAAATGTCAGTCATAAAATTAAAAATTTTTTTTTTTTTTTGCTTTTTACCAGAATCAGAATGTCAGAATGATAGTGCCCACAGTTGTTCAAATAATAAATTTGATTTCAGCTACACTGTAAAACATAAAACCATAATTTTTACGGTAAAAAAACTCAGCTGTGGTTGCCAGGACTTTACTGTCAAAAATGCGGTAGCAACGTTTTACAGACTTAACTTAAAATTTACAATAATAAACTGTATTTCATTATCTGATATAATGTTAATTTTCCAACCTACTGAAGTACTGATATCTGTTTTGCACCATGTAACACACTGACAACCAAACATCATCACAGCAGAGGTGAGAGTCACATGACCAATCAAAGCTCACCACAAGCAGCTCTTCCAAAAGAAGGTTACAATTTAGAAATAAAAATTGCAATAAACATTAATTTAACTAAATTAAATGTAACATACAACCCTAATGTACATAACTGATTAGAAACAAACCAAGAAACTTACGAGGAAAACAGATGTTTCATCAAAAAAATACATAAAATGCGAAATGTCACACATGGAATTATGGGAATGTCAA
This sequence comes from Hybognathus amarus, assembly GCA_030378365.1. NCBI lineage: Eukaryota > Metazoa > Chordata > Actinopteri > Cypriniformes > Leuciscidae > Hybognathus > Hybognathus amarus. Next base: position 243,609 of record JAQIUQ010001056.1, on the reverse strand, counting down.
TTTACGGTTTTTCACTGTAAATTATACGAGTTGTTCTTTTTCAAGTATTTTACACTCAAATTACATTAAATGTACCATAAAATCTATCACAGTTATTTACCATATATAGTACAGAAACTTTCTGTTAACCAATTAAAAGTTTTGCACTGTCGCATTTTTACAACGGCCTTAAAATCACCGTTAAAATCACGATTATTTTTTACAGTGTTACTGGATTGGATCAAATCTTTAAAATAGGTTCTTCTCTTCTTTTTTTTGTTCAGATCTTCTTACTAGGCTTAGGGTTTGTATAACACTGCAGTTCTTTGCTCAAATCGCACCATCAATATGAAACAAATGAAAAATCGCTTTCTTCTTGGTTACATCACAAATTAATAGCTTTTATCAGTTTTACTTTTGATCAATTTTAACTTAATAAATGACTTTTTGAAAACATGAAATCGAACCCATTTTTTTAATTTTTTTTTGTCTTGCAATTGATCCTGATCTCAGCAGAAGTGTGGATTCAGGGTGGATATACAGTGATGATAACGTAGAAAAAGTACACAATATGTTAAGACTTTCAGCACAGTAAAGTCAAGTTGAATCCATATCAGAGAGATCTAACCCACAATTTTTGCTTTGAAAAATCACTTTGATCCTGGTTAAACTTTTTGCCTTTATGACTCCCATTTTTCAACGATTGGATATATTTTTGCCCCAATCACAGCACACTTCTCTGCTCATTATACACCAGTAGCACAAAGAGTGAAGGACGAGTTACGCAGCAAATTAAACGTCATCATTCGCCGATTATCAAAACCAGCACAATCTGATCAGTTTGATGTCATACTCTTGTCATGTTACTCACCAGAAGAGACTCTCCCATTGGTGGAGATGGCAGATACTGACAGTGCCGTTATGGACGCCACAAGGACCGACATCAGAATAATTACCCATGTAAGAACTAAAGTAGAGGAAATACAAAACACACAGAATAGGACACAATGTCTGTACAGAGCTCCAGTTCAAAGAATAGACAAAACACATCCCAGATAAGTGTCCATTGCAGATTACACACACAGTACTAGGAAGTCCTACTATAAAAGATTTTCACTGGGAAATTCTTAAGCAACATTATCTTTACTAAAGTAAATAGCCAGTCTGGCCTGTGGTTCATTAAAGGAAGTCACTGAAAAGCGTCCACTCACGGATTCCTGCTTGGGATGTGATCCAGGACAATCGCAGGAACAGAATGACCCCCAGATATTCAACATACAGCGAATCTGAAACACAATGACAAAGTGTGTAAGCATGCATGTGGCTGTTTGCACGCACGAGTGTGTATTTTCCACAGTTTCTCACCATAACCCCAGTCACCCATCCGAAGCGCACTGGTTGGGAAGTCTTTCCTCCTTTTCCGCTTTCCTCAGACTCGTTTCCACTCTCTTGAAGAGCTGAGAGGCTTCCCGTTGTAGAGACGCACGTGTTACTGAGAGATTCTCCATCCTAAACCACACACACACACACACACACACACGTTTAAATCACAAAATGTAAGTAGGCCGACATACAATGTAAAAACGTTTCTGCCTTAAATTAAGTCATTACAACTTAAATTACATTCAACCGACTTTAAAAAAAATTGTTGAACCTGTATAACTTAAAAAAAGTTGGAAATTGCTAAAGATATTTTTATGAGTTATAGCAATGTAAAAAAATTCTTGCGTAATATTTTACATTATACAGAATTATTCTTTCTGAAGCGTTACTGCAGATGATCTTGCAGAACCAGTTACAGTTTCGGGACCGCATTTCTACACTGTAAAAAATATAGTTGGTTTAACTTAAGTAAAATAAGCAAAAAATAAGTAACCTGGCTGTCTTAAAATTTTAAGTTTATTGAAATGGAAAAATTGAGTTAATACAATGAAGGAGATTGATTTAATCATCAGAAACTCAAAATATTATGTTATCTGAGCAATATAAATTATTTAAGTTGATTTGACAAAAGAAAAACATGTGATTACAAACCATAAAAATTTTGTTGTTTTTTTACACTGTTATATACTTGTACTTTATACTATTTTATAGCATTCACAATTCAGCTTAATTCAATGATTGACTTTTCATTTACCTTTGTTGCCTTTGGCTTTTGTTGCTTTATTTTCCTGTTGTCTCTCTATAAATTATATTTATAAATATAAATAAAGCTGACAACTTAATCAAATTTAATTGATATATTGTCCTCAACTCCTAAACCTGAATATAACCGCTGTAAACCCTCTTGATATTATTAAACCTCTCTCTATACATTCACTTATCTTGGAAAGAAAATCTTATTTTAAGCAAAGGAGCGTTGTGCTAATTAGTTCCCTTGTTTTAGATAAATCAATGCGAGGGGATTAGTTCAAGGTGGCCATGGCTTAGGCTACTAAGGGAAGAAATGAATAAATCGTGGTTAAAAATAAGACAAAGAGATTTAATCAGTTTAATCGTTTTGCGGTCTTGTCGGATGGAGTAGATTAGATCACATAAAACAAGGGCCCTGAAACGGCCGCCTCTGGTTTCTCACAGGTTCAGCGAGAGACCCACATCGCAGGCCTTGCGCAGCATCTCCAGCGAGGGTCTGCTGCGCCGGATGCGGCCCGTGGCAGTGGCGTTGGCGTAAAACTCCAGGTGTGGCAGTGCGTCCATGGTGCTGTATATGGACGGCCTCCGGTTGTCCTGCCGTGAGTTCAGAGCTTTAGACGTCTCTCCGTGCCGCCGGTGTCTCCACCGCGACGCTCGTCTCCTCGCCGGAGCTGTAAGAGGAGTAATGCGGCGGAGCCTCTTCACTGACCGAGAGCGGCCGGCGGGCAAGACATCTGACCCCGCCATCCTGCGCTTGGAGAAGTGGTGACCCATTTGTGCACGCTCAGAAACACTGCACCTGTAGAGTACACGATAATGCATTTAAGCAATACACTCTTAAGAAGAAAGAGTTCTATATAGAACCTTTAAAGGTTCTATCAGCGCTACGTATTTGGAACCCCTGAAAGGTTCGATACACTCTTAAAAAAAGGGTTCCTCTGGGTTCTATATATAACCCTGGGATTCCATACTTGGCCAATAGAACCTTTTACCAAATAAATGGTTCTGTATAGGAGTTCCATATATGAAGTGGGGGATGGAACCATTTCTGGTTCTAAATAGAACCATTTCTTTGAACATTGTACCTGCGATCTCCAACCCTTATCAAACACACCTCAAGCAAACTATTAAGGTCTTCGGGATCACTTGAAAATGAAAAGTGTGTGATTAGGGTTGGAGATGAAGTGTGCAGGACAGTCGCTCGCAGGTTATTTCAAATGTAACTATTAGGCATATGAGTTATCTCATAGGCCTAATAGCTATTCTGCACAACTTCTAATCTAATTTTACTTCAGTAATACGTGTGACATTGATATCAACTATTTGGGCAAACTAGGCTTTAAGGGGAAGAAAAAAAGATTTTTACCCCAAAATAAAGTAGAACTTACTTTATGTACTTCTAATGGTTGACAGCTGATCTCCTCTTCTTCAATTCCTGAATGAACATAGAAAAACAAATGAAAAGAGCACAAAACCACCAGCGATATTATTCTAAAGAGCTTCCATCCTATTATGAGCAGCTGTGCAGTTTTGTCTTATCATCAAGGCTTTCCTAATTTATAGCCAAAGTTACACCTCCTCTCATCCCACGTGGACGCGGGCTACATCTGAGACTCGTTCCTGCGTAATTGATGACATAAAATATGTCAAGCGCCTTCTGTTTCCTCTTCGCATTATCCTGATAACGGTATCTGTGTCAACGGGCTGGGGTTAATCATTAACCCAAATAATAACATCTAATATGAGACTGACATTACATTACACAGAAAGAGACAATAAAAGGTAAAAAGTGCTGGAAAAATAGTTTTAGGATATGATTGAAAGTCTCCTATTTTGGCTTCATTGTATGGAGATTGAAACGTTTGCATTGGAAGTACTTTATACACAACACAAGTGGTCCTTAATTTTCTAAATATACACCAAATGACACATGAGTAGTGTGCTTTGTTACAGATTTTATGATCTTTTTGCAGAAACTCCTTTTACAAATGTTCTCTATAGACTTTATGGCATCGAGGTCTTAAGTTCACTTGTGTTCAAAGCACCTTGTGTTCAAAGGACAACATCTCCCGAGACGTTACGCACCAGATGGCTAATAAGTCAAAGTCCAAATCACAGCCTCTGCTGTCCTAATTTAACTAATATGCATAGTGTGGAGCATTATATAGAAACTGTGTCCATTCCTCGTTTAGTGAAGCCAAACAATAAATCTAGTGTAAGATCTAGCTAAAATCTTATTGTAATTAAACCAGAAAATCTAAATATCAGTGAACAAAAACCATTTTTAAAACTAGGTCTTCTAAACATTAGATCGCTCACACCTAAGGCGGTTATTGTAAATGAAATGGTCACAGATAATAATTTTGATGTTCTGTGCCTTACTGAATCCTGGCTTAAACCAAATGAGTATTTTGGTCTAAATGAGTCTAGTCCACCAGGATACTGTTATAAGCATGAGCCTCGTCTGATCGGTCGCGGTGGCGGTGTTGCAACAATCCATAAAGATATTTTTAACGTTACTCAGAAAACAGGTCACAGGTTTAATTCTTTTGAAGTACTTGTGCTAAATGTTACGCTGTTAGATGTAAGAAAAAAATCTATATTATCTCTAGCCTTGGCTACTGTATATAGACCTCCAGGGCCCTATGCTGAATTCCTAAAGGAGTTTGCCGACTTTCTCTCGGATCTATTGGTGAATGTCGATAAAGCAATAATTGTTGGAGATTTTAACATACACGTAGATAATACAAATGATGCTTTAGGGGCTGCGTTACAGACTTATTAAACTCCTTTGGGGTCAAACAAAACGTCAGTGGCCCCACTCATCGTCTAAATCATACACTAGATTTAATTATATCATATGGTACCGATCCAACTAATATAGATATTATACCGCAAAGCGATGATGTCACTGATCATTACATGGTGACCTGCATAATACGTACTGCTGAAATATGTCACGTTGCGCCACGTTATAGAAAAGGCAGAACAATCCTTCCAACCACTATAGACAGATTGTCAAATAGCTTACCTGATCTATCTAAGCTGCTAAATGAACCCAAACAAACAGATGAGTTAGAGGAAATGACTAGCAGTTTGAGTACCATTTTCTCTAGTACTTTAGATATTGTTGCACCAATAAGATTAAAAAAGGTTACAGAGAAAACTAAAGCACCCTGGTACAACAGTGATACGCATGCTATCAAGAGAGAAACTCGTATCTTAGAGCGTAAATGGAAACAAACTAATTTAGAGGTCTTCAGAATCGCGTGGAAAGACAGTATGTCACGTTATAAAAAGGCTCTAAAAACAGCCAGGGCTGAGCATCTTCGCAAACTAATAGAAGATAACCAAAATAATCCAAGGTTTTTATTTAACACCGTGGCTAGACTAACAAATAAACAGACATCACCAGAGCAAAATATACCGTTACAGTTTAGCAGTAATGATTTTATGAATTACTTCAATGAGAAAATAGAAAGCATCCACAACACAATTATAAATGTACAATCCTCTATGGTGTCTTATGATTCAGCCTCAATTATGGCCCCTCTAGAACAACTACACCGCTTTACAACGATAGGACAGGAAGAGCTAAATAAACTTATCATTGCTTCTAAACCAACAACATGTTTATTAGATCCAATACCCACTAAACTACTGAAAGAAGTGTTACCTGTAGTGGAAGAGCCTCTCCTCAATATTATTAACTCGTCTTTATCTTTAGGTCATGTTCCAAAAATATTCAAGCTGGCAGTAATAAAACCTCTCATTAAGAAACCGCAATTAGACTCAAATAACTTAGCAAATTACAGACCTATTTCAAATCTTCCATTTATGTCCAAAATACTAGAAAAAGTTGTGTCCGCTCAATTGTGCTCTTTTTTGCAAGAAAATGATATCTATGAAAAATTCCAGTCAGGATTCAGACCGCATCATAGTACAGAAACTGCGCTAGTTAAAATTACAAATGACTTACTTTTAGCTTCTGACCAAGGCTGTATCTCAATACTAGTCCTACTTGATCTTAGCGCTGCGTTCGACACTATAGATCATAAAATACTCTTGGATCGACTACAAAACTACACTGGTGTTCAGGGACAGGCATTAAGCTGGTTTAGATCGTACTTATCGGACCGTTCTCATTTTGTTTGTTTAAATGGGGAAAAATCAAAGATAACGCCAGTAGACCATGGAGTACCGCAAGGATCGGTTTTAGGCCCTCTGCTATTCTCAATATATATGCTGCCACTTGGTAACATTATAAGAAAACATGGAATTAACTTCCACTGTTATGCTGATGATACTCAATTATATATTTCATCACGACCAGACGAAAACACTAACTCATCTAAATTGACCGAGTGTCTCAAAGATATAAAATGCTGGATGACGCGTAATTTCCTGCTATTAAATTCAGATAAAACGGAGGTATTACTTATTGGTCCAAAAAACTACTCACAAAACCTCTTACAATACAACTTTAATATAGATGGATGTCCTGTTACTTTATCCACTACAGTAAAAGACCTGGGTGTTATACTAGACCGCAACTTGTCTTTTGAAAATCATATTTCATATGTTACAAGAACAGCCTTTTTCCACCTTAGAAACATTGCTAAGCTACGTAACATGCTGTCTGTTTCTGATGCAGAAAAGTTAGTTCATGCATTTATGACCTCGAGACTAGATTACTGTAATGCTTTATTAGCCGGTTGTCCTGCATCCTCAATAAACAAGCTACAGTTAGTCCAAAATGCAGCCGCTAGAGTTCTAACTAGGTCAAGAAAATATGATCATAAAACACAGATTTTATCATCTCTACACTGGTTACCTATTAAGTTCCGTATCAACTACAAAATACTACTAATGACCTATAAATCCCTAAACGGTTTAGCTCCAATGTACTTAACAGACCTTCTTTCGCCCTACAATCCACCGTGTTCTTTAAGATCACTAAATTCAAGGCTTCTGGTCATTCCTGAGGATATCTAAGTCCACTAAAGGAGGGAGGGCGTTCTCGCATTTACCTCCAAAACTCTGGAATAGCCTTCCCGATATACGGTCCGAGGCTCTGACTCGCTGACCACAGTTTAAAACTAGACTAAAGACGCATCTCTTCAGTCAAGCATTCACATAATGCTTACCTTTTAGTCCTCTGTTATGCCATACGGAATCGTTTGCCACTGATCCTGTATTTACCGCGCCAGTGGGGCTCGACAGCCTTAGTCAAACGGTTCGGCACGTATGGTTGGGTTGTGGAGAGTTTTGGGTTGCGGAGAGTTTGTGAGATAGTGTTTTCTTAACACCGACTCCTGTATAATGGAAATCATTCTGAACATCAGCTATGCTAATTATTTCCCATCTGCCTTTCTGCTGTTATCTCGGGACGTCTGTCCCGAGAAAAATGGCGTTTGTCAGGTCCAGTTTGTATCCAGCCTCCCACAGGGATTTCAGATGCCCCAACGCCTGTGAAGAGACGACTCAACGCTGGTGATATGTTATGGCTCCGTATTATATATAAACAATATATTTCATATTTATATATTAACAATATGAATGTAAGCCAGAGGAGAACTGGCCCCCGACTGAGCCTGGGTTCTCCCAAGGTTTTTTCTCTATCCAATCTGATGGAGTTTTGGTTCCTTGCCACTGTCGCCTTGCTTTGTCTGCTTTTGGCTTGCTTAGTTGGGGTTATTTATTTATTATTTAATATTTAATAGTTAACAATATTATTGATCTGTGTTGTACTACTTTCATGTTATCACTGTGAAGCTGCTTTGACACAATCTGTATTGTAAAAAGCGCTATATAAATACATTTGACTTGACTTGACTTGACTTTATAGTGTGTAAAAACCATCGATTCGTCCACAGACACACTTGTATTAAGTCTTTATCTTGAACAGTTTGTTGGCTAACCGCTCATTACTGACTGACTGAGGTGATCATGGGTTCATCTGGCAGAACTCGGCATTAAAAAGAGGGTGTGTGACTCTCTACGACTGTAAACGGGCTTAAAGTTGCCAAAACTCTTCAGATAATTCCTGGAATTAAAAGCAGGCCTGAATATAGGGTAAACGATTAATGTTTTGCAGAGATTTCACGAGAGAACTTCATTTATCACACCATATAAACACTTTATTATTATTTACACTGACTTACTGTTAAACTCGGATGAGGACGCTCATTCACCTTCAATACCGTAAAAGTTCGGAATAATACCCGACACTTTTTTAAGCAAACACGTTATATTTCTAATGTTGAATGCAACAAATTAGAGATTTGAACAATTTATTAGAGTAAATACACTCAAAAAATAACTTTGAATGAATATAAAACAAATCATGGGAAGGATTTCCACATGATTAACTTGCTTATTCTGTTACTCCAATTTAATGTACTTGCGTTGGATCAACTTAATTTATGAAGGTTGATTCAACTTATAGATTTACATGCTTTAACCAAAGCATTCAGCCAAAGCATTTACTATCAAGTCTTTCCCTTTTATCCTTTCTCAAAACAAATAAAATAACACTTAATTTCAACATTTATATTATCAACCGATGCAAAGCATGCTGGGAATTAGCAAGCACCGCCCAGTTTCAGTTAATGCAACACATGTAATCCGGATTAAGTAAAACGGATTAGCAAACACAAACGGATTAAGTAAAATTAAATTGCACATATATTTCAGCAGATTGAACACAATCAATTAAGTTTGGACAAAATGTATAACAATTGTGTTGCTTAAGCTCATTTTAATTGAGCGAATTGCAGCAAAAATCTTTTTTTTTCAGTGTAACAATACATTTCAACAATATGTTTTGATATAACAAAAAAATCTTTATGAAGACGATAAAACAAATCTTACATGTAATTACCACCATATATGGTGGTAGGAAGTAAACATGATGCAGAATATCTAACAATAACTTCAGGAGACTATACAGGATAATATACTGAGAATAATTTCAATAGCCATGTTTCCATTGGACACGTTTTTATTCGAATTAAGTGATATCGAATGAAAAATACCTTATGGAAACAGTAAAATTCAATGAATTTTCATGAATATCAACTCAAATGAAATACGTTCGGACTCATCGGATTTTCTCTTGATCGATATACAGCTAATGCGATAAAAGCTGATGGAAACGTTATTTACCGAATAAAATAATTAATTGCGATTAAGTTTTAGGCCCTTTTATGGTTCAACACGTTAGAAGACGAGTTCATTTCCGGCCAGTCTCGCTCTGTTTGCGCACACATGCCGGATGTCAACAAAGGCGTGATCCGTTTTGTCTAACAAAACTTTTTTCGCAAAAGTTTGCTTGAATGTTCTTCGATTCAGTGCGAAAATTAATGGAAACACCTTAAAATGTCTCAAATCAATTCGATATACCAATTTGATCGCAAAACAGCATGTGACGTCATTACGTACAGGTTTTTATTCGCACTTTCACCAGCTTTATTCGCATGAGTTTTTTAACCGAACTTCAGATAATTCGATTGAAAAGTGGATGGAAACATGGCTAATGACTCACAAAACAAAAGAAGATAATGGACCATAAACCATTATTATGAATACAGAGGGAAACATAATGATCGACAGCTGAACATCATCATCAGAGGTTAACAAATGAGACTAACCAGGACATTATCAAGACTAAACTGAACTGAAGCACAAGAAACAAAACACAACGACATCTAAACCAAAAATTGATTGATTGGAAATTAATAGGCTACTTTATCATTTACAAAACAGTTATTAATATTAGGCTTATAAACCATTCATTTACACAAATAAAATGTTGTCTAAAAAGATGAAAAAGAAATCAGTTAACTTTAAAGTAAATCATGCGTTAAATTAATGTGAATGATTATATAGAATTTTAGTTTTTACTTATAGCCTACTTTTTTTCATCCTCCAAGTTTTAGATATAATATGACACAGACGTGTTCTCATGAAATAACTTTATTATCAGTCCATTCGTTACAACCACTTCTTGCCACATATAAAAACATACAGGCAAACACGTAGCTTGAATCATGTGAAGAACCACAGACTTAAAATCTGTTTCTTTCTTTTTTACAATAACATTTTGTTCGCCGTATAACCAATTAACAGAAAGAAGCCGCAAACACATTCAAGGACAAGAGCTTCCAGTACTTTCCTCGATATTAATAATCAATGGAGTATTGTAGAGTCATTATTGATGTTTAAGAGCTTTGGTGTGTCAGTCAGTGTCTCCAGCGAGTGTGTCAGCGGGTCACCTCTGATATAATGACTTCAGGCCTCGTAGTAACAATACCAATGAAGAAAACCTCCTCGCTTTTTCAGTAAGTAAAGACATTACTTATTAACTCTGTGAAAGATAAAGTTGGGCCACGTGCTTAAAAATATCGTACGCTACTGTAAATACAAGAAGTAGATATATTTTTGACCCCTTACCAACTTGAACTATAAATCTTACACTGAAATGTGAAACTAACTTCAATTCTAACATCAAATTGATTTAGGAAAAACAAACTACATACTTACAAAATAATAACTGGTGATGGGTGGTAAAATAAGAATATATAGTGTGCTTTGTCACTGTTTTGATTACCTTTTTTGCTTTGTTGCATGAAATAAAAAAAAGATGTGTGTGTGTGTAATACAATATAATATATACAAATAATATATTGATACGTGTTGTTTTACTTTGAAATAGTTGTTCATGATCTGACTGATTTCACCCTTTTAAAAGGCTACTAAGGTCTCAGTACAAAACCGGAGGGAAATTAGAGAAAGGGATATGAATATGCCCATCTCCAGTGTGGCGAAAGGCAGACGCACAGGTGAGGGAAGCTGGAAGTCGCATCACATCCTCAAGTCTAGAAAGAAATGTTAGAGAAAGAAATCCATCATCCTTACTCCTCCCACTTTAACCTTTTTCCCGCCCACTTTCAGAAAACCTCCAATAGAATCCCTCATTAACCCAAAGCCCCACCCCTTTGTGTTTTCCACACACTTCGATGACTCAAGGGGAGGGGCTTCAACTGGACTGCAGTTTAAAGCTCCTAGGCAAACTCCACAAAGCTCAGTGATTGGTGCTCGCTGCTGTCAGTCAAGGGGCAGAGGCGTGGCTGCTATCTGGGAGAGGCGGGGCTTAAGGAACTGGAACTGGATGGAGGACTGATGACTCCTGCAGGACTGAAGACAGTACTGGACTTCAGATACAGCGGAGAAGTGGATAGAAGTGCTGGAAGCCTGTAGGGGTCAAAAGACTCGAGCGAGTGTGTGGTGGAGACGTTCACTGTGAACACTGTGGGAGGGAAACGTTGATGTCGATCAATCAAGCAGACAGTGGAGAGCGTTTTCATTGTAACTGATATTTCAGGGATATATATGTGTGTCTGTGTGTGTGTACTGTGCTGCTTGAAAGTTTGTGAACCCCTTGCAGAATCCTCCCCTTTTGAGTAATCCTGGAACATTGCAGCATTTGTCATGTTATTTTGTCCCTTTCAGGAAAAGCATCCACTAAATGATTAACACACATGTTATTGATGTCAAATGTATTGTTACTTTCTAATGTAATGACCTGTTAGCAAAAAAAAAAAAAAGCTTTTGACTGTATTACAATGCAAAGAGCAGCAGGGGGCGGTATCAGCGTATTCAGTCTCTCTCTCTCTCACGTAACATAACATATACATACATGTATACATATATATATATATATATATATATATATATATATATATATATATATATATATATATATATATATATATAAAGCTACTTCTTATTTTCATTTAGTTTACAGTAAATTTATCGCAAGATAAAAACAATACATATTTTTTTTTAGAAAACGAATAAAATGACAAGAAAATTAAAATTGCTAAATAAAATGAAAACAGAAAATTAATAATAATAAAAAAGTATATATTGATGTTACGAAAATTACACTGATCACTAAAATAACACTCAATACGAAAATGACAGTTTTTGTAATTATTAGTTATTGCTTTTAAAAAATGTTTATATCAAGTACATCAAGTTAAACCAAAATGAGAAATGTTGCTTTTTTAGTGTTACTTCTTTTTTAACATTACTGTGTTCATTTTAACTGTAATCACTGTAGTTAATGTTTCCGGCAGCAATGGGACTGGAGGTTCTGGAAATCTAGAGGATTTTTTTTTTTTACAATTCCTAGCCTATACATGACACTGTGGTCTCAGTGGCACAAATTAATTTAGATGAGATTAGTTAGAACTGTACTGATCCCACACTTGTATGTCACAGACTCCTGAAGCTTTGTGTGATCACATGCTTTTTCTGCTCTGCTGTGATTTGTTAGAATATGGTGGAGACAACAAGTGTTACCACCAGATGCCGCTAATGGGTATTGTGTTAAAAGCTTTAAATAATAAACCTAAAATTTTTGGCTCAATTGGTGAAAGCCTCAAATTCTTCAGAAAGTCTCAACTTTCCCTCACTACTTAATACCACAGGCAGGCAATTGCAAACACAACTTAACGCAACGGTGATCAGACAGAGGATGAATGTAAGCGGGCAACTTATAAGCAATGAGGATGATTCGTGGAACACATATTGACTATTGATGAGGAGCGGAAAACATAAACAGTCCATGATAATGAAAGTTAGGAAAAGCAAGGCAAGTTCATTTCAACACATTCTCATCCTTTATCGTCATATAGAACGCTATATGACAAAACGGCGCAATACTACGCACATGGCATCCGTTATCGTTAATATAACACACGCTGTGATGGTTTGGTTTAGGTGTGGGGTAGGGTAGTCTCATATTACTCTAAAGGATTTATTGGATTTATTACGCCTAGGGTTCGCATGTTATATTAACGATAAAGGGTGCCATGTGCGTAGTATAGCGCCGTTTTGTCATATAGCGTTCTATATGACGATAAAGGATCAGAACGGGCTCTTCATTTACAGTATATAGCACATTTCATATATGGCAATTCAAAGTGCTTTACATAGACAGGAATTCAAATATCACACTAAAGTGCTTTGCATAGAAAATACGCACAAAATAAAAGCACTACTAAATAGTATGCTGATTTAGTTATTGCTTTGACATGACTAGTGAAACTAAGGTCTGACTCTAGAGATACACCAAGATTCCTTTGAGTTTTTGAGATTTAGTTGTTTAACCCGTAGACTGAAGGTATGCATTCACCTTGAGAACTTCATCTTCATTTCCAAATGCAATGACTTCAGTTTTGTCTTTGTTTAACTGCAGAAAGTTTTGACACATCCAACTGTTCACTTCATCAATGCATTGGCACAGGGAGTCAATGGGGCTGTAGTCGTTAGGCGATAGGGCTAAGTAGAGCTGTGTGTCGTCTGCAGAGCTGTGGTAAGCGATTTGGTTCTTTCCCATTATTTGGCTCATTGGGAGCATATACAGGTTGAACAGGAGTGGCACAAGAATCGAGCCTTGAGGGACTCCGCAGTTCATGGATGTCAACTCAGACGTATGTTCCCTATACTCACATAATAACCTCTCCCTTTTAAGTTTGACCTGAACCATTTTAGGACTATCCCAGAAAGCCAAACCCAGTTTTCCAGCCTGTCAAGAAGTATGTAGTGATCGACAGTGTCAAATGCAGCAGTAGTACCAGTACCGATAATTTGCCTGTATCAGTATTTAAGCAAATATTGTTTATTATCTTTATAAGCGCTGTCTCTGTGCTGTCATGCGATTGGAAACCAGATTGAAAATTGTCAAAATATCCATTTGAGCTTAAGAACTTGTTCAACTGACTGAAGACATATTTTTCAATGATCTTGCCTGTAAAAGAAAGAATTGAGATCGGTCTTTAATTGCTCAATATGTTGCTCTTTTTCATGAAGAGCTTAACAACAGCTAGTTTTATGGGACTTTGGAAAACTCCCAGAGCGAAGCGAGGCATTTACCACTTGTAAGAGATCTGCTTCTAAGCAGTTTAACACACTTCTGAAAAAGGAAGTGGGGATTGTGTCAATGGCACAGACTGATGTTTTAAGGTGCTGTACTGTTTCTTCCAAAATTGTACCATTAATTTCTTCTAAATCAGATTTAGTAACTTTCTGAGGATGTGGTCTGATCTGAATGACCTCAGTGCCACACGATAATATGCTGATCACTTTTCTGATATTATTGATTTTCTCAGAGAAAGAAGCAAACTCACTGCACTTGCTTTCTCAACGCAGTCTCATCCCAATTCGTCATATGACGTTTTGGGACAATTCGTCAATATACGACTTTTTAGGGCCCCCTTAAACGTCGGTAGATGACGTTATGGGATCCTAACTCTACCCCAGACCTAAACCTAACCCTAAACCCAACTCGTCACCTAACTGACGTTAAAGGTAAAGCGTCAGTTGTATGACGACCCGGGATCGTCATCTACCGACGTTAAGGGGGCCCTAAAACGTTGTATATTGACAAATGGTCAAAAACGTCCCAAAACGTCAGTTATATGACGAATTGGGATGAGAATGTGTTGGCTTTCTAAAAGAGCATTTCACTGGGAATCTGGCTTGGGTGTTTGTTAGACTCTAGAGTAGCAAAAAGAGTGTGTGTGATTAAGTTTCTGGGTTTTTTTTTATATTTGAGAAAGTCTGTCTAGCTTTGCCTGGTTCCACACTGAAAGCATCAATGCTTTCTTTATAGATGTTATAATGGACTACAAGTTTTGTTTTCCTCATTAAGCTCATCATATCATTTTTTTATTACTCCACAAAATTTTTATTCTTCATTTGCGTGTCTCTACATATTTTCTCTGTGTTCGTCATTGCTGCAGTAATTCTTTGTAAACATGTTCATTTGAATGTGAGTGAAGGATCTGTTTGTATCATTGTACTTCTATAGCAATTCACAGGAAAAATCCACCTCAGTATTTGCATTTTCTATTCTTATCATTTGTTTTCCATGTTCTTTCACTTCTGATACTGTCAGTGGTCATTAGCATGTTTCTGCATCCCAAACACAATATTTAAGATACTTTGAATATTTACTATTTATTATTTACTATTGACTTAAATATGAATATTTATGTCTCCATTCAGCACAATGTATCTTCATGTTGGATTTTGTGGCATGAATGCTATATTTACACAATGTAATTGTCAGGGTTTGGGTTTTGTTTATTGTTCCTGGTTCTTGTCTGTCATCTTATCCCCTGTTCTAGTCATGTGATCTTGCCTTGTGTTCCCCGTCTGTTGTGTCATGTTGTCATTGGCTGATTGTTTAAATGTTCACAGGTTTCCCTTGTCTCATCATTAGTCCAGTATGTATTTAAGCCCTGTGTTTAGCTTCAGTCTTTAGTGAGGTCTTAATATTGTTATGTTGAGGCCTAGTCCCAAGTCTTATTTCTGAGTTTGTAAAGTCTGGAGTTTCTTAAATAAGGTGTGCGACATTTGGATCCTGCTTCCTCCTTATTTCAACCTCTTTATAACAAAATAACTCACCACAAAACAGATCCAGCAGCTGTTAGCAACCAGGCCCTAAGGAAATTCCTTTCTGCCCTGTTCTCAGGATGGCGAAAGGTATGTGAGGGACTTAATGGCGTGCTGTCATTTAGCATAATTAGATGACACCCAGCTCATGGACCTGTTTTGGTGCGGGCCGGAAGAGAAC
Source organism: Hybognathus amarus (assembly GCA_030378365.1). Lineage (NCBI taxonomy): Eukaryota > Metazoa > Chordata > Actinopteri > Cypriniformes > Leuciscidae > Hybognathus > Hybognathus amarus. Next base: position 227,849 of record JAQIUQ010001056.1, on the reverse strand, counting down.
ATCACTCAAATAATGCCAGATGACTATACCGACTGGAAGGGTATATCGAACTGGCACTTTTCTTGAGCGGTTCTGCATTTACTGTGGGCTTGGCTAATGAAGAACCCCGCAAGCCCACAGTACCCCCTGAGCCCGAGTCAGTTCACGTCCCGCCCGTCCAGCCTGAGAATCTTCTCGTCACGCCAAACATCAAGCCAACCATCGGATCGGTCTATTGCCATCCAGGACTGGTTTCCAGCGTGGCTCGATTCCCAGCTGATGTCAGCACGTGTTGCCAAGAGATGACCGATCTGGGGCCTCATTTATAAAACTTTGCGTATGATTTGTGTCAGAAGTGGCGTACGGATGAAACATAGGACGTGCGTACGCAAAGAAATATTCGGATTTATAAAACCGTGCGCACGCACATCCTACGCATTTTTCCCTTAATAAATCACAATCAATTCTAAATGTAGCACAGCTTTTTGCGGCTTCGTGCCACGCCCATACTTGCCCATACATAGTCAGTGAAACGCCCACAAGTTAATATTTATCGATTGCGAAATTATGTTAAACACGGAGAGGAAATAAAAGAAATGTAACTTCACTCAATGTGAAGTAGAAGTTATCGTTTGTGAGGTGGAAAAGAGGAGAAAAATGTTGTTTGGAGGGCACAGTGTGGGCATTACTAATGCCAAAAGGCACTTGAGTGGAAAATGGTTGCAGACGCCTTAAATGCTGTAGCCTCACAACCTCGGACTGTGACCGAAATAAAAAAGAAATGGTCGGACATCAAAGTCGAGGAAAAAAAACGTCTAGTCATTAATTCAATCAGAGAGGTGGCCAAGGAGTTGGGCGAAATCAAGACTGTCTTAACTGAAATAAACTGCACAATGAGGGAATTATTGAATAAATAATATATTTTCCCACACCTCTTGTTGTGAAGATGATGTGTTCACTCCTAATCCCTCCATTTAATCGTCACATCTTCTAAGAGAGCACGATCAGCTATTGTGCCGTCATTGCGCATTGTGATGGGGCATTTTATTTCCATCCATTTAATTCTGCATCTGACAAGACTACAGATGTTGGTTATAAAGCTGATAGAAGGGCAACAGTGACTCAAATAACCACCCGTTACAACCAAGGTGGGCAGAAGAGCATCTCTGAACGCACAGTATGTTCGAACTTTGAGGCAGATGGGCTACAGCAGCAGAAGACCACACCGGGTGCCACTCCTTTCAGCTAAGAACAGGAAACTGAGGCTACAATTTGCACAAGCTCATCGAAATTGGACAATAGAAGATTGGAAAATGTTGCCTGGTCTGAATGAGTCTCGATTTCTGCTGCGACATTCGGATGGTAGGGTCAGAATTTGGCGTCTACAACATGAAAGCATGGATCCATCCTGCCTTGTATCAACGGTTCAGGCTGGTGGTGGTGGTGTCATGGTGTGGGGAATATTTTCTTGGCACTCTTTGGGCCCCTTGGTACCAATTGAGCATCGTTGCAACGCCACAGCCTACCTGAGTATTGTTGCTGACCATGTCCATCCCTTTATGACCACAATGTACCCAACTTCTGATGGCTACTTTCAGCAGGATAATGCGCCATGTCATAAAGCTGGAATCATCTCAGACTGGTTTCTTGAACATGACAATGAGTTCGCTGTACTCAAATGGCCTCCACAGTCACCAGATCTCAATCCAATAGAGCATCTTTGGGATGTGGTGGAACGGGAGATTCGCATCATGGATGTGCAGCCGACAAATCTGCGGCAACTGTGTGATGCCATCATGTCAATATGGACCAAACTCCCTGAGGAATGCTTCCAGCACCTTGTTGAATCTATGCCACTGAAGAATTGAGGCAGTTCTGAAGGCAAAAGGGGTCTGAACCCGTTACCAGCATGGGTACCTAATAAAGTGGCCGGTGAGTGTATATATATGTCCTTCTCAAAAAATGTGCATATTGTGATAAAGTTCATTATTTTCCATAATGTAATGATAAAAATTAAACTTTCATATATTTTATATTCATTGCACACCAACTGAAATATTTCAGTTCTTTTGTTGTTTTAATACTGATGATTTTGGCATACAGCTCATGAAAACCCAAAATTCCTGTCTCAAAAGATTAGCATATCATGAAAAGGTTCTCTAAATGAGCTATTAACCAAATCATCTGAATCAACTAATTAACTCCAAACACCTGCAAAAGATTCCTGAGGCTTTTAAAAACTCCCAGCCTGTTTCATTACTCAAAACCGCAATCATGGGTAAGACTGCCGACCTGACTGCTGTCCAGAAGGCCATCATTGACAACCTCAAGCAGGGTAAGACACAGATAGAAATGTCTGAACAAATAGGCTGTTCCCAGAGTGCTGTATCAAGGCACCTCAGTGGGAAGGAAAAGTGTGGCAAAAAACGCTGCACAACGAGAAGAGGTGACCGGACCCTGAGGAAGATTGTGGAGAAGGACCGATTCCAGACCTTGGGGGACCTGCGGAAGCAGTGGACTGAGTCTGGAGTAGAAACATCCAGAGCCACCGTGCACAGGTGTGTGCAGGAAATGGGCTACAGGTGCCGCATTCCCCAGGTCAAGACACTTTTGAACCAGAAACAGCGGCAGAAGCGCCTGACCTGGGCTACAGAGAAGCTGCACTGGACTGTTGCTCAGTGGTCCAAAGTACTTTTTTTTGGATGGAAGCAAATTTTGCATGACATTCGGAAATTATGGTGCCAGAGTCTGGAGGAAGACTGGGGAGAAGGAAATGCCAAAATGCCTGAAGTCCAGTGTCAAATACCCACAGTCAGTGATGGTCTGGGTTGCTGGTGTTGGTCCACTGTGTTTTATCAAGGGCAGGGTCAATGCAGCTAGCTATCAGGAGATTTTGGAGCACTTTATGCTTCTATCTGCTGAAAGGTTTTATAAAGATGAAGATTTCATTTTTCAACATGACCTGGCACCTGCTCACAGTGCCAAAACCACTGGTAAATGGTTTACTGACCATGGTATTACTGTGCTCAATTTGCCTGCCAACTCTCCTGACCTGAACCCCATAGAGAATCTGTGGGATATTGTGAAGAGAAAGTTTTTTTATTGTGAGGGACGCAAGACCAAACACTCTGGATGAGCTTAAAGCCGCTATCGAAGCATCCTGGGCCTCCATAACACCTCAGCAGTGCCACAGGCTGATCGCCTCCATGCCACGCCGCATTGAAGCAGTCATTTCTGAAAAGGATTCCCAACAAAGTATTGAGTGCATAACTGAATATAATTATTTGAAGGTTGACTTTTTAATTTTTTTTTTTATTAAAAACACTTCTTTTATTGGTCGGATGAAAAATGCTATTTTTTTGAGACAGGAATTTGGGGTTTTCATGAGGTATATACCAAAAACATCAGTATTAAAAGAAAATAAAAGACCTGAAATATTTCTGTTGGTGTGCAATGAATCTAAAATTTAATTTATTAGCATTATATTATGGAAAATAATGAACTTAATCACAATATGCACATTTTTTGAGACAGACCTGTATATTTTAGAAGAAAGTCTGTCTAGTCTTTGCCTGGTTCCACACTGAAAGCATCAACGCTGTCTTTATAAATGTTATAATGCGACTACAAGTTTTGTTTTCCTCATTAAGCTCATCACATCATTTTTTTTATTACTTTACAAAAAGCCTTTTTCATTTTAATTCTTCATTTGCCGTCTCTACATATTTTCTCTGTGTTTGTCATTGCTGCAGTAATTCTTTGTAAACATGTTCATTTGAATGTGAGTGAATGATCTGTTTGTATCATTGTACTTCTATTGCAATTCACAGGAAAAATCCACCTCAGTATTTGCATTTTCTATTCTGTATAATTTGTTTTCCATGTTCTTTCACTTCCTGATAATGTCAGTGGTCATTAGCATGTTTCTGCATCCCAAACACAATATTTAAGGCTATTTTTACACAGAAACGATTTCTGAAGAGAAAACGCAAAGTGGGCGTTGCGTTATCACTTTTTATTCTGCGTTTAGACGAGCGTTTTGGGTGGGAAATCCGTGTGCAAATGGTGACGCAAAAGTGCGTAAAATTCAATGTAGTATGCACTCCAGGTGGCTAGGAGTGCACACTACAACATCACCAAGTCCACGTACCTGCGCACAACCTTCACTGTCAAGCAGACTTTCGCTTTTTACCATTTACACGGGAAGGCGGCGGTGGAGCGTTTTTAAGATTTCCACTCTGGAGGGTGGTTTCACTTTTTTGCATTTTTAAGCCTCAAAAACGCTGTCGCCGTGTAAAATGAAAGGCACATCCGATAAAATATTTTTACGCTTTTCACCCGCGATCGTTCTCGTGTAAACAGGGCCTCAGATGCACTCTGTCTCCATCAGCACAATATATCTTCATGTTGGATTTTGTGTCATGAATGCTATATTTACACAATGTAATTGTCAGGGTTTGGTTTTATTGTTTCTGGTTCTTGTCTGTCATCTTATCCCCTGTTCTAGTCATGTGATCTTGCCTTGTGTTCCCCGTCTGTTGTGTCATGTTGTCATTGGTTGATTGTTTAAATGTTCACAGATTTCCCTTGTCTCATCATTAACCCCGTTATGTATTTAAGCCCTGTGTTTGCTTCAGTTTTTGTGAGGTCTTAATATTGTTATGTTGGTTGTTCTGTCCTGTTCACAAGTCTTATTTCTGAGTTTTTAAAGTCTGGAGTTTCTTAAATAATGTGTGCGGCATTTGGATCCTGCTTCCTCTTTATTTTAACCTCTTTGTAACAAACGAACTCACCACAAAACAGATCCTGTAAACAGTAACCCTGCAAGCTCCCAGTACCCCGCAAGCCCGAGTCAGTTCACGTCAGTTCACGTCCCGCCCGTCCAGACCTGAGAATCTTCTCGTCACGCCAATCATCAAGCCAGCCATCGGATCGGTCTATTGCCATCCAGGACTGGTTTCCAGCGTGGCCGATTCCCAGCTGATGTCAGCACGTGTTGCCAAGAGGGCCATCATGCCTGAGACTCTTCCAGCCGAGCCTGAGCTTCACGTCTCGTCTGCCCGGCCAGAGACCGTTCACGTCATGTTCACCGAGGCAATGTCTCCGTATCTGTTGGCCGCCGCTGAACCAGTAGTTCCATGGCAATGACGGGATTCCATGGCAGTAATCCATGGCAATGACGGGAAATGACACATGCAAAATCAAAATCTCTGTCCATCATTTTGTAAACAATTGTTGATAAAGGGAATATTGGAAATAATTGCATTTTAAACCGTGAAGGCGAGTCAGTTGATATAACACAAGCAATGTGCAAACATGCCGATGAAGAAGTCTCAAACCTAATTATTTATTATTCACTACAGAAAGTGAAAGGACAAAGCTTCTGACGCTGCATTAACAGAGCTTACTCTCTCAGAGACGATGCGAGCTGAATCTACTTCAATGTGTTGATAATGGTATATAACTGCCTTCATTTATTGTCTTAATATTTCTCTTGTGGCCCATAGTAAAAAAAAAAATAAAAAAAAAATGAGAAGAGAAGTACTTTCATTTTAAACAATTTGTTTTTGAAATGAGGATTAAGCTCATCGGTTATGAGGAGTAAGTAACTGTCTATGGTTGTGGCACTAAGCGTGAGATATGCCGAGTGGCTTCTAAAAAGAAGAAACATTTCTGGCTCCGTCTTGCTAGGAGACACATGAGCGGTGGGTGGGAACAACTGGTGACTCAAAAAATAAATCCTCCATATGTTAGAGCATCTCGTTTAACAACATTCACTCTATTCACTAGTATTCAGTTCTGAATCAGGACACAATTTCTAGGGAACACTTTATTTCATGTAAATTTATTTCATGTCAACTGCGTACAATTTTTGCCTGGAATATATTAACACAATAGGTACCTGTTCATTTTAAAATAATTACATTATAAATAATTTGCATGTATATCTGCTTGTTGCCCCTTTATTACCCAAAACCTAATATATTGTTCCCTTATACCTACACGGAATTATGTTATAATTACAGAAATGTACACCGTAAGTCTGGAGTACTTATGCATTAGTTTGCAGGTCGTAAAATAAAGTGTTACCTAATAAGATTAAGTAAATTCACTGTTTCTCCTGTTTGATGTCAGAGATGTAAATATTGTCCATCCTGAACATCTAAATGTGGACATAAACAAATGAGTGACGAGGATGTGTTTACATGCAAATGTGTTTTATAACAAACAGCAGGAGTATGAACAAAAAAAAATAAATAAAATTAAAAAAAGATGAATTCTAACAAATGTAACAGTGTTTTATTGTCCAGCGGTCTTCGGCTCTCAGAAGAGGAAAAGAAGAAATATAAGAGCAAAACAAGTCTTCAAACCCTCTTCTCAACACAAACTCTCTCCATAGTCAAACACACTCCTTCATCTCACACACGTTTCTTTCTCTTTGACTGGAGACTCAAACAGGGTTTTTTAAAGACTCTCAGTAACCAGTATCACCAGTCTTCACTAATGAACTCAACACTCATCAATCAGATCATTAGTGGATTGTTCAGTTCAAACACAAACAGGTAAAGTGACCATATGCAAATAAAGGGAAAGAGTTACACAAATATAAAGGAAGTAAAATATGAAATAGGGGTTTTAGAGAAATAAACAAATGATGTTTTGAGCTGATGAGAGCAGATATAATAATCACGTAGTGTAAACCTGCAGACAGAAACATCAGACTCAGGACAGAAACACACGACCTCTAAAGTAAGAACATGTTCATTCTTCAAACACAATTACACTTTCAGATGTTATTATTGTTCTAAATGATTGTGAATCATTTTAGCTAAAATCTGTTTAATAAATGATCATGTTAAAACAAGTTTGTCTGTTTTTTACTAAAGTTTTGCAATGTGTTTCATGTTAAAAATATGTTTTTCCTCAGAAATGGACCAAAGTCTATATTTCACTTTTCTTCTAATTGGTGAGTGTGTTTGTTGTTTCATTTATGCAATATTTTCTAAATGTCATAATCATTTGTTAACAAACACGTAGTTATTACTTATTACTTATTATTACAATGAGCTCATTGTGTCTGCATTCAGTTATTGCATTATTTCAATTAATACATTTTTTAGCTAACTGTGACTTTGTATAGAGGGAATGCATTCACGTGACTTTCCCGCCGGAACAACCCCCTCAGCCTGACTGAGTGGCAAAAGATCTGCTGCGTGACTGGATTTAATAGGGGAAACTGCGAAAATGCGACTAAAACGAACAATTTTATCAATTTAAATTAAATGTTGGACTCAATATAGTGTTCCTTACAACTTCCTAAAGATCGTGATTCCATGGATATTATTGACATGCAGCCAGGAATCGTGTTTGCCTGACATTTATGTTTGCCTGATTTCGACACTGGGGAAATAAAAGCAATATAGACCTAAACATTAAGGAAATTTGCCTGTGAACGCTTTGTATAAATACAATATAGGTTTAAATCCAGGTGATTACTTATTTCAGTGTTATATATAGCCTATACTGTATATCATCATATCGTCCAGACCTAAAACTTTATAGTTTTTTTTAGTCAGTGTTTATTAAAAAAACATCAAATAATGCAGAATATGGAATGATACTTAATTGATGAGTTGTTAATATATATAAATAACAATACAAAATATATGGGTATGGTTTTACAGCTAAATTCAGCATATTGACACAAAATGATAACTGCAAATCCACCTTTCGCTGACTGGAGTCCAGTTGTTTCTGTGAATTGCAATGATCCATTTGCTCCTCTTTCTATCGCAGTCTGTAAAAATATACCTCCTATTTTTTTGTCAAATCTAGTTGTAAAGTCAATTGCAAAGCTCTTTCCCATTTATATATGTGTTTGTTTTTCGCGGCATTCACGCTGAACACATATACAGCCGCTCAGTCTTTTTGCCACTCACTGTGAGGAACTGCAGCACTCCGGCCGACGGTGACGTCACGCGCATTCCCCCTATATGCACATTTCTGAAATACTTTGAGTATTAGTTCTGATAACAGAACTCTAAACTGTAATGTGGACTCATGCACTTTCTGTACTGCTGTATAGTTAACTCTATACTCTGTATAGTTTGATCAGGTTTGACCCTGTTATGAAAAGCATTAAATCAAACGCTCTCTTTCACAGCTCTCTGCTCCGTATCTGAATGTGTTCAGCGTCAGTATCACTTTATAAACGTGTTGAAGACCTGGACTGAAGCTCAGAGAATCTGCAGAGAGAATTACACAGATCTGGCCACCGTTGACAACATGAACGACATGAACGAGCTGAAGAAGAGTGTGAATGATGGAGGTGTTCAGTATATCTGGATTGGGCTGAAGAGGACGGGTGTTGATAAATGGCAGTGGTCTTCAGGTGAACCTGCGCTCTATCTGAACTGGGGATCTGGACAACCCAATGGTGGAGCTGAGGAGTGTGCTGTGATGAGTAATGGACAATGGCATGATTATCCATGTAGTGACAACCGGACTTTCATCTGTAATTCATCTAACAACAGTAAGTGCAGCTCCATACAATCACAATAAACATTCATTTATAAAATGATACTATATACTGTTCACAATTACTGCAGTACTAAATGCTGCTACTTTTTAATGTGGTCATAAATGTAGAATATACTGATGATAGTTGTCACACTTTCAACTTCTTTACAGAAAATAAACTGATGAAAACATGATATTTGTTGTTCATAATTGCCATTATGAGTCTAGAGAATTTGTATTTTCAGCAAACTTTATACACTGTAAAACCCCAGTTAAGCTGACATATTTCATTTGAGGAAACCGATTGCCTCAATTCATTTAAGTTTATAAAAACAATATTTATGAGTACTCTGAACTTATTTTATTCAAGTTCACTAAAACAATAATATTTCTTAAAACACAATTAAACTTTACACTGCATTTAATACTGAATATAGCTAAAACTTCACTTTATTGAGTAAAAACAGTGAAATGACAAACTTTAAATGAACTCAGAGCACTTGCAGTTACTGCTAGCTCACAATAACACACACACAGTCAAATCCAATGAGTTAAACTAACTCATAACTATTTTTTTTGTATAAACTTAAATGAATTGAGCCAACCGGGTTCCTCAAATGTAATGAGTACTCTGAAATTATTTCAGTTGAGTTCACTAAAAGTAAATATTGCAGTCAAGAAATTAAGCGATTAAGTAAGTGATTAATTAAGTGATTGTTGAGCATTAATGATGAACACCTGCTGTTAACATCACTGAAGGAACGAGAAACACAAGAACTACAACTGAATTCCAACCACAATATTAGATGAAATCAATTGAAGATAAAATGGATAAATCTCTCAAGATCTCAGCAGAGGAGGATTGAACAACTCCACAAACAACATTACCAGCTTCACTTATTACTAACCAGTTTGACTTTTATCAAGAGTCTACAGAAGTTGTTATTGAGAATGAACAGAGTTTTAGATGAAGATGATTTATTGAGTTTCATTTAAAGACACCATGAAAGTGGTCAGTGTTTGTTTTAGTTGGGCTCTTGACCCTTGACTGTTTAACACCAGGTTTTCCTCTGGCCTCTGGCTGCTGTAACTGAGTGTTTATATAACACATTTGTTATGGCACAAAAGCCAAAATAAAGTTTTGTTTTGGTGATGATTTATGGAATGATGAATCATCATTTGCTGTCTTGATTCTCTGATATTTTCCAGAGAATAATCTCTGATTAAACAGGTGATATATTACAATATAACTATAATACAAAATAACTTGTATTATTCATTATAAAAAAACTTTGTTTCTGCTGCAAAGCCCATTGTTGTTTCAATCAGATTTTCAAAACCTCTATGGTATCGTGCTGACTTACACAGACATCAAGAATCAGTATATGCATCTCAACAATGGTGACCATTAAAAACAATTCATACTGCATTGCAGTATGAATCGTGTTTTAATGTGTGGTAGCATGCATTGCAGTATGAATCGTTTTATAATGGTCCCCATTGTTGAGATTCATATGCTGAAACTTGATATTAGTGTTAATTTTGGTACTTTTCTTTAAAATCCTTTATACTATCTGATAGTCATAACATTGCTAGTTCTAATGTTGTAGAATCTATTTTCAAATACAACTAGTAATATAATCAGAGATTAGACTCTATATGAGATCAATGAATCAAGTCATTAAGTGATTATTGTCATCATCAAACCTTGACTAATCATACTTTTCTTTGACTTTACTTTTGTGTCATAACAAATGTTTCATAAACAGTCTATAACAGCAGCCAAAGAAAAACTTGTACTGAAACATCAAGGGTCAAGAGTCCAACTAAAGCAAATGCTGATCTCCATCATGGTGACCTTAAACCTTGTATTTCTTGTGTTTCTCTTTCCTTCAGTGATTCTGGTTGTTAACAGCAGGTGTTCATCACTAATGAGCAATCATCACTTACTTGATGATAAATTAATTTAACTATACAATTATTATTCATTTATCATTCTGGGATCTAGAAATGGTATATAACTCATTCAGTTTGAGTTCTGTTTCAGTCATTCAAGCCACTTCAATTTCAGTATTATTTGAGTGCAGTGAACTCAATTTAATTGAGTAAATATTACTGTTATAAAAATATCAAACCATTTTTTTTTGACAAACATACTGTAAAATGCAATGAATTAATGAATGCATAACATTTCAACTGTTGTGTTTTCATACCGCTGTAACCCCTATTAACATTACATGCCATTCACATGCAATCTATTACATTTCATAATGCTCACCTGATGGTTATTGGTGCTGGAAGATGTCATAAAGGCCTCAGTGGTGTCCGTCCCAGCTCAGTCCTGGATTTGTGTCATAGGGCTTTTTGCTTAGTATAAAATATAATTTTCACTATCAATATTAAACAAGTGATATAATGTTAAACAAGTAAAGAATGTATTTTTAAGGTTTTATAGTGTATTGTTTAACACCATGCAGGCGAAACGAGCAAAATGTTAATATTTTTGAGTATTATAATAATAAATGCGACTGAAAACTTAATTAATAAGACAGTTGAATGCAATACGATGCTACGAATGCTACGATTTTAATATACATAAATAGTGATAGCCTACGTACAAATTGGCACGTCGGTAGATTTGTTCATACGTAAATTGTTTTTGTGCTGTCACTATGTAAATGTTTTACGTTTTACTACTGTAAATATGTCAGTATTATACGTTTCTGCGCGTATAAAATGTAAATAAATGTACGAATGATAGAACTACACTTTACATAATGTAACCCCTCCATCCTCCAACTCGACCCGCTCCTAGCGGGCCTCGAACCCGGGTCTCCAGCATTAGACTCGGGCGTTCTAACAAGGAGGCTAAAGACTGCCTATTGAGATCAGAGGAGTGAGGTTTACTTGCACAGCAACTACTAGCTGGCCTCCGTTACACTAACCCCCATAAACCTTACTCCCATCCGGGTCACGGCACCAATGTAACCCCTACACCCGGGTCCAACTCAACACGCTCCATTACAAAATAACACAACATATAAAAGATGTACACAGGGATGTGATTTTTCCGGATTTTCCGACCTGAAAATGTGACGTACGCAAATCATGCAGATCTGTAAAAAAAAAAAAAAAAAAAAAAAAGCTGCCGGAGTGAAAAGGAGAGGATATGAGGACGTTTGGCTGACGTGCGTACAGATTTTTTACTGCTATAGGCCTAGTTTTAATTCAAGTTCACGTACTCCATTCATCATTCAAACAGCTCGTTGCGTTCGGTTACGGCAGTCAACAACGATGAAACTATTTCCAAGATGATTCAATGTTAATAAAACCTCCAACATCCGTTATTTTTGACTGACACTCAGGCAGGCAAATAATCGGGCAAAAACACTAAAAATCAAAGAAAAATAAATTATTAAAACATTATCCTAGAAACAATTTCATAAAATTATAAAACTTCTACCTCCTTAACGGTGTGTGTAACATATGCTCAGCTCTCCATGACGCTCTGCCAGTATTTAACATAACCGCTTATCTGCTACTATTCTTCTGAAGGGCTCAATCATCCTTTGAAGTTTTCAATGCGCCGCATCCACCAACACACACGACATCCACAACACACAATTCAAGGAAAGGAAGCGAGAGAGCAAACAAACCTCACTACATCCTTAGATAGCGCTGGGGCTGATGGGACTTTTAGTGCCCCAACCATGTCCCATTACAGATACTTGATGTTATATCAGCAAAATTTGAATGACACGTGTTTCTGATGCTTTCACCACTGCTCTTATTCACATTAAAAACCATAACGCAACACAAGAATGATGAACAAATTGATTCATGAATCTGTTTCCATGTGTTTTTCTTAAAGTGAGCACAGGACTCATCTTTGTCAATCAGATGAAGAACTGGAGAGACGCTCAGAGTTTCTGCAGACAGAATCACACTGATCTGGTCAGTGTGAGGAACCAGAATGAGAGTCAACAGATTCAGAAGTTCATCAATGATAATCACATATCGACTAATGTCTGGATCGGTCTGTTCAAAGACTCATGGCAGTGGTCAGATCAGAGTAACTCCTCTTTCAGATACTGGGCTACTGTTGAACCTAATAATGCTAGAGGAGTTGAAAACTGTGCAGTGATCAGAACCAAACGCTCAGAGACAGTGGATAGATGACCCTTGCAACAACCAGTATCCTTTTGTGTGTCATGAAGGTGAGCAGATCCTCCACACACACACACACACACACACACACCCACCTCCATCACCTCCAGATATCTTAAAGTTCACGCTACATGTCTGATATGACAGATTCCTCCACAGTGTGTGTTCTGCATGTTGTTTTTGATCAGTCTCTCTCTAGTGTTTGCTTGTGGTGTGTTTTGTGTCCAGATAAACTGATTCTGATCACTGAGACTCTGACGTGGACTGAAGCTCTGAGATACTGCAGACAGAATTATACGGATCTGGTCTGGTTCATTCAGTCCAGATGCAGGAGGAGGTGATGAATGTGGTTAAACGTGCGTCTACTGAGGCGGTGTGGTTGGGTTTACACAACTACTGCAGCATGAACATGTGGCTCTGGTTGAGCGGAGAGATCGTGTGCTATCAGAACTGGGCTCCAGGGAACGGAACGACACCGGAAAACTGCAGACTTGAGAAGAGAAAAGGAGCAGTTCAGTCTGGAGGAGATCAGCGCTGGATCAGCCTTCCTGAAACTTACAAACTCAACTTCATCTGCAGCAGATATTAGCACTGAGAAGATGACAATGTTTGTGTTCTTTATTTTCAAATTTACTTTCATATGTTTAATATGTTCTATAGTAATTTCTGAGTGAATCTACTAATTATTTTTAATAGTATTATATCTCTGTGCTAATTATCATTACATAATGTGAACTTATTAAAGTTTTCTGACATCAATGAATATTCTTTAGATGTCTAAAATACTAACACAATATATGTGTGTTTTATACTCTTTTTGCATATCTGGTGTTTTCATGTGTCTTTATGTTTTTCACTAATCGTATCTGTATCAATAACTGTTGAATATGATTCTGTGAGCAGCAGCTCTTCAGAATAATCATTATTTGTCTGAAATCTGGTTTATGTGTGAAGTGAAGTGGTGTCACAATGAACTGTCAATTAAATGTAATAAATATGTAAAATTAATATTTTTTGTTAGTGTGTTTGGTTGATATTTAGGATATGATGTAACTTACAAAACATGCATATTTCAGTTTAGTGGAATAAATCAGTGGTGGGAAGTTTTGGGTAGACAGCGAATCGATTTGATGCATCATTCACAGGTTTTTGAAAAAAAAGGAACATGATTAGGAAAAATACGCCTTAAATTGTGACCTGTTCTTCAAATAAAGCAATCAAATAAACTCAGAAGACTTTAAATAGAGCACATGAATCATATACTAGTTATGCTACATTCATGTAAGTTGACATTTAAATATCACACATAAATCGGAAGATCGTTTAGAGACTTTAAGCAAGAGAAATAAATTAGCCTGCCAGGTTTTTATTATTATTATGTGGGCCAACTAGTCTTTTAAAACTGCTCTTGGATATGGTTTCATTTCATTTATTTTAGGATATAGTGTAATCCATCCATTGCTCAAACCGTCTATTCTCTGTAGGGTCACGGGTGGGACTGGAGCCTTTCGCTGACATCTCTTGCGGGGCAAACATCCTATACATACGCCAGTAGAGGCATTTAGCTTATGCACAGCTATTTTTTCTTTTTGCTATGTAATATATTGCAGCATATGGTAAACTCACGTCATGCCTGAGTTTAAGGTTTGTTTGAGTTGTAATCTAGTTGATTTCCTGCAATGTTTCCTGGGGTCCGTTCACTGAATTACTCAATTAGCTGGATTTCATTGTCGACGATTTGACATGACCGGGTCGGGAGAAGCTCCACTGGAGTCAAAAGAAAGCGAATCCGTGGTAAACCAACATATCTCTGGTAAGAGACGTCTAAAATATTTTCTTTTGGGGAAAAGTATTTTGTTTCGGGTATAAAATGTGAGTGAACCATAAGTGGCTGAGGTCTATTTCTGTGGTGCGGGTACAAGATTTGTCCAGAATTAATGGAGACCTGAGAGCAGGTCACACACTGAGTTCTCGTAAAAGAGTCTGGAATTAATTGAGATTTGGGGTCAGATCAAGACATTTCAAGCAGATTACAGTCCAGAATTAACCCTCTGAGGACCAAAACACGTCCCTGCGTTTTGATCTTTTTTTTTTCACATAGCTGCAACATAGACTTAAAATACTCCGTCATTAAAGGGCAACTCCACCCATTTGCATTAAGCTTTCCATTGTTAGAAACCCAGTTATACTATTGAATGGTCATGCAACACTTTATCATTTTCCCCTGAGACGAGAGAAATCTGCTATTTACCTTTTTCACTTCCTCCAACAATGACGCAAAAATCGTCATTTTACGTCATTGTTGGCGGAAGTGTAAGAGAGGGCGATTTCAGTAAAAAACTACAAGCCCCGAGTCCCCACCCTTTCAAACCCGCCAGTAGGGGGTTGGACCTATTGCGCTAACAGACCTATCACAGATCAGTGCCAATGCGTTTGATTTCACTGGCAGAAACGTTTTGAAAATGTGGACGAAACTACTGAATACGCTGACGGATGCGCTATGGAGGATTGGGATTAACATTACACATCTTTTTTGGACGCTAAGCTAGCAGGCTCTTGTTCTGTGGAGAAAGCTGAGTAGTAGGGGTTACCGTCCTCTTTTTCCTGGCACATGTCCGGCCGTCGATGTCCGGCATTCAGCTTTTAATTTCTGAAGTCGCCATTCATTGTTTACATGTAAGTTACAGCTTTTGTTTCAATCTAACTCAATTCCTTATGATTGGTGAATCTGACTGTTGTGTTCACATGAACGCCAAACAAGTGATCGGTTGATGCGTTTTAACATTGCTAAGAAAATTCCTGCTCCTCCGTGAGAGATACGAGACCGGTAACTTACGCCTTCAGGTGCCGCTCATCGGTAATCACTGCCACCGGCCTCACGCCGTTATCCACACAGCTCGGCACTCATCCCGGTTCAACACAGTAAACATGATGAATGACGACTGTAGAACGCAAAAGCCGAATCGCAGACATTTTAGGCGATCTCGAAACACATTTTCGGACAGACTCATCACGGAGAATCACTAGTAGACTGTTGTTTACATACTGCGAGGTTAGCGCGTAGGCGTGGCCTCCTAGGGCAGCAAAGCAAATGAATTCTGGGAGTTGATGTTTTTCATTCACATAAGCCAAAAATACATTTTCTGTCTTTTCTCAGTCTAGAAAGCTCCAAATTAAAAAATAATTTCACATTTCTTCTACATAAATTACCCATTTTAAATACACATTCATCTTTCCAGAGGTGGAATTGCCCTTTAATGGTCATATAAATCAAATCAATACATGATTATAAACTATAGAGGGTCTTCTTTTTGTGTATATTCTTATTAACATCAAAACCTTGTGTTTTTGTTAAATAAACAGGGTGAATACAATTTCAGCACGTTTCAGTGCGTTTCAATTTTTCTGAAACACATCCAAAAATGACCTGTAACTAATTAAATACTTGTCACAGAGACACGAAAGATCTCTCTTTATGAAGCTGAAATTCTCTTCTTTTAAATGAAGTAATTCATATAAAAAGCAACTATTCTCAGTTGATGTAATCTGTATGAAAAGAGAGAGATGTCAGTCTTTTTCCTTTCACCTAACTATGGCGTAATGTGACACGCCCACTGAGAGCGCGCTATCCGCATGTATCCGTGTGTATGCGTGTATGTCTACGGCATTAATGTCCGAGTGATTCCGCATGTATGTACACGCCATTAAATGTCCGAGTCAACGAAAGCAAAATGTAGATCTACATTTTGGGAGCGAACTTGCCTTATAAATTTGTCTTGTCACTTGGTGTCTGAATTAGATATATCACACCATAATTGCTGGCCACTTCTTGTCATCCACAATCCAAAGATCGTCAGATATTGCGTAGGGATCCGCCAAGATCTCACCATTGCTGAGAGTACGTTTTTGAATATAATCGCCACGATCATTCGCTGACTGAACGTTTCCCACGTAATCATTGTCAAATCTTTGATTTACAGTAAAGTAATGTTATATGTGTGCAGATATGTTTTAGGTCGTCAAGTAACAAGGTTAACTTATATAAAAGCAAATTCAGGCTCTATAGAGGCTATTACATTACTAACTAGTCTAACATGATAATTCATACATGCATCACAGTATGTCCGGATTTTGATTTCGTAAACAGTTGGACGTTTTACATAATGTTATATTAATATGAAACACAAACAAACAGATCCAACTACTAGATTTGTGAGCACAGGATAGTCTGCTTGAATGTTTAAACTGGTAAAACTTAAAAAGACATGAAAATGATAAATGTTAGTTACGATGCAATGCTGTGCAAGTGAATATTCCGTCATGTCCCAACTCCTAAACGCGAGTGTGTATCGACGCCTGCAGCGCTTGACGCTCGCCTTGTGCAGAGAGAGAGACGCAGCGCCGCGAGCCCTGAATGTGGAAAAATAGTTTCGTGGCCGTTGAGAATCGGTTTTGAATTGACTACATTTTAAAAAATGATTAATCGAAAATCTATTTTTTTGCCCAGCCTTAGTAAACAGGAAGTCCTCCGTATGTTAGAGCGTCTCGTTTGGAAACATTCACTTAACGCTTGTGACCTTGGAAGGATTCAGCTCTGAATCAGGACACAGTTATAGTGTAACTTTCCTGTGGTTTCAATAAAACAGATGAATAAGACTGAATGAAACATGACTAGAACAATAACACTCACTGTTTCTCCTGTTTCATGTCAGAGATGTAAATATTGTCCATCCTGAACGTCTAAATGTGGACATAAACAAATGAGTGACGAGGATGTGTTTGCATGCAAATGTGTTTTATAACAAACAGCAGGAGTATGAAACAAAACAAAATAAAATAAAAAATATACAAAAAGAGATGAATTCTAACAAATGTTAAAGTGTTTTAATGTCCACATTCCAGCCAATCACAATCAAGTATTTAGACTGGAAATAAAGACGTGTTTATTCTGAGCAGCAGAAGATGATGATATTATTTCAGTGAGATAATGAGAGTCTAATAATCCTTACTAACATTATATATGAGCGTCAGGGGAATGAAAGCATGATATGAGCACTTTATTATCTGTATCTCGTCTCTGTTGTGAATGTCTGCCATGTCTCCTCCTCAACACCAGCGGTCTCGGCTCTCAGAAGAGGAAAAGAAGAAATATAAGAGCAAAACAAGTCTTCAAACCCTCTTCTCAACACAAACTCTCTCAATAGTCAAACACACTCCTTCATCTCACACACGTTTCTTTCTCTTTGACTGGAGACTCAAACAGGGTTTTTTAAAGGCTCTCAGTAACCAGTATCACCAGTCTTCACTAATGAACTCAACACTCATCAATCAGATCATTAGTGAGTTGTTCAGTTCGAACACAAACAGGTAAAAAGTGACCAAAACCAGAGAAACACAAACATACATATAGAGTTGAAGAGGGATGTAACACGAGTTATACAGTCCAGCATTAACATTAAAGCAGATGTTTAGTTATTAATGTTCATATGTATATCATTTTCTGATTATGGTCCATATTCATATTGACTGACAATATGCAAATACAGGAAAAGAGGTGGAAAAACTACACAAATAAGAAAGAGCTAAAATATTCAAATTAGTTCTAGAGAAATACACAAATGATGTTTAGATCTGAATGAGGGATGAGAGCAGATATAATAATCACGTAGTGTAAATCTGCAGACAGAAACATCAGACTCAGGACAGAAACACACAACCTCTAAAGTAAGAACATGTTCATTCTTAAGAAACTGAAATTGTCATTTTTTACTTCTAAATGAATCAGGGAATGTTTGATATCTGAGTTTGTTACTGTGTTTTTCTCCTCAGAAATGGAGCAAACTCAATATTTGATTCTTCTTCTCATTGGTGAGTGTGTTTGTTGTTTTATTTATGGTTTATAGTTTGATCAGGTTTGACCCAGTTATGAAAAGCATTAAATCAAACGCTCTCTTTCACAGCTCTCTGCTCCGTATCTGAATGTGTTCAGCGTCAGTATCACTTTATAAACGTGAGGAAGACCTGGACTGAAGCTCAGAGAATCTGCAGAGAGAATTACACAGATCTGGCCACCGTTGACAACATGAACGACATGAACGAGCTGAAGAAGAGTGTGAATGATGGAGATGTCTATATTGGGCTGCAGAGGATGGGTGTTGATAAATGGCAGTGGTCTTCAGGTGAACCTGCGCTCTATCTGAACTGGGCTACTGGACAACCTGAAGGCAGAGATGAGTGTGCTTTCATGAGAAATGGAGAATGGCATGATTATCCATGTAGTGACAGCCGGACTTTCATCTGTAATTCATCTAACAACAGTAAGTGCAGCTCCATACAATCACAATAAACATTCATTAATAAAATGATACTATATACTGTTCACAATTACTGCAGTACTAAATGCTGCTACTTTTTAATGTGGTCATAAATGTAGAATATACTGATGATAGTTGTTACACTTTCAACTTCTTTACAGAAAATAAACTGATATTGAACACATTTGTATATTTGTTGTTCATAACTGTGGGAATCTGCCATTATGAGCCTAGAGATTTATATTTTCAGCAAACTTTATACTGTAAATTTTAAATTGAAAAATATCAAACCATTTTTTGACAAACATTCTGCAAATTGTAATGAATTAATGAATGCATAACATTTCAACTTATAAAAGATGCTCGCCTCATCTTGATATTTATGAACAAAACTCCTGTCCTGAGAACAAAATTCAGTTCTTGTATGAACTTGATTTATTGTGTTCACTTGTTACACGTATTACAAAGATATGATAGTCATTTTGTTTGGCAGATTGTCATCATCAAATGTCATAAAACCATCTTAACACAAAATTGTAAAAATCGTTATTGTTAGATGAACTTTAACTGAACTCACACACATTGTCCAACTTGTATGTATTATTAGTCTACAATTCAACATTTTGAATTGATTCTGATATATTTTTATGGACTAGTTAACAAAGATATTTATCTGCAGTTTAACATCTTCATCTGTTTGTGTTTCTCTCATTCAGCTCTGTGTGTCCGAATCCAGTATTACACAGAAATGTGTCACAAAACATGATGGAGAAATATAGTTGCAATAAAATTATCACAAAAATTCACAATGGATACTTGATGTTATATCAGCAAAATCATTATGAATATAATTTGAATTTGTAATTTATCATCAGCTGTAGAAACAGTCTTTGAATGACACGTGTTTCTGATGCTTTCACCGCTGCTCTTATTCACATTAAAAACCATAACGCAACATAAGAATGATGCACAAACTGATTCATGAATCTGTTTCCATGTGTTTTCCTTAAAGTGAGCACAGGACTCGTCTTTGTCAATCAGATGAAGAACTGGAGAGACGCTCAGAGTTTCTGCAGACAGAATCACATTGATCTGGTCAGTGTGAGGAACCAGAATGAGAATCAACAGGTTAAGGATTTCATTAGTAGTCTTGGGTTATCTGGATCACAGATCTGGATCGGTCTGTTCAGAGTCAGAGTCTCATGGCAGTGGTCAGATCAGAGTAACTCCTCTTTCAGATACTGGTATACTGGTGAACCTAATAATTTTGGAGGGAATGAAAACTGTACAGTGATCAGGACATTAGCTCAGGGTCAATGGTTTGACCTATCTTGCAACAACCAGTTTACTTTTGTGTGTCATGAAGGTGAGCAGATCCGCACACACGCACGCACACACACACACACACACACACACACACACACACACACACACACACACACATTTATATTTCATTTGATTCAGTGACATTTCATTAAATTGATCGACTTTAGCCAGCTATTTGCTAGCAGAAACACATATTAGCATCTTGAATGTTAAGACTTACATGCTCCTTCATTCAACGTAATTGAAAATAAGGAAATCCGTTGACAGCCAAACAAAATGCTCCACTCTTCTCCACAATGGTAACCCACTGTAATTTAAATGGTTTAATAATTCCAATATAATTTTATATTAAACACTATTACACACTATCAAATCTTCCCCTTTTCTAAATTTCTCAACAAAAAAAAACATAAAATAACACTTAATTTTAACATGTATTCTCTCTTAATTCAATCATATGCAAAAGCATGCTGGGAACTAAAAGCACTGCCCAGTTTCAGTTAAGGCAACACAAATCAATCATGTAATCCAACACAAACGGATTAAGTAAACTTAAGTTGTTCGTAGATTTAAGCAGATTGAAAACAATAAAATTAAGTTCAGGCAAAATGGCAGTCGGCTCGCACTATACTGCCCCCCTCTGGTTTTACACTTTTTTTACTTAACATAAATGGTTTGTGTTTAGACAACACATTAGGATTTTGTACTGTTAAGTTGAGACACAATTACATAGACCTTAATAGAAAAAACATGTAAAAAGTCAAAAAACACAATTATTAAGTTGCGTAACAATAATATAATTATAAGTAAACACATATAAATATTTTATGTAAAGTGCACAACCTCCCTAGTTAATTTTTTTGAGTGTGTCTGACATGCCAGATTCCTCCACAGTGTGTGTTCTGCATGTTGTTTTTGATCAGTCTCTCTCTAGTGTTTGCTTGTGGTGTGTTTTGTGTCCAGATAAACTGATTCTGATCACTGAGACTCTGACGTGGACTGAAGCTCTGAGATACTGCAGACAGAATTATACGGATCTGGTCTCGGTTCATTCAGTCCAGATGCAGGAGGAGGTGATGAATGTGGTTAAACGTGCGTCTACTGAGGCGGTGTGGTTGGGTTTACACAACTACTGCAGCATGAACATGTGGCTCTGGTTGAGCGGAGAGATCGTGTGCTATCAGAACTGGGCTCCAGGGAACGGAACGACACCGGAAAACTGCAGCCTTGAGAAGAGAAAAGGAGCAGTTCAGTCTGGAGGAGATCAGCGCTGGATCAGCCTTCCTGAAACTCGCAAACTCAACTTCATCTGCAGCAGATATGAAGACTGAGAAGATGACAATGTTTGTGTTCATTATTTTCTTTACTTTACATTTGTTTGATTTGTTCTTTACTAATTTCTGAGTGAATCTACTAATTAAGTTTAATTGTCTATATTATTTATGTTAATTGGGATGACATAATGTAATGTTATCAAAGTTTTCTGAAATACCATTAATTAGATGTCTAAAATACTAACACAATATATGTGTGTTTTAAGACTATTTGCATATCTGGTGTTTTCATGTGTCTTTCACTAATCGTATCTGTATCAATAACTGTTGAATATGATTCTGTGAGCAGCAGCTCTTCAGAATAATCATTATTTGTCTGAAATCTGGTTTATGTGTGAAGTGAAGTGGTGTCACAATGAACTGTCAATTAAATGTAATAAATATGTAAAATTAATATTTTTTGTTAGTGTGTTTGGTTGATATTTAGGATATGATGTCACTTACAAAACATGCATATTTCAGTTTAGTGGAATAAATCAGTGGTGGGAAGTTTTGGGATAGACAGCGAATTGATTTAATGCATCATTCACAGGTTTTTGATTGAAAAAGGAGGACATGATTAGGAAAAATACGCCTTAAATTGTGACCTGTTCTTCAAATAAAGCAATCAAATAAACTCAGAAGACTTTATATAGTGCACATTAATCATATTTTTTATGCTACATTCATGAGTTGACATTTACATTTCACACAAATTGAAGATCGTTCAGAGATATATAAGTGAGAGAAATACATTAGCCTTGATCCTTAGAGTTGTAATCTTGTTGATTTCCTGCAATGTTTCCTGGGGTCCGTTCTCTGAATTACTAAAATTAGCTGGATTTCATTGTTGACGATTTGACATGATCCAGGATTGTTTGGTTCTTCGAAGCTCATCCTGAGATTGCTGTCATAGCAACATGTCCACATTGCATCGTTTTAGGTGGAGGTGATATTTAACCCTCTGGAGTCAGCTATCACGCTGGAGTAACAAGCTCACTTCCATTTCAGTGCAAAAGAGACTCAAATTACTCTGTTGATTTTGATCTTACATATAACTGTTGTTCATCATTAGATCAAAATAAAGAAAAATAAACATGATGAGAATGTTGCCTTCTCTCTTTCAGTGAAGTTCTGTCAGTGAAATTCTTTCACGAGTTCACACTTACATACAATTAAAGGGAGTAAAGTTTAATGTGTACTTGGCGTGCTGTCCGGGGGAAGGTGTTAAAAAGGTGTCAGCTGTTAGCGAACCCCAAAAGGCTAGAGAGCAGAGGACAGCCGTCGACTGAAGACCCCTCAAATGAGTGCCCGTGCGGCTCACTGCGCTGGACTGACGGGCCCTGCTGACCCGAGAATGGGGAGCAGTTGTAATTTGGTAGTGTGTGCCTTCTTGATGGGAGCTGTTCGTGCAAATCACGGACAACAGCCCGAGAGGCCCATGTAGCTTCGACAGGGCAGCTTGCGGTCACCGAGGCCTATCTGCCGACTGTGGCGTGGCCATTCCAATCTAGGCTTACAGGAAAGTTTGGCTGTGTGCGCTGTGAGGCCAAATGATTGCTGGAAAAATAGAAAGCGTAAGTGCTCTGCCGGAAATGTTCTCACTGCGTCCACTGTGGAACCAAAAGCTTGCTAGATGAAATAGAAAACATAAGTACTCTTACCGGGAAAGTTGTCACTGCACCCACTATGGAACCAAAAGGTCGCTGGACAGAAGGAGGAAATGTGAAAAGAGGAAAATGAGTACTTAACCGGGAGATTTTCTCACATTGCATCGCTGGACGAAAGAGAAAACGTAAGTGCTCTACCGGGAAAGTTCTCACTGCGTCCACTGTGGGACAAAAGCTCACTGGACAAAAAGAGGAAACAGGAAAGAGGAACACGATTACTTGACCGGGAGATTTTCTCACTGTGTCCACTGTGAGATCAAATACTCGCGGATGAAAGAGAAAATGTAAATCCTCTACTGAGAAAGTTCTCATGGGCTTTTTAAAGTGGAACCGGTTGGTCCTTATTTATATTTTGTTTTATCATCTAGTACTGATCAGTCTGAGATGGTGGGATGGATTTTTTTAACACTATTATGGTAGGAAATAATTCCTTTCAGCAGAGGTTCAGCCCTTCCATTATTTCAATTTCATATTGTAAAGAAGATTAGAGTTAAATTAACCTTAACCTTTGAGAAGATCACAACAATATAGGATCACAGCAAGCTTTTTCTAATTGTGTTAAAAACAAATTTGGGCATTCATAGAAATAATTTCTGATTTCGAAGGGGAAATTTCTCCCAGAAGAGTACAAACCGGATAGCCTAGAAATCTCAGACGCACCCTAGCGGCAGCAAAAATTATTTTGCAGCAAAGTGTGGTCTAGCAACTCTCCGTTGACTTTCGTAGTGGAAAAACCTAACTCTGGTCAGGCCAATCACATCATGTATGGAGTTGGTGGGCGGGCTTAACACAATGACGGCAGAGTTGTGACGGTTCTGCGCCGTGATTTTCCATAGGTGATTTCCCTGCTAGTTAAAAACAAACAAAATGCTGCTGGTGAACAGCGGTCTTTCGATTCGGCTTTGGCCACGACTCTGGATGACTTGGAGTTAAGAGAACGCCACTTAAGTCATTCTTAATAAAGGAAGGAGTTTTGACGACCGGATATGGCAAAAGTTTAATATATCAACTTGCTCCGCTGGAGGGAAAACGCATTGAACTCACTCATCCCAGCCTGTTCTCACGTAAATGCGTGTCTATAACACGCATGTGTATCGTCGTGTAATATATACGCGAAAATTAGTTTTTACGTGCATATGAGACGCAGTTTTTGTCGTGCAATTGATATGCAGTTCATTTGCGTATAATAGACACGCACCCACACCACTAATTCCAGCCAAACGTATAATACACACGCACCCCACACCTAAACTTAACCTAACCAACCAATGCGTATCATATGCACGTAAAAACTGACTTTAGCGTATTTCATGAGTTCACACTTACATATAATTTTGAGTGAGTAAGATTAAATGCGTATTTGGCGTGCTGTCCGGAGGGAGGGCTCCGAGCTCGGAATTCTGCCCGAACCCAGAGTACTCCCCAAAAAGCTAAAGAGCAGAGGACAGCCGCCAGACTAAAGACCCTCCAAAGAGTGCCAAGATTTGGCGGGCTGGAATCTCGAGAAGGGACCTGGAAGCTTGTTCGGGAAGCTTGTGATGATGGCTCACTACCTGGACTGACGGCCCTTGTTGACTGTGAACGAGGTGCGGTTGTAGAGTATTTGGCCTGGAGGTTCTCACGCTGCATCCGCTGTAAGGCCAAATACTCTCTGTAATGAAAGCGAAAACGTGAGTGCTCTACCGGGAACTTCTCGCTCCATCCGCGGTGAGACAAATGCTCGCTGGATGGAAAGGAAAACTGAAGTGGAAAAAATGTTCGCTTGCCCAGGAGATTCTCACACTGCATCCGCTGTGAGATCAACTGCTCGCTGGATGAAAGAGAAAATATGAGTGCTCTACTGGGAAAGCGCTCACAGAGTATTACAATTTAATTAGTAGATTCACTCAGAAATTACTAAAGAACAAATCAAACAAATGAAAGTAAGTAAGAAAAATAAAGAACACAAACATTGTCATCTTCTCAGTGCTAATATCT
Source organism: Hybognathus amarus (assembly GCA_030378365.1). Classification (NCBI taxonomy): domain Eukaryota; kingdom Metazoa; phylum Chordata; class Actinopteri; order Cypriniformes; family Leuciscidae; genus Hybognathus; species Hybognathus amarus. The sequence goes on along the minus strand of JAQIUQ010001056.1, from coordinate 202,583 downwards.
GCTGCAGATGAAGTTGAGTTTGCGAGTTTCAGGAAGGCTGATCCAGCGCTGATCTCCTCCAGACTGAACTGCTCCTTTTCTCTTCTCAAGTCTGCAGTTTTCCGGTGTCGTTCCGTTCCCTGGAGCCCAGTTCTGATAGCACACGATCTCTCCGCTCAACCAGAGCCACATGTTCATGCTGCAGTAGTTGTGTAAACCCAACCACACCGCCTCAGTAGACGCACGTTTAACCACATTCATCACCTCCTCCTGCATCTGGACTGAATGAACCGAGACCAGATCCGTATAATTCTGTCTGCAGTATCTCAGAGCTTCAGTCCACGTCAGAGTCTCAGTGATCAGAATCAGTTTATCTGGACACAAAACACACCACAAGCAAACACTAGAGAGAGACTGATCAAAAACAACATGCAGAACACACACTGTGGAGGAATCTGGCATGTCAGACATGTAGCGTGAACTTTAAGATATCTGGAGGTGATGGAGTGTGTGTGTGTGTGTGTCTGTGTGTGTGAGGATCTGCTCACCTTCATGACACACAAAAGAAAACGGGTAGTTGCAAGGGACGTCATTCCATTGACCCTGAGGGTATGGTCTGATCACTGTACAGTTTTCATTTCTTCCTCCATAATTATTAGGTTCACCAGTATCCCAGTATCTGAAAGAGGAGTTACTCTGATCTGACCACTGCCATGAGTCTCTGAACAGACCGATCCAGACATCAGTAGATATGTGACTATCATTGATGAACTTCTGAATCTGTTGATTCTCATTCTGGTTCCTCACACTGACCAGATCAGTGTGATTCTGTCTGCAGAAACTCTGAGCATCTCTCCAGTTCTTCATCTGATTGACAAAGACGAGTCCTGTGCTCACTTAAGAAAAACACATGGAAACAGATTCATGAATCAGTTTGTTCATTATTAACATGCCTTATGATGGAAGCATCAGATACTAGTGATGTTGCATATGACACTGAAGCTTCAAAGCGTGTATTGAGTATGCAGAATAATTTCTCATGAAGTTCGGTGTCGGAGCATGTATTGTTTTCTGAGAAACACGTGATCAACGAAAAAACGAAGCCTCACATTGGCCACTGGGAACAGAGAAATCTGGCCGCCATCTTGAACGTATTCCTCGAATTTCTATTGTGTTGCGTTACAGCAGTAGATGACAGAGCCCTGTGCAGCATATTCCTGCTCAAATCAGCGGGATATCGTTCGGGAATTACTTTTCACAAGTAAGATTTAACATTTAACATTACCTTACTATTTATTGCTGGTATTTTGTGCATAGAATATCCCATGTGTCCTGTATTGTAGCTACAGGTATGACCTTTGCAGCCAAAAAAAAACACATGAAAATCAGTTCAGTATTCAGTGAGATATGATTCATTAAATGTGCTGACAGCTCATATCACCTGCCAAACAGATTACACTGAGCGGAGCGGATGACTGGTTTAAGATGGCGGCCCCACGGCTCGTCCAATAGACAGTAGGAGATGTAGGCTACATGCTCGGTGCAGATTCTTCTTGTTGATGCCGCATCGTGTGCGCACCTTTGTGCTCGTGCGGACGCGTCGAGTATAAACAAGGCTCGAAAGTCTTGGATAACACAAAACGAAATGAACAGAATTGTTGCAGGGTTCTTTGTTGAAGACATGCTTCCCCTGTCGACCATTAATCCCTCAGGTTTAGAAAAATGCATTTTAAATTATGATTAAGAATTTTATGGGATAAAGTGACCTTTAATTTATTATTTTTCATTGACATCTTAATTTTTTTTATTATTGCCATGAGTCGAATAAAAAGCTGGTTTTGTTCTCAGGAGAAGAGTTTTATTCTCCCAGCCTGTGTTTTGAAACCTAAACCCCGTTTTAAAATGACCCTAGCATAGCCTCCCTTTATCCTGTTGTTAGTGAATTTTATAGTGCGGCTTATTTATTTGTGCAGACAGGGATATTGTTCTTTCATGCCATTTTGCATAAATTTTTACAATAAAGTGATGATAGGGCAAAAACTGATGATAGGCTATGATGTTTGTCCATGTATCTACATGGTAAATTAAGAAGTAATAAGTAGTGAAGTTACTTTTCCAACGCAGTAACTAGTAAAGTAATCTCATTACAATTTACAGAAGTAACTAGTAACTAATTACTAGGTTTAGGTGTGGGGTAGGGTAGGGTAGTCTCATATTCCACTAAAGGATTTATGACGCCTTGGGTTCACGACACGTGTTATATTAACAATAAAGGGTGCCATGTGTGTAGTATAGCGCCGTTTTGTCATATAGCCTTCTATGTGACGCTAAAGGATGAGAACGGGCTAGCGGTAGATATCAGCAACTACCTCGTCTTAATATATATTATTCAAGACGTGTAAAGTTATTGTATGTCTATTATATGTGGAAATTATATGCATTCATTACAATTTATTTTGAATTTATAATTTACAGTATACATTTATTGCTGAAAAATATTAATCTGCTCTCTAATGGCCGATTCCCATGAGTTATCAACAACAAGAGATCAACATCTTCAATATCATTATATTTTCTACACAGAAGTTAAAAACTGTGACACATATCCACAGTCTCCTCTCTATATATGACCACATTAAAAAGTAGCAGCATTTAGTAATGCATTAATGTTGTACTGTACTGTAAAAAAGCATTTTTTTTATAAATGAAAATTTATTTTTATAAATGACAATTTCTGTTTTATAAATTTACAATTTCTATTGTGATTATAGAGAGCTGCACTTAACTGTTGTTAGATGAACTGCAGATGAAAGTCAGGCTGTCACTACATGACACATCATGCCATTCTCCATTTCTCATCATAGCACACTCCTCAGCTCCACCATCAGGTTGTCCAGTAGCCCAGTTCAGATAGAGCGCAGGTTCACCTGAAGACCACTGCCATTTATTAACACCCGTCCTCTGCAGCCCAATATAGACATCTCCATCATTCACACTCTTCTTCAGCTCGTTCATGTCGTTCATGTTGTCAACGGTGGCCAGATCTGTGTAATTCTCTCTGCAGATTCTCTGAGCTTCAGTCCAGGTCTTCTCCTCGTTTATAAAGTGATACTGACGCTGAACACATTCAGATACGGAGCAGAGAGCTGTGAAAGAGAGCGTTTGATTTAATGCTTTTCATAACAGGGTCAAACCTGATCAAACTATAAACCATAAATAAAACAACAAACACACTCACCAATGAGAAGAAGAATCAAATATAGAGTTTGCTCCATTTCTGAAGAAAAACACAGTGAAAAACTCAGACATCAAAGATTTACAGAATGGAGTAAAATAAAATATGACAGTTTCAGTAACATGAATGAATCATTCAGACAATATTAACATCTGAAAGTGTAATTGTGTTTGAAGAATGAACATGTTCTTACTTTAGAGGTCGTGTGTTTCTGTCCTGAGTCTGATGTTTCTGTCTGCAGATTTACACTACGTGATTATTATATCTGCTCTCATCCCTCATTCAGATCTAAACATCATTTGTTTATTTTGTCATCTATATTTGTTTTTCCAACTCTTTCCCCTTATTTGCATCTTGACATCTGTGTCAGTATCAGTCTATGTTAATATGGACCTTAATCAGAAAATCATATGAACATTCATAATTTACATTTGAACATTAATAACTAAACATGATGGACTGTATAATAATAATAATAATAATAATAATAATAATAATTCGTTACATTTATATAGCGCTTTTTCTGAGACCTCAAAGCGCTCCACATAGAGAGGGGAATCTCCTCAACCACCACCAATGTGCAGCATCCACCTGGATTATGCGACGGCAGCCATATTGCGCCAGAACGCCCACCACACACCAGCTTACTGGTGGAGAGGAGACAGTGATGAAGCCAATTGGTGTACATGGGGATGATTAGGAGGCCATGATGGACAGAGGCCACTGGGCAAATTTGGCCAGGATGCCGGGGTTACACCCCTACTCTTTCGAAAGACATCCTGGGATTTTTAATGACCACAGAGAGTCAGGACCTCGGTTTAACGTCTCATCCGAAGGATGGTGCTCTTTTGACAGTATAGTGTCCCCGTCACTTTACTGGGGCGTTAGGACCCACACAGACCACAGGGTGAGCACCCCCTGCTGGCCTCACTAACACCTCTTCCAGCAGCAACCTGGTTTTCTCAGAAGGTCTCCCATCCAGGTACTAACCAGGCTCAGCCCTGCTTAGCTTCAGTGGGCAACCAGTCTTGGGCTACAGGGTGGTATGGCTGCTGGCTGTATAACTTGTGTTACATCCCTCTTCAACTCTATATGTATGTTTGTGTTTCTCTGGTTTTGGTCACTTTTTTTCCTGTTTGTGTGTGAACTGAACAACCCACTAATGATCTGATTGCTGAGTGTTGAGTTCATTAGTGAAGGTGGGTGGGGGATTGAGGGATTGAAAAGGACAACATTAAAAGCTCTTTCCCCTTTTTCTTTATGGGTTTTTGGGTAAAGAGGGATTTTTTCCTCAGCCTTGTTTCTTCTTATGGTCACGGGTCTTAATGGGTCTGTGTGCTCATCTCTGCGTGGCTGTCTGTTGTTGTCGCCGGTGGGATTTCTTGTTTGAATTCATAAAATGACATTTTTCAGGCTGGAGAAAGCATGGTAACAATAATTATCATGGCAGATAGCATGGTAACAATAATTCAATGTTGACTTTTGATCCAAATCATCATTTTGGTTGAGTCATTTCAAAGTTTAAAGTGTGTTGGATCAGCATTGAAATGTTGATGAAAGCCAACAGCACACATGGGTGGAGACAGTGACATTGAACTAACAGTGATCATTCAGGTCATTCAGGCATTTATCTCTGCAGAACACTAGTGTGTGTTTCTCAGTCAGTGGGGCGTTTGAACCACAATGGGTATTTTAACCCCTTTACCCGATCTGCTCTAATCCACTGGGGGCTTGGTTTAGGGGTGGGCCTTCATGATTTTAGCATGTCTGTTGAAAAATGGTTGAAAAACATTTATTGTTGTTTGAAATTGGCCACTGATTGGTAAACGACCATTTTTGTTATGCATGTGCACTTCTCAATAGTTTAAAGTTGTTAGAGAGTTGTTGAAAACAGGTGCATCCAGACTAGGGCTGCACGAATATTGGTAAAAAATGGCATTGCGATATTTTATATTTCTGCGATATATATTGTGATATTAGAACAATTTCCCCAGATGACTTGAATAGCTCTATTTGGAAAGAATGAATCATTCTAGAATGACTGGGGTGATTTTGTCATGGAGTAAATCAGCATAGAAACTAATATTAATTGAATGTTTACTAATGTCGTTAACAGGTTATGTTAACAGGACGCTGTACATTAGTGGTGGTTGGGGAGATTCCCCTTCCCCCTATATAAAGCACTTTGAGTGCAGAGAAAAGCGCTAAATAAATGTAATGAATTATTATTATTAACGTAGTTAATTAGACTACATTAATGAGTCATTAGTTCGCGAATCGGACGTGTTCGCGTTAAGGGACGGGGAGCTGCTGGCATGTAGCCTACTGATCACGAATCACGATTAACTACGATCCCTGTAAGTGACATCGCACATACTTGCGATGTGACTATTGCGGATGCGCACATCGCGATATCGATGTTAAAGTGATACATCATGCAACCCTAATCCAGACCTCTTGTTTATTGAATCACCTGACATAGCCTACTTACATTATTTCTCAAGGACAGTTTCAAACAATGGTGCATCTACCTTGTTTCTCTGTTTTGTGTGCTTATTTGTTAGTTATTTGTGTTGTTACTGTAATTAGATACATTAAAAAGTTATTTTGTATATCATTTTCGACATTCTTAACCTCCTAAGACCCGAGTTTTGGGTGGAAAAGTCCAGGGGTCAGAAAGTAAAGGTCCCACATCAAAAACTCCTGTGTTAAATGAACTTTACTGGGAGTTTATTTGGATACAGTCTCAAGAGTGTTAAAGTTAATGAGATAATTAAGTGAATAATTGAGTGATGATTGAGCATTATTGAAGACACCTGACCTGATGTTAACAAGCAGAATCTCCGAAGGAGAACATCACATTTTTTAAGTCACCATTATGATGATCGGTGTCTGCTTTAGTTAGACTCTTGACTCTTAAATCATTAACTTTAGATGTTGTTTGGCTGCTGTACATGAGTTATAACAGCCAGATGAACAACAAGGAAAGCTGATGCACTGGGGTTGGTTATGTTTTGACATAATCATCATTTGTCATGAAACTCATTTGTAACCTTTTGCATAAACACACACGCCACTTTCAAGTAAAGTGGCATGTTATCTATACGCATTTTCAGCTATCTGCGTGTGCATGTGTGTCTATCTTCGCTGATAAATGTCAGAGTGATTCCACGTGTATGTACACTCCATTAAATGTCCGAGCAAAATGAAGCAAATTGTAGATCTACATCTGGGGAGCGATATTTTGTTTCCTGAGGATGGTAGGGGAAGACTCATAAATGCTATTAACCCCAGTGACGAGTAGGTTTAGGGACGGGGTTGAGGTAGGTCATATATTTATATATACAGGAATGAAACGTTAAGTCAACGGCGTTCATAAACACGCTGAAAAGCAATTATGTTTGTTAATAGCACGCCAAAAATGGAAATACGAATTGCCGTGTCATACATACACCATTTCATGAGATCAGTCTGAAGAATTTGTTCAGCTGATTGAAGACAACTTTTTCAATGATCTTGCCTATGAAAGGAAGATTTGAGATCGGTCTTTAATTGCTCAATATGTTGCTATCCAGATTGCTCTTTTTCATGAAGAGCATGTCAAATGCAGTTTTAGGCTTTGGAAAACTCCCAGAGCGAAGCGAGGCATTTACGACTTCTATGAGATCTGCTTCTAAGCAGTTTAACACACTTTTGAAAAAAGGAAGTGGGGATTGTGTCAATGGCACAGACTGATGTTTTAATGTGCTGTACTGTTTCTTCCAAAATTGTACCATTAATTTCTTTGAAATCAGACATAGTAACCTTCTGAGGATGTGGTCTGTATATATGTTTGAGAAGAAAGTCTGTCTTTGCCTGGTTCCACATTGAAAGCATCAATGCTGTCCTTATAGATGTTATAATGGACAACCAGTTTTGTTTTCCTCAATAAGCTCATCATATCACTTGTTTATTACTTTACAAAAAGCCTTTTTCATTTTAATTCTTCATTTCCGTCTCTACATATTTTCTCTGTGTTTGTCATTGCTGCAGTAATTCTCAGTAAATATGTTCATTTGAATGTGAGTGAATGATCTGTTTGTATATTGTACTTCTATAGCAATTCACAGGAAACATCCACCTCATTATTTGCATTTTCTATTCTTATCATTTGTTTTCCATGTTCTTTTACTTCTGATACTGTCAGTGGTCATTAGCATGTTTCTGCATCCCAAACACAATATTTAAGATGCACTCTGTCTCCATCAGCACAATGTATCTTCATGTTGGATTTTGTGTCATGAATGCTATATTTACACAATGTATTTGTCAGGGTTTGGGTTTTGTTTATTGTTCCTGGTTCTTGTCTGTCATGTGATCCCCTGTTCTAGTCATGTGATCTTGCCTTGTGTTCCCTGTCTGTTGAGTCATGTTGTCATTGGTTGATTTTTTAAAGGAGCATTTTACCCACTGCAACATTAATCTTTATTGAAAGTGGATCATATATGTAGTCGAAATGTAAAATAATTTTAAAATTTGGTGCCCTCTTGACCAAGAAAAGACAGAAAATAACCAAGGGGCGCATTTGTCTGATAGACTTCATGTCTCACAATGCCCCACATAGCACAGCTCCGCAAGCCACACCCACTAATCCGGAACGGCGTCGGCGCAATGTAAACAGAGAATTCACTCTTCCGTCTACAAGGCTAACATTAGCTGTCACCAGAGTTTGAAATTCATTTCACACAAAATGTCTAGTTGGCTGTGGCAAGCAGGATGATCCAGGCGAGGCATGTAACGTTAAGAGGACGGTGCGTTGCGCGAGGCCGGTGGCGTAAGTGATAATGAAAGACACATGTGAGGCGCGCGCCGGTCTCTGCGTCACTCACGGAGGAGCGAATGCATAAAACGGGGAGCGACGACGGCAGATCGAGAGAGAAACAAGCCTGATTTTATGATGTTTTGTTTCTGTTGTGTGTAACGTTACAGCAGTCGCCAATGAGGGGCTGCTGGCTTCTACTTTCGTTTTGTATTTGTTCATTTTACTATTAAAATGTTTAAATGTTCACCGGTTCCTGCCTCCTTCATCCACAACAACAAACCCCGTTAATGTTACATTGGCAAATTAATAGTGAATTACTCCTTGTTTGTATTTATTTCTGTTTGGTGAATTACTGCATGATACCTGGATGTTCTGTAGGAGAAACTATCACAACACAAACGTCCGTGTGCTCGTCAGATTCAGAGCTTTCCTCAACAAACCCCGTTAACGGTAGCCTGACTTCGTCATACTCATTTTACTATCGGAGGATGAGTCTGAAACCCCTCCGTCTGGATTTGATTAGGAGGCATGTCTTAACCGAACCAGGAAAAAACAACAACTCTGCACTCAATTGGATAGTCAGTAAACCTACAACCAATCAGAGCAACGCAGTAAGTCAGCTAATTTGCATACAGTTGTCAAATACAGAACGTAGCCTAACTTTATTTATTTTAGAAGTTAAATAACGAGTGTTGCTTCTTTTACTTACTTCTCCATGAGTGCGACCAAAGGAGAAACCACAACGACCACAGGCTTTTCATTACGTCCCATCTTCTTAGTGACCATCGGAGCCAGCTGATAAGTTACACTTTTCCCGAATCATGTGGGACGGCAAAAATATCTTTCCGATTGACAAATGCCTTGATTGCAGTTCTCTTGTTTGTCTATTAAAATTAATGCGCTGTCGATATATTTCAAAACAGACGCGACAGCGGAATCTATACATCTCAATTCTCCAGCTGCAGTCATCTCTGAGGGAAGACAGTTAGCGCTCTTTGATAACGTGATGATTACGTCCCTGTATATCACCTGTCCATCATCGTATAAAGCCCGCCCTGGCAATTTGATTGGCCCGATGATTTCTGAACCGATCATAATTACTCCCCAATGGATTCGAGTCCAGACTGAACTTTCCGTCCAAAAAATGTTGTGGGCGGAGTTCGGGCTGGCATCCAGGCTACGTTAACGTTACATTGGCAAATTAATAGTAAATTACTCCTCGTTTGTATTTATTTCTGTTTGGTGAATTACTGCATGATACCTGGATGTTCTGTAGGTGAAACTATCACAACACAAACTTCCGTGTGCTCGTCTGATTCAGAGATTTCCTCCAGGAGAAATTGCCATCATTGAAATTCTCTGCAGCAGACGGACTCTGTGTCCATAGGCCGTAGCACGCGACAAGAGCACAGGCAACAGCAGGCTGCCGAGCTCGACCCCAGTCGGGCGTCTCAACCAACGGACAGCCACCTCCTGTTCCTCCATCAGCCTCAGCTGCTCTTCACTATACTGCGACTCGTAAAGATAGTCACGAACATCGGATTCGAGCAGCAGACTTTCAAAACCATTTTCTTCAATCTCATGTTTTGTTTCTTTCATCATTGTCATAACTTACTGTCTTCTCCACTGCGCTTGCTAGCTTAGCTTCCAAACAAGATGGCGGATATTGATTTTCAGTTTCTGCAAGTGAAGTCCCACCCACTGATCTGTAATAGGCCTGTAGGGTGAGTGGGTCCAACACTCTGGAATAACAATGAGCTAATGTATGTAGTTCTAAAGATTTTAATGAAATATGTCTTTCTGCTTATTGTGACGCAAAATGACAATTTTTACTGTCACGATAAGCAGTAAATAAAACACTTAAATCCTTATTTCTCCCAACTCAGGTGAAAATAAGGGAATAAACCATGACTCAACCCATTTAATCCCAATTTTTTCCCAGACACAAAAATATCCAAATCATGTGTCATTAGTATCCGTTTGAAACAATCAATCATATTTTTTTTGAAATTTTCATGGAAAAGTGTGTGAAAAAGTGAGTTCCCTTTCAAGAAAACCTCGAGCTGCGTTAGAACATGGTGGGAACGCTCTGCGTGATTGCGTCATGAAGCATCTGTACATTCAGTCCAATGAGAGAGTAGGACGTCATGTGACGTCATAGACCAGGAAACTATATAGCACCATTGAAATCAAAGTCAAGTCAAGTCAAATATATTTATATAGCGCTTTTCACAATACAGATTTTATCAAAGCTGATTCATAGTATCAATCATATATATATATATATATATATAATTATGGCAAATCAAGAGTTCAAGTGTTGTGTTTTTCCTTGATCTCGTTTCATCATGGGTGGGGACACACATCAGCTTTGTGTGGCTTGTTTGGGAAATATCGTTTTCACTTTATTTTACAACCCGCAAACAACTGCATACACATTTTGCCTGGAATATTTTAACACAATAGGTACCAGTTAGTTTTAAAATAATTACATTATAAATAATTTTCATGTATATCTGCTTGTTGCCCCTTTATTACCCAAAACCTAATATATCGTTCCCTTATCCCTACACGGAATTACACTATAATTACAGGAACGTACACCATAATTTTGGTGTACTTACGCATTTGTTTACAGGTTGTAAAATAAAATGTTACCTAATAAGATTAAGTAAATTCACTGTTTCTCCTGTTTGATGTCAGAGATGTAAATATTGTCCATCCTGAACATATCCTCGTCACTCATTTGTTTACGTCCACATTTACACATGCAAATGTGTTTTATAACAAACAAATAAACTATGAACAGCAGGAGTATGAAACAAAACAAAATTAAAATAAAATTTAAAAAAGATATGAATTCTAATAAATGTAACAGTCTTTTAATGTCCATCGGTCTCAGCTCTCAGAAGAGGAAAAGAAGAAATATAAGAGCAAAACAAGTCTTCAAACCCTCTTCTCAACACAAACTCTCTCAATAGTCAAACACACTCCTTCATCTAACACACGTTTCTTTCTCTTTGACTGGAGACTCAAACAGGGGTTTTTAAAGACTCTCAGTAACCAGTATCACCAGTCTTCACTAATGAACTCAACACTCATCAATCAGATCATTAGTGAGTTGTTCAGTTCAAACACAAACAGGTAAAAAGTGACCAAAACCAGAGAAACACAAACATACATATAGAGTTGAAGAGGGATGTAACACGAGTTATACAGTCCAGCATTAACATTAAAGCAGCTGTTTAGTTACTGATGTTCGAATGTAAAGTATGAATGTTCATATGTATATCATTTTCTGATTAAGGTCCATATTCATATTGACTGACAATATGCAAATAAAGGAAAAGAGGTGAAAAAAACTACACAAATAAGAAGGAGCTAAAATATGCAAATTAGTTTTAGAGAAATACACAAATGATGTTTAGATCTGAATGAGGGATGAGAGCAGATATAATAATCACGTAGTGTAAATCTGCAGACAGAAACATCAGACTCAGGACAGAAACACACGACCTCTAAAGTAAGAACATGTTCATTCTAAACACAATTACACTTTCAGATGTTAATATTGTTTGAATGATTGTGAATTGAAAAATGCTGCTGAAATGTGTTTATTAAATGATCATGTTAAAACAAGTTTGGTTGTTTTTTACTTAAGTTTAGCAACGTGTTTCATGTTAAAATGTGTTTTTCCTCAGAATGGACCAAACTTTATATTTCATTTTTCTTCTAATTCGGTGAGTGTGTTTGTTGTTTTATTTATGCTATATTTTATGAATATCATAATCATTTGTCAACAAACACGTATTTATCACTTCAGTGAGCTCATTGTGTCTGCATTCAGTTATTGCATTCTTTCAATTAATACATTTTTAGCTAACTGTGACTTTGTATATGCACATTTCTGAAATACTTTAGTATTAGTTCTGATAACAGAACTTTAAATTGTAATATGGACTCATGCACTTTCTGTAAAGTTGCTTTGAAATTATGTATTTCTATTCAAATAAATGTAAATTGAATTTAATTTTATAGTTTGATCAGGTTTGACCCAGTTATAAAAAGCATTAAATCAAACGCTCTCTTTCACAGCTCTCTGCTCCGTATCTGAATGTGTTCAGCGTCAGTATCACTTTATAAACGAGGAGAAGAACTGGACTGAAGCTCAGAGAATCTGCAGAGAGAATTACACAGATCTGGCCACCGTTGACAACATGAACGACATGAACGAGCTGAAGAAGAGTGTGAATGATGAACGTGTAAATGATATCTGGAATGGGCTGCAGAGGACGGGTGTTGATAAATGGCAGTGGTCTTCAGGTGAACCTGCGCTCTATCTGAACTGGGCTACTGGACAACCTGATGGTGGAGCTGAGGAGTGTGCTATGATGAGAAATGGAGAATGGCATGATTGGTCATGTAGTATCAGCCTGACTTTCATCTGCAATTCATCTAACAACAGTAAGTGCAGCTCCATACAATCACAATAAACATTCATTTATAAAATGATACTATATACTGTTCACAATTACTGCAGAACTAAATGCTGCTACTTTTTAATGTGGTCATAAATGTAGAATATACTGATGATAGTTGTTACACTTTCAACTTCTTTATAGAAAATAGACCGATATTGAACACATTTAGATATTTGTTGTTCATAACTGTGGGAATCATATTTAGAGAATATTTTCAGCAAACTTTATACTGTAAATTTTAAATTTTAAAAATATAAAACTATTGTTTTGACGACCATACTGTAAATTGTAATGAATTAATAAATGCATAACATTTCAACTGTTGTGTTTTTATACCGCTGTAATCCCTAATAACAACCATTCACATGCAATCTATTACATTTCATAATGCTCTCCTGATGGTTATTGGTGTCCTCAGTCCTCTGCGGTGTCCGTCCCAGCTCAGTCCTGGATTTGTGTAATAGGGCTTTTTGCTTAGTATAAAATATCCAATTCAAATAAGGATATGTTTAGGAAAAAATCACTCTGACACTCACTTCAAAAGGTTTTCGAATCAGCTAAGCATATCAAACATACCAAACGTTTCGTTTTACTTTAAAGATTTCAGAATGGTATGTTTATAAGACTTTTTACCCTTTTCTTTCTTTTTCTCTTTTTGAATTTATTGTCTTTGTATTTTAAAGATTTCAGAATGATACAAAGACAAACTCAAAAAGAGAAAAAGAAAAGAAAAGGGTAAATAGTCTTATAAACATACTCTTTTAAATGGCTTGATTAGGGCCGCCTGTAAGCGTTACAGGGGCAGTCCTATTACATATAATAGAAAAAAGAAAAAACTCTTCTTTCGCCACCAGGGCGCCGCTATTGTGCAGTATTCTAACATGTGATGTCATGGGGTTGGTTGGTTTTAGTTAACAGGCTCTGGGCAGTGAATATCGCGACATCAAACTGTTTACACCAGTGTTTTGACCGCGAACGACTAATGTTAGGTACAGTCATAAGACAAAAAGGCGACGTCTAATGTTATATGTTGACAAACTGCACATAGAAACATTGTTTGCGATGTCTGCCGCCATATTCCCGTCTCGTCAACACCATGTAAGTTACGTTGATATGTAGAACAGCCAGTGGGGAGGTAAGTTAGACGTGTTGGAAGCGGCGATGCTTTCCCTGAAGGATGTCAGAGCGGAGACACTTTTTCCTAATATACAGAATGTAGCTACGAGCATTTAATTTCCCCTTAAAGGGTCACTTCACCCATTTGCATTAAGCTTTGTATCTTTAGAAAACCAGTCATATTTTTGAATGGTCATGGTTTATTCCCTTATTTTCCCCTGAGATAAGGATTTAAGTGTTTTACTTCCTGCTTAAAAATCGTAAAAATCGTCATTTTGCGTCACGATAAGCAGGAAGTCATAGTTCATTAAAATCTTTAGAACTACATACATTAGCTCATTATTATTCCAGGGTGTGGGACCCACTTACCCTACACGCCTATTACAGAACAGTGGGAGGGACTTCACTTGCAGAAACTGAAATCAATATCCGCCATCTTGTTTGGAAGCTATAAGCTAACAAGCTCTGTGGAGATAGTAAGTTATGACAATGAAGGAAGAAACTAAACATGATATGGAAGAAGAGGATTTTGAAAGTCTGCTGCTCGAATCTGATGTTCGTGACTATCTTTACGAGTCGCAGTATAGTGAAGAGCATATGAGGCTGATGGAGGTGCAGGAGATGCCGAGGCGGTGGCCTGTCGCGGTCGAGGACCCCGCACTGACTCTGGCGCTGGGCGGATTGCTGTTGCCTGTACTCTCGCTGCGTGCTAAGGCCTACAGATATTGTGTAGACACGAGTTTGTCTGCTGCAGAGAATTTCAATGATGGCAATTTCTCCTGGAGGAAATCTCTGAATCTGACGAGCGCACAGACGTTTGTGTTGTGATAGTTTTGACTACAGAACATCTAGGTATCATGCAGTAATTCACCAAACGGAAATAAATACAATTGAGGAGTAATTCACTAATGAGTTTGCCAATGTAACGTTAACAGGGTTTGTTGTTGTGGGAAGAAGGAGGCAGGAACCGGCGAACATTTAAACATTTTACTAGTAAAATGAACAAATACAAAACGTATAAGCCAGCAGCCCCTCATTGGCGACTGCTGTAACGTTACACACAACAGAAACTAAACACAACATAAAATCAGGCCTGTTTTGGTCTCGTCGCTCCCCATTTTATGCTTTCGCTTCTCCGTGAGAGACGCAAGACCGGCGCGCGCCTCACAGGTGTCTTTCATTATCAGTCTCTGTTATAACTCACGCCACCGGCCTCGCATGGAGCGCCGTCCTCTTAAGTTACATCCTGCTCGCCACAGCCAACTAGACATTTTGTGTGAAATGAATTTCAAACTCCGGTGACAGCTAATGTTAGCCTTGTAGACGGAAGACGAGTGAATTCTCTGTTTGCGCTGTTCCCATAGACTGGCTGTTCCGGGTTAGTGGGTGTGGCTTGCGGAGCTGTGCATTCTGGGACATGTCGTTTTTTTCATATATTCTTTCTCGGTCAAGAGGGCACCAATTAAAAAAAATATTTTACATTTCAACTACATATATGATCCACTTTCAATAAAAATTAATGTTGCAATGGGTGAAATGCTCCTTTAAACAAATACATGCTAACTGACATGATGTTGACGAGACGGGAATATGACGGCAGACACTGTGAACAATGTTTCTATCTGGAGTTTGTCAACATATAACATCGTCTTTTTGTCTAATGACTGTACCTAATATTAGTCGTTCGCGGTCAAAACACTGTGGTGTAGATAGTTTGATGTCGGGATATTAACTGCCCAGGCCTGTTAAACTAAAACCAACCAACCCTGTGACATCACATGTTAGAATACTGCACAATGGTGGCGCCCTGGCGGAAAAAAATACGTTTTTCTTTTATATGTTAACATTTATCATGATTCTGATATAATTTTTGATTATAGTGGAAATCCATCTTGTAAATCATGTAAACTTGATTGACTGCTCCATTTCCCCTTTAATTGAACTCACACACATCGTCCATTACAACGTGAAAAAAACAATCAGACTAGAAACAAGACAAACACTAATAAACTAATTATTATTGCAGCAATATTAATTTGTATGTATTATTAGTCTACAATCCAACATTTTGAATTGATTCTGAAATATTTTTAATGACTAGTTAACAATTCTATTTAGCTGCAGTTTATCTTCATCTGTTTGTGTTTCTCTCATTCAGCTCTGTGTCTGAATCCAGTATTACACAGAAATGTGTAACAAAACATGATTGAGAAATATAGTTGCAAATAAAATTTTCACAAAAATTCACAATGGATAATTGATGTTGTATAAGCAAAATCATCATGAATATATTGAATTGAATGAACTTTATTGTCACTTGGTCACAAGTACCAGCGAAATTGGCCATCAACCTGCCCATACAAACATATATACGATATGACAAGGGGGTAGACAGGACAGCAAGACAGGGAATAGAGGGAAAAATACAGCATGACATGAGGAGAGGTGAGGAGAAAAAGGTAACCCCCAGGCTATGCTCCTGTAAGGAGTGCAGTTTGGGAACAGGAAAAAAAGCACCTCAGCAACATTAGCACAATCAGTACATTCTACAACATGAACAAAACTTGCAACAGGGTTGGGGAGTGGGTGATGGAGGTAGCCCAGCACAGGCAAGCAGCCATCCGGTCCTGCAGCCATTTTCGGTGCTGGTTACAGACCCGCCTGTCAGACTGGAGGGTACAAAGCAGCGAAGGCGAGGGGGTTGTACAGTGTTGTAGTCGAGACCAGCTCACTCCGAGTTCGAGTCGAGACAGAGACCATAGAGGGTCGATTCCGAATTCGAGACCATAGAGACTCGAGTCCGAGTCGAGACCAAAGAGAATCGAGTCCGAGTCGAGACCGAGACCAAAGAGGGTCGAGTGCGAGCCGAGACCGAGACCATAGAGGGTCGAGTGCGAGCCGAGACCGAGACCATAGAGGCAAGGCAAGGCAAGGCAAGGCAAGTTTATTTATATAGCACATTTCATACACAATGGCAATTCAAAGTGCTTTACATAGAAGAAATTAAAATATTCAAAAGAAATCAGAATAAAAATACTGATAAAAATAAAATACAGTAAATTAAAACAATTTAGAATAAAAAGAAGTACAGTAACAGTCGGACGAACAGTGGCACAGTGCTCATTCAGTAAATGCACAACTAAACAGATGTGTTTTGAGTCTGGATTTGAATGTGACTAGTGTAGGAGCACACCTGATCTCTTCTGGAAGCTGGTTCCAGCTGCGGCTGGCATAATAGCTAAAAGCAGACTCTCCATGCTTTGAGTGAACCCTTGGTATTTCTAGCTGATGTGATCCTAATGATCTGAGTGATCTTTTGGGTTTATATTCAGTGAGCATATCTGCAATATATTGAGGTCCTAACCCATTGAATGATTTATATACCAGTAGTAATACTTTAAAATCAATCCTAAATGTAACTGGCAGCCAGTGTAAAGACCTGAGGACTGGTGTGATGTGTTCATATTTTCTGGTCCTGCTCAAAATCCTGGCAGCAGCGTTCTGTACGAGCTGCAATTGTCTTGTGGTCTTTTTAGGAAGGCCAGTGAGGAGGCCATTACAGTAATCCACCCTGCTGGTGATGAAAGCATGAACAAGTTTCTCTAAGTCTTGACTGGAAACAAAGCATCTAATTCTTGCAATATTTTTCAGATGATAGTATGCTAATTTAGTTATTGCATTGTTATTGCTTAGTTATTGCTTTGAGACACACCAAGATTCCTGACTTGATTTGTAGTTGTTAGACCCCTGAGCGTCAAGGTATGCATTCACCTTGAGAACTTCATCTTTGTTTCCAAACACAATGACTTCAGTTTTGTCTTTGTTTAACTGAAGAAAGTTTTGACACATCCAACCATTTACTTCATCAATGCATTGGCACAGGGAGTCAATGGGGCTGTAGTCGTTAGGCGATAGGGCTAAGTAGAGCTGTGTGTCATCTGCATAGCTGTGGTAAGCGATTTGGTTCTTTCCCATTATTTGGCTCATTGGGAGCATATACAGGTTGAATAGGAGTGGCGCAAGAATCGAGCCCTGAGGGACTCGCAGTTCATGGATGTCAACTCAGACGTATGTTCCCCTATACTCACATAATAACCTCTCCCTTCTAAGTATGACCTGAACCATTTTAGGACTATCCCAGAAAGCCCCACCCAGTTTTCCAGCCTGTCAAGAAGTATGTTGTGATCGACAGTGTCAAATGCAGCACTGAGGTCGAAGTAGTACCAACACGGATAATTTGCCTGTGTCAGTATTTAAGCGAATATCGTTTATTATCTTTATGAGCGCTGTCTCTGTGCTGTGATGCGATTTCGGAAACCAGATTGAAAATTGTCAAAGTATCCATTTGAGCTTAAGAATTTGTTCAGCTGATTGAAGACAACCTTTTCAATGATCTTGCCTATGAAAAGGAAGATTTGAGAACGGTCTATAATTGCTTAGGATGGTCTTACCCAGATTGCTCTTTTTCAGGAGGGGCTTGACAACTGCAGTTTTTAGGGAGTTCGGAAAACTCCCAGAGAGAAGTGAGGCATTTACCACTTCTAGGAGATCTGCTTCTAAGCTGTGTAACACATTTTTGTAAAAAGATGCGGGAAGTGTGTCAAGGGCGCAGGTTGATGTTTTGCTGTACAGTTTCGACCAAAGTTGTTCCATCAATTTCTTCGAAATCAGAAATAGTTACTAATTTCTCAGGTTGTGGTCTGATCTGCCTGACCTCAGAGCACCTCAAGGATGTGCTGATCACCTTTCTGATATTATTGATTTTCTCAGAAAGAAAGAAGCAAACTCACTGCATTTCCTTTCTGAGAGCATTTCTATGGGAATCTGGCTTGGGGGGTTGTCAGTCTCTCTACAGTAGCAAAAAGAGTGCGTGTGTTGTTTATATTGCTGTTTATAATATTTGAGAAGAAAGCCTGTCTAGCTTTGCCTAGTTCCCTATTGGAAGTGTGGATGCTTTCTTTGTAGATGTTATAATGGACTACAAGTTTTGTCTTCCGCCACATGCGTTCTGCTCTTCTGCATTGTCTTTTCATATTTTGCACTGCTGTTGAGTTTCTCCAAGGTGCTTTTTGTCTACCATTATTCTGCCTGACTTTTACAGGAGCAATATCATCAATTACACTCTTAACTTTTGAGTTAAAAGAATCAAGGAGAAAATCAACAGAGTCGGCAGATATGCTTGGTTTTAAAGATATAGCCTTCATAAATAGCACACCAGTGCTTTCATTTAAGCATCTCTTCTTGACAGACACAGCTCTAGCTTCAATGGCAGGAGAGATCAATATATCAAAGAAAATACAGAAATGATCAGACAGTGCTACATCCTTAATAACGATCGATGAGATGTTTAAACCCGTACTGATAAGTAAATCTAGAGTGTGTCCACGATTGTGTGTGGGACCATGTACATGCTGTGTCAGATCAAAAGTTTTTAAAACAGTTTTGATTTCTTTTGCCATATTGTTTTCTGCATTATCTATGTGAATGTTAAAATCTCCAGCAATGGCAAAACAGTCAAACTCAGAGGCAATTGTTGATAACAGTTCTGTAAAATCCTCAGCAAAGGCTGGAGAGTATTTTGGAGGCCTGTAAACAATGATAAGTAAAATACGAGGAGCACCTTTTAACACAATACCCAGATATTCGAAAGAGAGGTAATTCCCAAATGATATTTGCTTACATTGATAAACATCTTTAAAAAGAGCAGCTAAACCCCCGCCTCTCTTACCCGCTCTCCAGACACTCATATAAGCAAAATTTGGAGGGGATGTTTCGTTTAGGACCGTTGCACTACAGCTGTCTTCTAGCCAAGTTTCAGTTAGAAACATGAAGTCCAGGTTGTATGTGGTTATTAAGTCATTGACTAGAAGTGATTTATTTTTAATGGAGCGGATGTTTAAGAGTGCTAATTTAATAGTCTTACTTTTTGTCCCCACAGCAATCTTAGTTTGGCGTGGAATAGGCACCAGATTAGATAGGTTTGCTGTACGGCTGCTGAAGGCCTTAGATTTTCTATCATGTAAATGAACAGCAATAGAGAAAGATTCAGGCACACTGGGTTCCCGCTTGTTTGTGTAAACATTTGATAAAGTTATTGTTTTCATAGCCAGGAACCGAGTTACATCACTTAGAGCTGGTATCAGTTGTTTTTGGTTCACCTCTGAGCCGATGGAAGAGGGTGTGGGCCCTGGCGCTGTGGCAGAGGCCGAGAGCTCTTCGAAGAGGAGGGGGAGGAGGAGGGCGAGCTGGGCCCGCAGGCTTTGGTGGTTGTGGGAGGGTTCGAGTCCGAGTCGAGGGTCGAGTCCGAGTCGAGACCGAGACCATAGAGGGTCGAGTGCGAGTCGAGACTCGAGACCAAAGAGGGTTCGAGTGCGAGTCGAAACCAGAGACCATAGAGGGTCGAGTGCAAGTCGAGACTCGAGACCAAAGAGGGTCTGAGTCCGAAGTCAAGACCTGAGACCAAAGAGGGTCTGAGTCCGAGTCAAGACTCGAGACCATAGAGAGTCTGAGTCCGAGTCAAGACTCGAGACCAAAGAGGGTTGAGTCCGAGTTCGAGGCCGAGACCAAAGAGGGTCGAGTGCGAGTCGAGACCGGGATCATAGAGGGTCGAGTGCGAGTCGAGACCGAGACCAAAGAGGGTTGAGTCCGAAGTTGAGATCCGAGACCAAAGAGGGTCAGAGTCCGAGTCTGAGACAGAGACCATAGAGAGTTGAGTCCGAGTCGAGACCGAGACCAAAGAGGGTTGAGTCCGAAGTCGAGACTAGAAGACCATAGAGAGTTGAGTCCGAGTCAAAGACTCGAGACCAAAGAGGGTTGAGTCCGAGTCGAGGTAAGAAGGCCACATAGTGGTATAGGGAATTTTATTATGATTATTACTTACAATTGTTGCAATCAGTAAGTGCTCTTTCTCATAAAATTACTGCACACTGAATTCTGTGTGGCTCTTATATGCAAAATGAATTAGGGATGATAAGGTTTTATACATAACTGAGCTAGAGGCTCCACATCACATCTGACCTGGGTCCTGCTGCATTTGCATCCGCGAACAATATAGTCTCAAGTCATGTTATGCGTAGTTGCGCACAAGAAAGTCAGCAATCATTGTACGTTTCAATCAAACAACAATTTAAAGAAATATTATCATACAGTAATAATCATGACATATTTTGAATGGAACTTGAGTGGACTCAGGAATAAGTCTAGTACCGACTCCCAATATGTTTGAGTGCGAGTCAATTCCGAGTCAAAATGCACAGTCCATGAAAAGACCGAGTCCATTAAAATATGGTCTTGAGACCTAGTCCAAGTCTCGATTCCACAACACTGGGTAGATATCTTCAACGTCCTCTACAGACAGAGCCGCCAGACACATGACCCGCCACTTCTCCCACGCGTCCATCGTGTAGCCAGCTGCGAACGTTCCGGCAGGCAGTCAGGTTCCCCCCGAACCCAAGCTTCTCGTCGAGAAGTTGGTGTCAATTGCGTTGAGAGACCAGTTGATCAAATCCATAATTTCTTAGTTTGGAGAGCAGTGCTGAGAGAGTCTCTTAAAGTACAAGACAGTAGACTAGACCTGACGAGAGAAGCAAAGCAGGAAAGGTAAGGGGAGGGAGAAAATGCGATCGCCTTCGTCGAGTGCCAAAGTAGAAGTATAAAGTAGAAGAAGTAAATATAATTTGAATATGTAATCAGCTGTAGAAACAGTCTTTGAATGACACGTTTCTGATGCTTCCACCACTGCTCTTATTCACATTAAAAAACATAATGCAACAAAAGAATGATGAACAAACTGATTCATGAATATGTTTCCATGTGTTTTTCTTAAAGTGAGCTCAGGACTCGTCTTTGTCAATCAGATGAAGAACTGGAGAGACGCTCAGAGTTTCTGCAGACAGAATCACATTGATCTGGTCAGTGTGAGGAACCAGAATGAGAATCAACAGATTCAGAAGTTCATCAATGATAATCACATATCTACTGATGTCTGGATTGGTCTGTTCAGAGACTCATGGCAGTGGTCAGATCAGAGTGACTCCTCTTACAGAAACTGGGCTCCTGGTGAACCTAATAATGTTGGAGGAAATGAAAACTGTGCAATGATCAGACCAAACACTCTGAGAGAATGGAATGACGTCACTTGCAACAACCAGTTTCTTTTCGTTTGTCATGAAGGTGAGCAGATCTTCTCACACACACACACACACGCGTGCGCACACACACACGCACACGCACACACACACACACACATTCCATCCATGACCTCCAGATATCTTAAAGTTCACGCTACATGTCTGACATGACAGATTCCTCCACAGTGTGTGTTCTGCATGTTGTTTTTGATCAGTCTCTCTAGTGTTTGCTTGTGGTGTGTTTTGTGTCCAGATAAACTGATTCTGATCAATGAGACTCTGACGTGGGCTGAAGCTCTGAGATACTGCAGACAGAATTATACGGATCTGGTCTTGGTTCATTCAGTCCAGATGCAGGAGGAGGTTATGAATGTGGTTAAACGTGCGTCTACTGAGGCGGTGTGGTTGGGTTTACACAACTACTGCAGCATGAACATGTGGCTCTGGTTGAGCGGAGAGATCGTGTGCTATCAGAACTGGGCTCCAGGGAACGGAACTGACACCGGAAAACTGCAGCCTTGAGAAGAGAAAAGGAGCAGTTCAGTCTGGAGGAGATCAGCGCTGGATCAGCCTTCCTGAAACTCGCAAACTCAACTTCATCTGCAGCAGATATTAGCACTGAGAAGATGTCAATGTTTGTTCTTTATTTTTCTTTTTTACTTTCATTTGTTTGATTTGTTAGTAATTTCTGAGTGAATCTACCAATTAAATTTTATTATTTTTCTGTGCTAACTATCTTAACATAATGTGATCTTATTAAAGTTTTTTGACATCAATGAATATTCTTTGGATGTCTAAAATACTAACACAATATATGTGTGTTTTAAGACTCTGTGATAAGGATGGTTCAGTGTGGGTGTTGGAAGGAAACAAGGGGTCGGCGATTACTGGATCTTGTGTGCTTTATTTCTTGCAAACAAAAGACTCTTTCAACGCGAAAGAGCCGGAGTCGGAGATCATTGACAACCCTGAGAAGTGTTGTCTCAGTGCTGTGGAGGGTGCGGAAAGCAGATTGAAAACACTCATAGTGGTTGTTAGATGACAGGTGTGTTTGAAGTTGGGCAGCGACTACTTCTCAAGCAGTTTCGAGAGAAATGGCAAAATCAGTGAGAGTACCAGGTGTAAAAGCAGCAAACCATTGCTCAAACCGTCTATTCTCTGTAAGGTCACGGGTGGACTGGAGCCTTTCGCTACATCTCTGGCGGGGCAAACATCCTATACATACGGCCAGTAGAGGCATTTAGCCTATGCACACCTATTTTTTTCTTTTAGTTATGTATTATTTTGCAGCACATGGTATAGTATTGTCACGTCATGCCTGAGTTTAAGGTTTGTTTGAGTTGTAATCTTGTTGATTTCCTGAAATGTTTCCTGGGGTCCATTCTCTGAATTACTCAATTAGCTGGATTTCATTGTTGACGATTTCACATGATCCAGGATTGTTTGGTTCTTCGAAGCTCATCCTGGGATTGCTGTCATAGCAACATGTCCACATTGCATCGTTTTAGGTGGAGGTGATATTTAACCCTCTGGAGTCGGCTATCGCGCTGGAGTAACAAGCTCACTTCCATTTCAGTGCAAAAGAGACTCAAATTACTCTGTTGATTTTGATCTTACATATAAGTGTTGTACATCATTAGATCAAAATAAAGAAAAATAAACAACATTAGAATTTTGCCTTCTCTCTTTCAGTGAAATTCTTTCACGAGTTCACACTTACATATATTTAAAGGGAGTTAAGTTTAATGCGTACTTGTGGTGCTGTCCAGCGGGAGGGCTCGCGTTCAGCCTGAACCCAGAGTACTCCTCCCTGTATGTAAATGGTTAGGACTGGAAGAGTGGAGGAGGGGTGGTGGAGAAATGCTGCTATACTCTCAAAGGATTGAGGTGAGACTGCTGAATCTATATACACCTCTTATCATTGATTGCCGAGTGCTCTCCATCCGTGTTAATTATCTGAACATGCTTCTCCTGAACTTTGTTAATAAAACATCATTTCATGAGTTCACACTTACGTACAATTAAAGGGAGTAAAGTTTAATGCGTATTTGGCGTGCTGTCCGAGGGAGGGCTCCGAGCTCAGAATTTGGCCCGAACCCCAAAAGGCTAGAGAGCAGAGGACAGTGGCCGGACTAAAGACCCCCCAAATGAGGTGCTGGACTGATGGGCCCTGCTGACCTGAGAACGGGGAGCAGTTGTAATTTGGAATGAAAAATTTGGTAGAGTGTGTGCCTTCTTGATAGGAGCTGTTCCCGAAAGTTACGGACGACAGACCGAGAGGCCCATGTAGCTTGGACAGGGCGGCTTGCGGTCGTCAGGGCCTATCTGCCGACTGTGGAGTGGCCATTCCAATCTAGGCTTACAGGAAGTTTGGCTGCGTGCATTGTGAGATCAAATGCTTGCTGGAAAAAAAAGAAAAACAGGAAAGAGGAAAATGAGTACTCAACTGGTAGATTTTCTCACACTGCGTCCACTGTGAGACCAAGTGTGGACAGAAGAGAGAGACCCGTGGTGGACGACCCAGGGGGTTTTAGTCAATGAGGGTTTGGAGGGCTTTTTGAAGTGGAACCAGTTGGTACTTGTTCATATTTTGTTTTACCATCTAGTACTGACCAGTCTGAGATGGTGGGGTGGATTTTTTGACACTATTAAAGGGACACTGTGTAGTCCTGTAGGTATTTTATTATCTGAAATCAATATTTTTATTCAAAAATATGTCCTTAATGGTGTACAAATACCTCTGCAAATTATCTGACTTATCCCCGTAAATGAAGAATTTATTATCTTAATTATCATGGGACGGGTAGGTTCACGGAGGCTTCCATGTTTGTCTCCGCCATCTTGAAAAACTATAATAGCAGAGAGTGTCAAAAAGTACCACCAGCCAAACGCGTTTCCACAACACGTTTTCGTTCAGACTCAGAGCTAGCGTCACGTGACTGAAAGCATCAGAAACGGAGGAGGAGAGACATTGAGGCGCATTCGCGGCAAGTTTAGTTTAGTGCATTGCACTCCTATGTTTTTTTATTACTCTATTATTTGTAACGTTAATGGCGGACTCATACATACGCCGAGCCACAGGAGAAGACCTCGTCGCAAAAAAAGGCCAGACTTGAAAGAAAAAGGAAACCGTGCATCGGAGATTGCAAAAAACCAGAGTAAATGTCGGGATAAGTTAGCGTTTTCAAGGTGGAAAGAGCTAATGCAGCAGAAAGATTTCAAAAGAGACGCTGAAGTTGCCTGCTTTCTCCTCGACATGTAAGTTAATGTTACAGTCTTACTTAATTTTTTGTCATTGCTTGGTTGTGTATTTTATTATATAGACAGTATAACATTTATAGTTAAAGTTAAACAAACTCTTTGATTAATAGCAGCTGAGTAACGTTACTTTACTCAATAGCTGCCATTGTGAAGGTGCTAAAATCAAGGTTTGTAAGTTTACACTTTATAACCTATAAATTCATTAAGAATATAGAGATAATGATTGTTTTTGCATTGTTTGCACACCTAAGGCTATTTCAAGATTTTAGTTTTCTGACATTTTATGTTATTTATCATTTATACTGTGACCGCATTGAATAATGCAGACGCATACAGTAATTTTGTATGTAGCCTATGACTATAGTTTCATTTGTGAACATTGGAGAGGGTCAATCCTACTTTGATCGTCTCTTGTAGCTGCCGGGTATCTTTGTCGTCGTTGTGTTGACACTCGCGCTCCTCGTCGTCCATCTCCTCGCCTAGATCCCACTGATCCACTGCCTCTCTGTCCTCTACCTCTTCCTCTCCCTCTTCCTCTTCCTCTCCCTACTTCTTGAATCATCCGATAATGATATCTAACAATCACGTAAGTCAGAAAATATAACGAATAAAGTCGGCATTACTACTAATTACAACAGTTCATGTTTTTCAGTGTCAGCAACTAATACTGTAACATTCATTTGTTTGTTGTGTCACGTTGCTGTTTTTTATTTTTTAATTACAAACCTGTTCATCCGGAGAGAAACTCGATGAAGTGTTACTACAAGACATCCTGTCATAGCATTTTTGGTACATAACGGCAACCGTAGATGCAGTACGCACTTGAAAAAGCGAGGCGCTGGAGAGCAAAATTCGTTTGAATGCAAAACACTTTTTAACCACTAGATGGGGTAGATCCCACACAGTGTCCCTTTAAGGTAGGGAATAATTCCTTCCAGTAGAAGTTCATACAGTGTGACTTGAAGATAAAGACCACAGCCCATTCATAATTTCAATTTCATATTGTAAATAAGATTAGAGTTAGGTTTGCCCTAACCTTCGAGAGATCACAACAATAGGATCACAGCAAGCTTTATCTGATTGTGTTAAAACCAAATGTGGGCGTTCAATGAAATAATTTCTGATTTCGAAGGGAAATTTCTCCCAGAAAGTACAAAGCAGACTCATATAAGTAAGAATTATGACCTATGATGAAGTTCTAGGAAGTCCCTTATATTGACAAATGTATCCAATAAACACATAATTGCAACTATATTGCTTGTGCTTGTATATTGTTTTGCAAGCAACATCAGTTTATTTTCATATCAGTAAATTATAAACAATGCAGTGCTAATTGCTACAGATAAGATTAGTGAAAAATATAAAGACACAAACACACCAGATATGAAAAGAGATTCTTAAAACACACATATTGTGTTAATATTTTAGACATCTAAAGAATAGTAATCAATGGCATTAGAAAACTTTGATAAAATCATATTATGTCATGAAAAATAACAGAGAAATAAAACAGATTTTTAAAACACAATTAGTAGATTCACTCAGAAATTACTAAAGAACAAATCAAACAAATGAAAGTAAGTAAGAAAAATAAAGAACACAAACATTGTCATCTTCTAATATGCTAATATGCTAATATCTGCTGCAGATGAAGTTGAGTTTGCGAGTTTCAGGAAGGCTGATCCAGCGCTGATCTCCTCCAGACTGAACTGCTCCTTTTTCTTCTCAAGTCTGCAGTTTTCCGGTGTCGTTCCGTTCCCTGGAGCCCAGTTCTGATAGCACACGATCTCTCCGCTCAACCAGAGCCACATGTTCATGCTGCAGTAGTTGTGTAAACCCAACCACACCGCCTCAGTAGATGCACGTTTAACCACATTCATAACCTCCTCCTGCATCTGGACTGAATGAACCGAGACCAGATCCGTATAATTCTGTCTGCAGTATCTCAGAGCTTCAGTCCACGTCAGAGTCTCATTGATCAGAATCAGTTTATCTGGACACAAAACACACCACAAGCAAACACTAGAGAGAGACTGATCAAAAACAACATGCAGAACACACACTGTGGAGGAATCTGTCATGTCAGACATGTAGCGTGAACTTTAAGATATCTGGAGGTGATGGATCTAGTGTGGTGTGTGTGTGTGTGTGAGGATCTGCTCACCTTCATGACACACAAAGGGAAACTGGCGGTTGCAAGAGACGTCATACCATTTTCCCTGAGCGTATGGTCTGAACACTGTACAGTTTTCATTTCCTCCAGAATTATTAGGTTCACCAGTATCCCAGTCTCTGAAAGAGGAGTTACTCTGATCTGACCACTGCCAGTCTCTGAGCTCTGAACAGACCAATCCAGATCTGTGATCCAGATAACCCAAGACTACTAATGAAATCCTTAACCTGTTGATTCTCATTCTGGTTCCTCACACTGACCAGATCAGTGTGATTCTGTCTGCAGAAACTCTGAGCGTCTCTCCAGTTCTTCATCTGATTGACAAAGACGAGTCCTGTGCTCACTTTAAGAAAAACACATGGAAACAGATTCATGAATCAGTTTTTCATCATTAACATGCCTTATGATGGAAGCATCAGATGCTAGTGATGTATTTTTATGATCAAGTATTAATATAATTGTTACATTAAATGTAATGCCACACTTTAATATGTGAATTATACTATCATAAAACTGAACCTTAAGGATTGTTAGGCTTTTATTTGAGCTTAATTAACAGGTAAAACAATGGCGCTGCACACTCAGGTTTATGGCTGCTATACATCCGTCCTGTTTTCCACACTCTAGATGCTTCTATTCTTTTCCCGGAACAATCAGGGGAAATTCTCAGTGCTTCACGAGGCTTCATTTCTACATCCCTATCAGAAACACGTGTCATTCATAGACTGATTCTGCTGATAACTGTTGTGACAAACTGCTGGCTCTCGCTGGCTTGCTCATTAGCAGGGAAGAGGAAGACACAGGCTGTGCATGAAATCGTCCCGATACTCTTAAAAGGGCACTATTTGAATTGAGGAAACAGACATTTGTAGTGGTGTGGCAAAATTCTATTTTGTATTTGACTGGATCTATTTGTGCTCTTAAAGTGGTCTTTGTATTTGTGTTTAAAGGTTTGGTAACACTTTATTTTGATGGTCCCTATTGAACATTATGTTAACTTTTGCAACTTTGCAA
This sequence comes from Hybognathus amarus, assembly GCA_030378365.1. NCBI lineage: Eukaryota > Metazoa > Chordata > Actinopteri > Cypriniformes > Leuciscidae > Hybognathus > Hybognathus amarus. The sequence continues at coordinate 174,394 of JAQIUQ010001056.1, read as the reverse complement.
CTACATGTCAAAGCTCATTTGAGTACCAGTAGGCTACACTCTCTGCGTATTATCTGTTAACTATGTATTGTGATGGTCTTTTAACGAGACACGTCTAACTGCAGAACCGCAGAACCATTCGTCATAGCAGTGTGAGGACGACAGCGTCAGCCTAACAGTCTGATGCCCGAAGTGGGCGCGGCAAGGCATTGCACTATTTCCATGTTTTGGAATGTTTTACAGTTTAAAACAACGTTATTATAAAGACTTTTTTAAACTGATTTAATTGAAAAGATATATTTAATTAAATAGTAGGCTATAAAAGATAAGAATTATGAATTGTCTTATTAACAAATGACAATATTACTATTAACAAATGTTAATAGTTGTTTTCAAAAGTTAAAATGATACTTTATCCATTTGGTTCGTTTGTTGAGTTAAAAGATTAACAATATGAAATTGAACAGCTTAAAAAACAAAAAAACAAGGAAAACAAAGCTTGAGCATTTGAACATAAGATTTAATTGAAAATAATTTTAATACTTAACCAAAATATTTTTTTCATAGACCATACACAACAATTATATGATAGACTGAAAAAAATGATTCTTTAAATAAAATGAGTTTGTTTTTTCCTTTGAAATATCAAAAGGTCGTTGTGTGCTCCTATATATAGGAGAAATATATATTTCAATTCTCATGGTCAGAAAACTTAACAAATGCTGTATGATACTACGCCAACAACAACTTAAATCACAAACCATGATGTACAGTAACCTAACAAAGTGATACAATCCAACTCTAAAACAATAATAGGCCTACAAGATCAAGTGCCTTCATCACAATTCTCACTTAGTCACATTTATTAGCCTATTCATAGATGCCACCTACGTCACTACAAATAGAACGCCGCCATATTTGCGACCGACTCGCCCGGTGCGGCCGCCAAAGTGCCTATTTGACTGAGAGAGAGAGACAGAGATACCTATAGAAAATTTCAATTTTAGGCTCCGATCCTAATTTGTTACCCCCAGTTTTCTTTAGTCCATTATTATCTGCCCCAGGCTTGCCCTAATTGGCCATGATATAGAAATACATAAGTCATAGAGCGCACGCGTTCATGAGAGTATCGTTCTTAAGGATTTGCACATGAAGGTGAGTAGTTAAATGACGGCAGAATTATCATTTTTGGAAGAAGTCCTTTAATATGTATTTCAAGGCTGAGATTATGCATCGTCTGCGTCTGCTAACATTAACGTTACTTACACAAAAATAACATCTAAAGCAGGGTTTCTCAACATTTTCCCTACTGTGACCCACTTTTTCGTATGCCAGTCATACGACCCACTAAAATAATTAAATAACTGAAATGCCTCTTAGATATATAGGCTACTACTCCGTAGGCCTGTGTTTATTAATTTCACAAAAACACAGAAACATTTTCAATATACAGACAATGAGAAAACTGATTTTTTTTTTTTTTACTCACATTAATGTGACACTTGACATTGCCGTTCTGAAATAATCATATCCAGACGCGGTGGAATTTGGGAAATTGCGACTCGTAGTGTGGCACACAGACTAGCAGTTGTCAGTCTATTCCTGCTTTTTGTTTTCGTAGCAGTCACTGTTGAAAATCCTGACTCGCAAAGATAGGTAGTGCTAAATGGTAAAAGAAACTTCGTTGCACGTTCTGCGAGTTCAGGATATTCGTGTCTGGTTTGAATCCAGAATGAGCTCAGGTCTGTTTTGCGAAGTTCCACTAACTGTGTTTGCAAATGAATGGGGAGTTCAACATCCACATCACTTGGATCTACTGAAAAGGGATCGCGAATCCACGCATTCCCAACTCTTCGGTCATCAGGGAAATAATCAGAGAATTTCTGTGTTAATCTGGTCAGGTGTTCCCGGACAATTCTCTGTATGTCGGTGCTGATGTGAGGGAATTCCTTCAGAACATCAGTAAGGTTAGGAAACATGTCAAAAATGTTCTCCTGCACTCTCTTCTCCCACAATAGCAACTTCCGTTTGAATGCTTCAATTTTGTCAGCCATCAAGAAAACACTGTTGTTTCTCCCCTGAAAGGATAGGTTCAACTGGTTTAGCTGGTCAAAGATATCGGACATGTATGCCAGTTTCCCGAGAAATTCAGGCTCCGTATAATGCTTTGCCAGGGAGAGACCGTTTCTCCTCCAGAAATGTGTACACCTGCTTGCGCATTTCAAAAGACGATTAAGAGCTTTTCCTCGGGAGAGCCACCTAATTTCGCTACGATATAACAACTGGCAGTGGTCTGATTCCTGCTGGTCGCACAAAATTGAAAACAAGCGGCAACTTAGAGCACTGTTCTTCACTAAATTAATAGTTTTGACAGCAATGTCCATTACCTCATTTAAGGGCACTGACATGTCTTTGGCTGCAAGGCTTTCACGGTGTAAAAAGCAATGAACCCATGTCGCCTCAGGAGCTCTGTCCAAAATTTTTCTCACAACACCGCTATGTTTGCCAGTCATTGCGGCCGCGCCATCCGTGCAAATACCTACGCAATTATACCAAACCAGGCCATTCTTTGTGAAATAGCTATCAAGGCAATTGAAACACTCATCTGCTGTCGTCGGTATTTCTTTTATTTTGCTAGCAGCACTTTCCCCTAGTACCTCACGGCACATGTCAACTGCACATGGGATAACTAGCTCTTCACCAATATTAAACGATTTCTTAGCACGGGCGATATGGCCAGCTGCCAGATAACTTGCCTTCAGAGTGCTTTTTGAAGCGGTTGTGAGTGACACGATACTACTTTGCTGTCTTTTAAGTAGGTCTCGAGTACAAAGTAATCTCACACATGTTGGATGTTTAGTCTGTAGGTGACGTTCAAGTTTGGATGGCTTCATGGACTCATATGCCAAGACCTCGCCACACTCGACACACTGCGGTTTTTCATCTGAAGAAGTAAATCCATATTTAATATAGTCCGGGTTGTACTTGCGTTTACATTTTGCTGCCTTTGAAGTTGAAGGAGTTTCCGAATCTTCTGCTTTTTTTCTTTTAAAAAAGGGATGCATTTTGTCAAGCTAACAGGCCTGTGGCTGCGTATAATTTAATAAGAAGGTCTGGCATAGCAGGTAGGGCTATTCGTGTGTGTGTGTTATGTAAATAAAGTTGGACCTTGTCCAATAAGAGCCTTTCGCGGCAATAATAAATTATTTTGATAGGATAGTTGAAATACATGTGATAGAAGCCACGGCAATAATGAAGAACGACATTCGAAAATCAGATTCGTTGGAGGACTGGCTATGTTTACATGCACAACTTTTGTTTCAATCTGTGCGTGTTTATATGATTAGGTGTTAAGGGTTTTTAGTCCGATTGAGCTACCAATGTTTACTAAATGATTATTTTGTTGCACTTGGACGTATTGTAATGAGCCTATTGTGAAGCCCACTGATTGGCTGTGCGACCCCTGCAGAATCATCAACGACCCACTTGTGGGTCAACGGACCACCGGTTGTAGAAACCCTGATCTAAAGCACATGTGACTGAAGACAACATGAACTTCAAAAAAATATTTATGTATCGATAAAGTGCATTTAAACAGTATCCAACAAATTCAATGAAGAAAAAACATTATCTGCTCGATATCTGTTGTGTATATGTTGGCCACTGAGAGTATAGGCTATAATAGAAATATAATTAACCATAAACCAGCAACATGAGACTTCAAGTCCTTAAAAAAATGATTTTCTTTCTCTCTTCTTTTGGTATAGAGATAAAATACCAGTTCAAGGGTTCCTCTTCGGCTGTTTTTGCAGCCAACTGCACAACATATTGCAGGCATTAATGTGACCGTCGGTCGCAAACTTGTCGCAAAGATGGCGCGAAAAGCTACAGTGACGTACACGTGAACCGTTAATGAATAGTACTTTTTACAATATTGTTTCAAAGCAAGTTTACAGGGATAGGAAAATAATTCAACAAAGTTTGTCTCTGCAGATCTAGAACAAAATAGTGTCATAATACAAGTAATTTCAGTGTTGATTCATTTCTGTTGTAAAAAAGTTATTTCAGATAATTAAATCTATATAGCCATTCTGATGTCTTCGCAGGGACGTCACTAGGCCCTCCTCAAACTTCTGCCTAGCCCCCCTGAAAATTTTGGTGATTAATATACACAAATTTGTGTTTCGCTTCAGTCTTGTTAATCAGTTCAGCTCATTCTTCATCATCAATCCACAGCAGCGCCGATCAGAGAGCACTGTCAAGAAACAGAGGACAGGGTGTGTGTGTTCTCATCTGAGCCTCATTGGTCTGTCACTGCTCGTCAATGTCAGAATATTTGAGATGACCAATCAAATCAAAGTAGGCAAGGCGGGCTTTATGTTCACAGACGCTGCTGAGCGCGAAATCCTCAAATTTCAGCAGAGTAGTGGTGGGAAGTTCGGATCATTTTACTGACTCGGATCTTTGAGTCTCGTTCAGCAAAATGAACGAATCTTTTATCGAGTCATTTCATTCATTTTCGGTCATCATTATATAATTAAAATGTCATTTTAAATATCCCAAAACATCTAGTACTGAACGAAAATATTGATTACAATTGTAAAAATAACATAAATAACTATAGGGTAATGCAGCCAAAGCCAAATTAAGCAATTGACATAACTGTATATTAATTAGTTGCTGGGTCTCAAGTTCAAGCTATTGCAGTCTGACCCTGTTATAGTTCACCTCACCTCCTGATCCGAGACGTTCTTTCCTTTGTAACTTTATATTTATCAGGTTTGTTCTCCTCCTCTCATGTCTCGAGACGTTAGCTGTTGACTCGCTCAGTGTCTAACTTCTGATCTGTGCTGTCTGTGGGCCGTGCCATGTGCGATATAGCAGGACCGGAAAGAGTAAAGATTCAGTTCATCTCTCGAGTTCGGGTTTCAGCCGGGTCCGAGTCTTCGTTCTTCCTGTCAGTCCCATAGAGTCTCATACCTGTCAGCACCAGAATGAGAAATGATTGAGTTCATCTCTTCAGAGTTCGGGTTCAAGCCGGGTCCGAGTCTTTCGTTCTTCCCTGTCAGTCCCATAGAGTCTATACTGTCAGCACCGGAAATGAGAAATGATTAGTTCATCTCTCAAGTTTCGGATTTGGCCTGGTTCAAAGTCTTTCGTTCTTCCTATCAGTCCCATTAAGTCTATGCTATCAGTACCGTAAAGGGGAATGATTAGTTCATTTGAGTCTTCGGGTTTAGTCCTTCGCGTTCTTTCTCACGTGACCACTCTCGCATCAAATGCAACATTCGTATTGACTGCGTCAGAATGTATATTGTGTTATATAGGCATTAAAATACAAAATATGTTCAATAAACATTATAAACAAAAGTTCTATTATTCCTTATTATTGTCCCTGTCCGTCTCTTTTCTATATAATGCATCTGTGGTGTGTTTTATTATATATTATACATTAATTAACTACTATTATATTATACATCATCTTATCGTGCTTGTTTGTAAAAAGTTTTGTGAATTAGTTTGTGAATTAGGCTATTCAATACGGTGACAATTCACGTGACTAAAGAACGAAGGACTCAAATTCGAAGACGTCAAATGAACTAATCATTCCTCTTTCCGGTGGTCTGACAGCATAGGCTCTATGGGACTAACAGGAAGAATCAAAAGACTTGACCCGCCAGAACCCAAACTTGAGAGATGTAACTGAATCATTTTTCTTCGGTACTTGACAGCATAGGCTCTATGGGACTAACAGAAGAGCAAAGCTCGGACTCGCCTCAGAACCAGAACTTTAGACTTTGAGAGAATGAACTAATCATTTCTATTTCCAGTACAGATTCAGAATCCATATGGTGACGCAATGCGCATGCGCGGTAACACAAGAACAAATCACTCCCGAGACAATTTGGTAGTCCCAGAGTAATATTAAGGATTCGTCCAAAATGAACGAATCGTTCATGAACGACACATCACTACAGCAGAGCAACTCGACGCTTCAGTGTATGATAAAGTGTGACTGCGAGATTACAGTAAGATGTAAGTAAGTAGTAGCTAAACTTAATGTTTCATATTTGACAGTTTTTTTAGGTCATTATAAATGTTAAACAAATGTCAAAAATAATATGCAAACTAATATAACGTTAGTTTAATTTTGCCATCCACATGAACTGCTTTTGTAACTCATGTAACGTTACTAATGTAATAATTAGTTTAGCCTACTGTTATTGTGAGGGGACAATTAACATTAAAGCCCGGAACACACCAAGCCGACGGTCGGCCGTCTGGCAGATTTTTTGTGTTGGCCAACTAAGTCAGGCCGTTGGGGAAAGAGAGAAGTCTGATTGGCTGTTCAGCTTAACAGTCAGTGCACGAGAATAAAAGCAAAACAGCAAGCAAAGAAGTCAAAATGGTAAAGATAGAAGGCTGTTCTTATGTTACGTCTTCTTACCTGAGTGTTCCTTGGTGAATATTTCAATATTAACATGAGTGGAGTGGAATCAAGAAAGTGTTTAGCAGGATTGATATTCAAAACGGTAAGCACGCGCTGCTTTGTTTACGTTATGTGTATCTGCAGCCGGCAGCGCCGGTTTTCCTTTTTAAATGACGAATATAGACTAATATATCTGCAGAAATAGACAGTTGTCTCAATTACACGCAGGCGCAGAACACACATTCTAGCTGACAGTCGCCTGCAGTTCTCTCGGTGTGTTCAAGTGCAGCTTTTTACCTCGACGAGAGCGGACTTCAGGCGACAACACAGTCTGCTTTCATCAGCGCTAGTTCATCGTCAGCTTGGTGTGTTCCGGGCTTAACATAGACGTTTTTATCATGTAGGCACATGATTTATAATGAATGTGTACATATTGAGAATATAATACAAATTGTAGCCTTTTGTAAATTAAAAAAAGATCAGCTTTATAGGAGGGAAAGAGAAAGGGCAAGATGAGAAGACTGAAAAAAAGAAAGGAGGATGGAGATGAGGAGAGAGCAGGTGTTGACAAATAATTTACTGCCCGCTGACATGGTTCCCCTCCCCTTATATAGCATTGACCAATAAAATTGTATTAGTTTTTATTTAAAAAAAAGCTCAAATAGACTATGTTGCCTGGAGGCAACACCGTACCATAGAGGGTTAAAGCTATTTCTTATCCCTTTTTTATGGTCTTCAAACTTCTTGAAATGCACATATCAGAGAAATACAACATTTGAACCCCCACCCCCACAAATTCAAGACCTCTTTGATTATAAAGCCCTGTCTATGGCTCTGATACAGAGTGAAATTGTAAGTTGTTTTTAATTATCTGCTTACCTTTAGCTACGTTTTCTTGAGGTAAAAAGGAAAGGGGATATTTTGGTTTGCTATGGAAAACTGTAGCAAAATGCAAGAAATGGTTAGAAAGCTAATCACAACTCTTTATTCTTTGCCAATAATATAACCTATCTCTATAATAGGCATATTCTAAAACAATATCAATCCCCATAGAATGTTATTGTCACTGAAAACTAAATGTCATAGGGTCCCTGTTAATGCTATTACCGTTGTATCCTTCAGTTCATTGAGCAGATGAGATAATAAGTAAGTAGACATAAGTGTAGCTCTAGATGTGAGTGCAAAGATTTTGCAAACAAAAGTTAAAAATACCCTGGGGGCTAAGCCCCCCCTGTCTTCCAATCCTAGTGACGTCCCTGGTCCAGCTCAGTTCAGTTCTCATATAATGGTGTCACTATCTGCGCTTTCCATTACCCTTCAAATTGCTCATATTGAAATTGCAAATTGAATACACGCACATTGGAAACATATTTCACAAAAACTCTCGTTTATCGTAAAAAAAGTTTGATAACACTTTACAATATGTGTGCACTAATAAGCATTAATTCATGCTTAATTAATGTGTAACTAATGATTATCTAAGCTATTCATTAATGATTACCACATTAGGAACTAATTAAGAGTCTGTAAGGTTAATGTATTAGTTCATACATGAATTGTTATTAATTAAATATGTAATTGTGGATTAATTCCATAATAACTCATTTTTTTTAACTAATAGTGTTAATTACCAGAATGACCCAAAGCCTTGTATTTCAACACCCAGATTATATGACAGGTACACTAATATGCATTAATACATGATTAATTAATTAATTGTTAATGCAAATTCATGTGCAAATTACTACAATTACTAAATGACTAGTTAATAATGATGTGCCTCAACAAGTAAAGTCATAACATAATGATACCTTTGCAAATCATTAGCTAATGATTAATTAAGGCAGACAACTGGAAGTTGAAGTGCATAGCTTTTGACTAATTGTGGTAATTAACACATTAATTTACACTATTAGTTAATAAAATATGTTATTAAGGAATTAATACACAATGACACATTGAATTAATAGCAATTCATGTATTACTTAATCTATTAATCATATAGACACTTCATTAGTTGCTGATGCAGTAATCATTAATTAATGGTTTAGTCCATCATTAGTTAATACATTAACTCATGATTATCTGTGCATTAGTTAAGCATGAATTAATGCATATTAGTGCACACGTATTGTAAAGTGTTACCAAAAGTTTTTATACTCGTATGTAGGGTTTTCAGGGAAACAGGTTTTCGCATTTACAATCACCTGACAATTGGCTTTATGCACAGCTGCACTACTTCCTGAACTTAAGCCAGCTCCTTGTTTCCTGTCTGCATTTATTGGCCAAATTGATTAGTTCAGGTGTGCCTGACCTCAGTAGTCATGGCAACAATAATCAGACACACCTGAATGAATCAAGTTCGGCCAATAATAGCAGACAGGAAACACGGAGCTGTCTTAAGTTCAGGAAGTAGTGCAGCTGTGCATAAGGTCAATTAGAGGACACAGTGTGTTTGGGGTCCGTGTCCGCAAATAATAATAATAATTATCATCATTAATATAACATTTATTACTTTAGGCTATATGCATAATAGGTTTTTATCCAAAAAAAGGAACAAAGTAATTCATTATCATGTCATTTATAATACAGGGCTAAGATTATCACAAATAAAAACAAGATTTTGACGCATATCCCAGTGTTTGTGCGTAAGTGTGGAGCGATCACTGGACGGCAGCAAGGAATCGTGGGCACGGACACTTGCATTTTTCCTATCAACAGTGGAAACAACTTAAAATTCTCTATCATTTCTGGTCATACAGAAAATAATAATACATTAATCTACTTCTTGTATTTGTGTAAACTCACAATAACAAGAAAACTGTGCTTTTGAAAAATAAACTAAAACAATCAGGCGCCCTTTCATGATCTTCGTGAACTGAAGTGCGAGAGAACTGAAACAAAATATAGCCTATGTAGGCAAAAAGCTTGAAATGTCCACTTAAAAACGAACAAATTAAGATTGAAAACTAATATCTTCTGATTAGGTAATCCGTATGAAAGTTGCGTTTCTCTCTATAAAGGTGCATCCGCTTTATATGGCCCACTTCCGGCATCAGATTGTCAGGCTGGCGCTGTCGTCCTCACACTGCTATGACGTATGGTTCTGCAGTTGGTTAATTATTGCCTTTAACAGACATTCTGCTATGAGTATCTTTGCAATGTTAACTGAGTTAGTAGTTAACATTGCAAACATTGCTGAGTTCAGAGTTAGTAGACATGTAGGTTCAACATTACTTATTGTCAACAGAATGTGTTAAAGGGACCATCAAAATAAAGTGAAACCAAAGGGGTTTCATGTGACTGATTGACTGCATCAAACTTTTTAAAAATAATAATAATAATAAAAGAGGGGCAAAAAGTGTGGAAAAATGTGAAGTCCTGTTTAATTAATTATAAAGTCCTGTTTTAATTATTGTACTGAAATGTCTTTTTTCAAGAGGGAGAATAATGTGCTAAATATTGAGGAATCACTTGATGATAACATTAAGTCACACATTTTTTCTATACCTGAAGTTAAAACTGTGACACATATCCACAAGTCTCCTCTATATTTATGACAACCATTAAAAAGTAGCAGCATTTAGTATTGCATTAATGTTGTTACTGTACATTGTGCATATTTTTTTATAAATGAATGTTTATTGTGATTGTATGGAGCTGCACTTACTGTTGTTAGATGAATTACAGATGAATGTCCGGTTGTCACTACATCGCAAATCTTCCCATAGTCCATTACTCATCATAGCACAATAATCTCTGCCTTCAGGTTGTCCAGTATCTCCAGTTCAGATAGAGCGCAGGTTCACCTGAAGACCACTGCCATTTATCAACACCCGTCCTCTGCAGCCCAATCCAGATATACATGAACACCTCCAACATTCACACTCTTCTTCAGCTCGATTCATGTCGTTCATGTTGTCAACGGTGGCCAGATCTGTGTATTTCTCTCTGCAGAATCTCTGAGCTTCAGTCCAGGTCTTGTTCACGTTTATAAAGTGATACTGACGCTGAACACATTCAGATACGGAGCAGAGAGCTGTGAAAGAGAGCGTTTGATTTAATGCTTTTCATAACAGGGTCAAACCTGATCAAACTATAAACCATAAATAAAACAAACACACTCACCAATGAGAAGAAGAACGAAATATAGAGTTTGGTCCATTTCTGAGGGAGAAAAACACACAGTGACAAACTCAGATATCAAAGATTCCCTGATTCATTTAGGAGAAAAAATCATGAATATGATTTAAGCATGAATACACTGTACACAATCATTCAGACAATATTAACATCTGAAAGTGTAATTGTGTTTGAAGAATGAACATGTTCTTACTTTAGAGGTTGTGTGTTTCTGTCCTGAGTCTGATGTTTCTGTCTGCAGATTTACACTACGTGATTATTATATCTGCTCTCATCCCTCATTCAGATTATCACATCATTTGCGTATTTCTCTGAAAACCCCTATTTCATATATTACTTCCTCTATATTTGTTTTTCCAACTCTTTCCCCTTATTTGCATCTTGACATCTGTGTCAGTCAGTATCAGTCTATGTTAATATGGACCTTAATCAGGAAATTATATGAACATTCATAATTTACATTTGAACATTAATAACTAAACATCTGCTTTAATGTTAATGCTGGACTGTATAACTCGTGTTACATCCCTCTTCAACTCTATATGAATGTTTGTGTTTCTCTGGTTTTGGTCACTTTTTACCTGTTTGTGTTTGAACTGAACAATCCCTTTTTCTTTATGGGTTTTTGGGTAAAGGAGGGATTTTTTTTCCTCAGCCTTGTTTCTTTTTATGGTCACGGGTCTTAATGGGTCTGTGTGCTCATCTCTGCGTGGCTGTCTGTTGTTGTCGCCGGTGGGATTTCTTGTTTGAATTCATAAAATGACATTTTTTTCAGGCTGGATCAAGCTACCCAGATAGCATGGTAACAGTAATTCAATGTTGACTTTTGATCCAAACCATCATTTTGGTTGAGATTGACATTTCACTGTTTAAAGTGTGTTGGATCAGCATTGAAATGTTGATGAAAGCCAACAGCACACATGGGTGGAGACAGTGACATTATACTAACGGTGATTTGTAGTTGATGAGCACAAGATCAGGCATGTATCTCTGCAGAACACTAGTGTGTGTTTCTCAGTCAGTGGGGCGTTTAAACCACAATGGGCACTTTAACCGCTTTACCCGATTTGCTCTAATCCACTGGGAGCTTGGTCGATAAATGGTTGAAAAACATTTATTGTAGTTTGAAATTGGCCACTGATTGGTAAACGACCATTTATGTTTTGCATGTGCACTTCTTAAAGGGGTGATGAATTGAGAAATCGAATTTTCCTTGAGCTTTTGACATCTAAGAGGTCATCATATTATAAGGATATCCTGTAAGTTTCAGAACTGAAAACGTCCTTGTTAGTCCAATAAAAGCTTTTATTGACACCAGGCTCAGCAAACGACTCGTTTTGAATCTGCCCACCGATTTGAGCAGTACACGCATAGCTAAATAACATAGATGCCTACCTCGTGATGACAAACCGTATCGAGTAGAATATCTGTGCAGTGCCTGGTTGTGGAAGAAGACTGTCCCTGCATAAGCTTCCTCTGGATTCCAATAGGACTGAAAGGATAAACTTTATTTTTAATGACGTTCCAGCTGATGAGGGTAAAACATCGTCGTCTGTTCGCTTCATTTCACTGAGGATTGTTTTGTAAACAAGACTGGATTTGCAGACCGATTAAGAGTAAAGAACGGTGCTGTGCCGTCTTGGATCTGAAAGGAATTGTGCAACACACGGACTCTGGGTTTGAACATGTATGGGCGAATCGTTACGGTTGCCATTTTACAACATTGGACGTTTTCAAAACAGTTTTCCCCACGTACACCGACGAGGTAAGTTGAATCTCATTTTAAAGGGTTAGTTCACCCAAAAATTAAAATTAAGTCATTAATTACTTACTCCCATGCTGTACCAACCCCGTAAGACCTTCGTTCATCTTCGGAACACAAATGAAGTTATTTTTGATTTAATGTGAGAGCTGGATCACTCCTCCATAGACTGCCTAAGGGACTGGCACTCTGACGGCCCATAAAGTCATTAAAGAAAAATGTTTAAATATTCCATGTGCCTACAGTGGCTCAATTATAAGTTTATCAAGCGACGAGACTACTTTTTGTGCGAAACCCCCTCCCCCCATAAATAACGACTTTATTCGACTATTCCATTACTTCCTTATGGGCCTTGTGGCGAGAGTTGAAGAGATTTCCAGAACGCATGCGCGAGAACTGAGATGAGGACGTTCTTCTTTGACTACTTCTTGTTACCGGCTGCTCACCGCTTAGGCGTATTACCGCCACCTACCGTATAAGATGACGTGCTGATATAGCTGGAAGCGCAAAACTTTATGTTTACAAGCTCGACAGCCTTAGTCAAAGGGTTCGGCACGTATGGTCGGGTTGTGGAGAGTTTTGGGTTGCGGAGAGTTTGTGAGATAGTGTTTTTCTAACACCGACTCCTGTTTAATGGAAATCATTATGAACATCAGCTATGCTAATTATTTCCCATCTGCCTTTCTGCTGTTATCTCGGAAAATGTCGAGAAAAATGGCGTTTGTCAGGTCCAGTTTGTATCCAGCCTCCCACAGGGATTTAAGATGCCCAACGCCTGTGAAGAGACGACTCAACGCCTGGGAAGAGATGACTCACCACTGGCGATATGTTATGGCTCCGTATTATATATAAACAGTATTTATATTTCATATTTATATATAAACAATATGAATGTGAGCCAGAGGAGAACTGGTCCGACTGAGCCTGGGTTCTCCCAAGGTTTTCTCTCATCCAATCTGATGGAGTTTTGGTTCCTTGCCACTGTTGCCTTGCTTTGCCTGCTTTTGGCGCATGCGTTCTGGAAATCTCTTCAACTCTCATCTCAAGGCCCACAAGGAAGTAATGGAATAGTCGAAAAAAGTTATTATGTTTTTTGTTTTGTTTTTTTTCGCACAAAAAGTAGTCTCGTTGCTTGATAAACTTATAATTGAGCCACTGTATGCACATTGAATATTTAAACATTTTCTTTAATGACTTTATGGGCCGTTAAGTGCCAGTCCCTTAGGAGCCTATGTAGCAGTGATCCACCTCTCAAATTAAATCAAAAATATCTTCATTTGTGTTCCGAAGATATACGAAGGTCTTACGGGGTTGGTACAGCATGGGGTGAGTAATTAATTACTTCATTTTCATTTTTGGGTGAACTAAACTTTTAATATGCAAAACTCTTCTCCACTCACAGCAGTGGGTGTTTACTTCCAAGTCTTCAGTGCGAGAATGCCCATAAAAACCCAGCGTTTTCTGAGCTGGTCTCAAAGCTAGGGTAGAAAATAACCTATTACTTATTTGTTATGATGTTTTTGAATGCAAAAACCAAGCAAACGTCATAAGTTCACCTCAGAAAACAATATAATAAAATTTAAAAAGCCAGTTCATGACCCCTTTAATGACCCCTTTACATTTTTTTTTCAATTGTTTACACACAATTTTGAAAACCGGGTTCTTTTTTTCAAAATATAATGACAATTATCCAAACACCAAACTCAATTTGCATAATTCCTTGATTGCAAAATGACACACTTCTGTCAAAACATACACACTTCAGTCAAAAGATATACACATATTTGTGAAAATGCTATTAGTTTTCATTTAACCAACACAGTCCTCAATGATCAGACAATATTGCAGCCAGTTTCACACTGCTGTGATAAAAAAAAACACATTTGTAAAAAAAAAAATTATAATATTTTTAGGAAATAGCATGTGCTAGATTTTTGGCCAGACATTGTTATGTAAGGGATAATTTAGATGAAAACAAAAATAGTGACAAAACCACAACATTCTTCATGATTAGTTTGAGATATAGGGAGAATGTACACAGATATATTACAGTTTTTTTCAATTGTTTACACACAATTTTGAAAACCAGGTTCTTTTTTTTCAAAATATAATGACAATTATCCAAACACCACACTCAATTTGCATAATTCCTAGATTGTTTGCAAAATGACACACTTCAGTCAAAAGATATACACATATTTGTGAAAATGCTATTAGTTTTCATTTAACCAACACAGTTCTCAATGATCAGACAATATTGCAGCCAGTTTCACACTGCTGTGATAAATAAAAACACATTTGTAAAAAATAATAATAATAATAATATTTTAGGAAATAATATGTGCTAGATTTTTGGCCAGACATTGTTATGTAAGGGATAATTTAGATGAAAAAAAAAAATAGTGACAAACTTACAACATTCTTCATGATTAGTTTGAGATATAGGGAGAATGTGCACAAATAGATATACTTTCCAAGCACTGCACAACACTGATGCTGCAGACTGAATATTTCAAGTATTTATTTCAATACTTACAGTATATCTTACCATAATCAGTTACAGCAATCAACCAACAATGAAATCACTGAAACTAATAAAATCTGTAGACAAATTACAATTACTGCATGAAGTACATACACTTTGACTCTGAAGTAAAACTACTGTTAAAGCAACAAGAATATTGTAACTATTAAGTTACAGTATCAACCAGAGATTTGGTTGATCTCTTTGTCCAGTTTCCATCAGTGTCAGTCCATGGTTGATAACATTCTTCGAGTCAAATTCGGTCCTCGTCTTCTTTGTTCAGGTTCTGTCAACTCTTCAAGTCCTTCTCTACCTCTTCCTCTATCTCCTTCTTCTCCTCTTCCTCTATTCATCCTCTACCCCCTTCTCCTCATCCTCTTCCTCCTTCATCCCCTCCTCTATCTCCTTCTCCTCTTCCTCCTTTTCCTAATCCCCTACCCCTCCTTCATGTCATCTTTGAGCTCCCCTCTCTCTACTTCTCACTCTTCTTCTTCTTCTAGATCCTTCTATTTTTGTTGAAGACTCACCTGCTGCCTTTTATAGCACACCTGAGTGCTGCGTTTTCAAATTAGCACATCTGTGCTTCCACACCTGGTGGATGTGAATATCCAGTTCGTTTATTAGTGTGGTCAATGGCAAACTGGGGCTTTGTAATGACAAGGAAGTAACCTCACAATCCTTATCTGTGTCTAAGTTGTGAAAATGTCTGTAGAGTTTTACAAATCACTGTGTGTAATTTTTTGCAAAAATGGTGAAGCTGACAAACTGGTGCATCCAATACAGACCTCTTGTTTGTTGAATCGCCTGACATACATGACTTCTCTGGGACAGATTCAAACAATGGTGCATCTACCTTATTTCTCTTTTTAGTTTTGCTTGTTTGTGTTTTAGTTGTTGTTACTGTAATTAGATACATTAAAAAGTTATTTTGTTTGAATAAAGCATATAATTTTCAACATTCTTAAAACATGCATCTTGCTTTAGTAAAGTTTAAGAATTTCCTGAATAAAGTTCTAACGTCATTTAACAGATTTATTCAAGTGTTAGTAGGATTCAGTAGTGAAGGCAGATCAAGATGGACAATAAGAAAGAGAAGCAACCTACTGATAATGCTGACATTGATTATAGTTGTTGTCGACAGCAAAATCACCTGGCCTGGACTTGATGATATCTCTGCATCTTATCACTGCCTAATCAGGTAATCATTCATATTACTGAATCTGTAAATATGAGAAATGTAACGGATTTCCATTCAGTAAAACTGGTTTCCACTGAAACACAATAACAAAAACACTGTGTGTTTATTAAGAAAGTGACTGACATGGCTATTGGGTCATATTTAAAGAAAATAAGGTCTACATAAGGTGCAAACTCTGCAGGACTGTGAGTTTTGCACTCCAAAGTCTTCGTATGATTTTCTTGGATTTCGGAGGATTCAGCTCTGAACCGAGACACAATTATAGAGTAACTTTGCTGTTGTTGCAGTAAAACTAACAGATGAATAAGACTGAATAAAACATAATAAGTTATGAGTAGAACAACAACATTGACTGTTTCTCCTTCTGTTTAACGTCAGAGATGGAGATATTTTCCATCCTGAACGTCAAAATGTGGAAGCAAACAAATGAGTGATGAGGATGTTTACATGCAAATGGGTTCATGATTGCATATTTTTTTCCATATTATATCGGAGAGAGCACATTAGTAAGGCCGGTTGGCCTCGCTCTCACGCTCTTTCTGGGAATTTGTGTGTTGTTTCCTGAACACAAACAAATGAGATCCATCGAAGAGGAGTTGCATTGCAGGACAGTGCTGGAGAAACCGCTTTAAATTAGGCTGATCTGATAAATGACGTTCATTTGATAACATCTCACTGTGACCTCTGACAGTAACCGAATGATTAGGATTTCCTTTAGGATTTCCAGTGTGGTTGGATGCATTGATGATGTGCATATTCCCATCATCGCACCTGCTGAAAATGAACCGGATCACTGTATGGATGGGAGGATGCCAGATGGGCCAAGATATAGGCCGTAACCACAGATGTTAAACACACACAAATTATTCACTATTAATTTGGTCATCTTTATTTCCTACAAATACAGAACAGTTCTTCTTTTTCCTGTTGGATTTACAGTAAATGTTCTTCCAGTATTGTGTATCTCCTCTTCAGGTCCTCTGCCTTCTTGTTGTTCGTCCCAGTAGAAGTCAAATGTTCATTTCATTGCCTAATTAAAAAATGCAACAGGTTGGAATAGATGCATATTTATTTATGTGAAAACAGCATTATACTATGTGGAAATAATGTGCACATTGAAATAGACACTGAATTATATTTATTTAATATGTCAAATGTTTGTAAAGTACACGTTGTCTACAACCATGAAGCTTTTATGCTTAAAGATTTCACTGACAGAATTATGAAAATAGTGTTCATTTTTAGTAGCCTATTAGTTCAATAACTTATCTTTCTGTCAGTTCTCACCTGATAATATAACAGTGATTGAGAATTATACTTGTGTATTGACTCGGATGTATGTGGACGTCTTTTGGTCTGGTGCTGTTGCCATGGAGAATCGTAATTTCGGAGCTCCATTGATCATGACTTTTTACAGTTGTGGTGCACGTGCTTAACTCAGACTCGACCTACTCAGAGTAGATTAAACTAACCCAATTCAGCTGTTCTGAAACAGAAAACCCAGAGTTTCCCATCTCAGGGTAACTCAACTCAGAGTCCAAGTTTTAGTTCAGACTGGTTGAACCTCCTTATTGAAACAGGCCCAGGAGTATGAAATAAAACAAAATGAGAATTTTCACAACAAGAGAAATCTAAAAAATGTAGCACTGTTTTATTGTTTAGATTCATGCCAATCACAATCAAGTCTTTAGATAGGAAATGAAAGACATGTTTATTCTGAAACAGCAGCAGCAGCAGAAGATGATGATTATTTCAGTGAGATAATGAGAGTCCAATAATCTCTACTAATATTATAAGATGCTGGCTGATCTTGATCAACGGCTTATTTTTCCACCTGAGATTGCCACCCCTAACCTCTGACCAGATATTGTTTTGTGGTCTGGATCAGCATGCATTGTTGAACTGATAGAGTTAACAGTGCCATGGGAGGATGCTGTAGATGAGAGCATATGAGAGGAAGAAACTGTGGTATGCTCATCTGGCCACTGAGGTAGAACAGCGAGGATGGAGAGTCCAGGTTTATCCAGTGGAAGTGGGTTGTCGAGGATTTGTGGCACACTCTACAACCCAGTTTCCTCAGAGATGTCGGATTCAGTGGCCAAGAGTTGCATTACACAGTAAAGAACTGATCTGAAGCAGCAGAAAGGAGCAGCAACACTGGCTGTGGTTCGAGATCGGAAAGATTCTAGCTGGCTGTGTACAGGCCGCCACGCTACCGCTTTCACAGAATTCCTGAAAAACCTGAAGAGTCTGTTGGTTTGTTTGTATAGTTTGCATAGTATTTACTGTCTATTACGTTCCTGTGTATATTGCGTGAATGACGGGTGGTTGGGCAATATTCTGTTTTGCGTTAAGTGCAAATATCCGAACCGTTGCCACTGAAACTGCATTAACGCACCAGTGGGGCTCGACAGCCTTAGTCAAACGGTTTGGCTTGTATGGTTGGGTTGCGGAAGATTGTGAGATTGTAGTTAGGTCTGTAACGGCAGATATGTTACGTATTTTATTTCAGGCTGGGCGATATTGTTATGCGCACCTAATCAGTAGAAGCCAGTTCCTTGATTAGCAGTAAACCACCTTCACCTGCTTTCAGATGGAGCGGCATTTACTGACAAAGAGCCGTAGATCACAGACAAGCTGAGCCATATCGCGTTAATATCGAGGACGTATCGCCAGCGATATTTAATGCGATACGGCTCAGTACATGTTAGTTAATTACTGGCTCTTCGTGCACAACAAAATCTCCAGTGTTAAACTAACACACCTGGGAGTGTATATGAGTCCACATTTAAGAGTGTTACACCGGGTTCACACCGGACGCTGAAGCGACCCGGAAGCGGCGAGGAACGGAAATTCACGCGATATCTGGCGCCTGCTTGTTCACACCAGACGCGTATGCTTCCGCGGATGTCGACAAGCGCTTCTGCTCCGTTTTTGTTTATTCAGAGCTATTCTTTTACATCATGGTTAAGTAAATAATCTCATATTATAAATACGCTGTGACACACGCTGTGTTGTGATTTCCCTTTTTCGCATTTGTCAGCACGCAGTATTTTAATTTGAATATTGCTTTTATTTTGACAATTGACCGGATGGTTGAGTGTGTCTTGGTGTAACTTCCTTCCGGAATTGACGCGGATCACTCGCGGCTCGCGGAAAAAATGAGACTAGACGCCGAAACTGGCGCTTCACGGCGCGGGCCGGCTGTGCCTCGCCACGGCGCTCTCTGCGTCTGGTGTGAACGACACCATAGGTTAACATGGGTGCCGAAAGGAAGCGGCCTCCGTTCCGCGCGCGCTTCCAGGGTCGCTTCAGCGTCCAGTGTGAACCCGGCGTTAAAGTTAATGAGATCATTAAGTGATTAAATGAGTGATGATTGAGCATTATTGAAGACACCTAAAGCAGAATCACAAGGAGAGATATCTAAAATTGTAAGCCACCGTTATGGAGATGAGTGTTTGCTTTAGTTGGGCTCTTGACCCTTATATTCTTTTCTTTTTCTTTTCTTTTTATTTATTTTAAACAGGAAACAGATTAAGAGCAATCAGGGCCTGACTCAGTATAAAACTGATTTTCAGCAGGTTCCTGTTCTGCAGAACATGAATACCTCAAACACAACAGAACTCCAAGACCATACAACAACAAACACACAACAGGCACACAAACATACAAAAGAAATCAAAACAAGCATATTATTAACTTTATATTTTAATTTGCTTAATTTGCTGATGAACAAAGATATACAATTATAAAATGATGTTGGTCATATAATGACATTCATCATTTGAAATTATATTTGTTATTTATTCTGTTGGATGGTGTATAACTGAGATTCTGCATAAATATCCATAATGTTAAATAAAATATTATAGGTTATAATATTTATAACCTTACTATTTTAAAATCCTTCTTTTTAAGCACACACAGACCTCAATATTCAGTCAATGCTTCTCAAGAACGGTGACGAGTTAGAATATTCAATTAGGATAAGTAAATTACATAGAAAATTCAGATCATAATTTATTCATACCACAATGCATGATGGGAGCCATTATTGAGTTGTGATTGGTGGCAACAAGGATTACTAATGCCACAGCGGTTGAGATAGACAGGCTGATTATTGATATCTGTGTTTCTAAATAAAGATGATAGTGATTTGATCAGAATTTCAATTACAGATTTTTATTAAATACTTTTGGTTATAAGAATAATTCAGTTTTGCAGTCAAAGCACTAAACTGTTATTAACAAGTTAAACCAAATCATCTGAACAAGTTTAATTTTTCAGATCATTGCATGATTGTCAAAACATAACCAACACTGCTAGATCACAGTTGTCTTTGTTCATTTGACTGTTACTGTATAAATCAATAACAGCAGACAAACAAAGTTTAAAGTGAAAGTTAGTGATGGCCGGTTCGTAAACGATCGTTCTTTTGAACCGGTTATTTTTAGTGAACCGGTCGAACCAGTACACTAAATCGGACTGAATCGTTCGAAACAGTTCGCGTCTTGCGTCAGCGCTGAAACACTAGAGTTACTAAAGTTACTCACTTTCAGACATGTCTGACAGTCCCTCCGAATCGAAATAAACCAATATCCAGGAGTACATTTTATTCCAGTAACTCAAAAAGTTCACTGAACGGAGACATGTTGGTCGGTGCTGAGAGAAGTGATGAGCACGAGCAGCTGATACTGAGCATGCGTGTACTACCTAACGTACAGGTACAGCGGTTCTCGGATAACTAGTACAGAACCGAGAACTGTTTCTTTTGGACACGTAATGTACGAAATGTACGTTTCCTAAGTATTTAGTTGAACATCAGTAAGTGCAACAAAATAAAACATTTTGGAAACATGTTTATCATTATAATTAATGTATTATCACTGTATTATTTTAAAGTTTGGAAACAATGATTGGATAAAACTTTCAAACTAAACATTTCTTATTGTACTAAAATAATATTTTCAGGAACAGCTCATTTAATTTCTAAGTAACAATATACATCTTTGATGTAAACTCTTGCCAAGGCTTTAATGGTGCACTGCTTAAATGTTTATAATGTGTTAACATAACGAATTAAACATATATGTTTAATTCGTTATGTTAACACATTATAAACATGTATACTGTATAGGCTACAGAAGGCTATATTGGAGTCAGACATGCATCGTTTTTCTAGTTTTGTCGACTATTCAGGTTACAGCTCAGCACACACATGCCTATGCTATGGTTCTCGAGTTGAGAACTGGTTGTTGCAGTTCTTGAATCACCAGTACAGAACCAAGAACTGTTTCTTTCGGACACGTTCGATGCGGAGAACCGATGAGCTGGAGATACTGCGCATGCATGATAGCACCGTCTCTGAACAGAACTTTCTTTCGGCCGACTGATCCTGTGCTGATACATTAGCATGCAGTACGGGTGAACCCAGGACTTAAATGAGAGGGCGAATTGGCGAAATGTAAGTTCATTTAATGACAAATAAAATGATGAAGACCATTTATGCATTTTATATATTTAAAACATGTAAAACATCCGCGTTAGCACATCGCCTAGGCTGCAGCAGGGTTCGTTTGCAAAATGTAAATGTAAGAAACTTATCCAAGATGATTACGACGATAAGTACTATTATTTAACTGAAGTTATGATTACAAATGCCTTTAATTTAAAGTATTTTATCCGCCGGGATGATAGAATTAACGTCATTACGTGATGACGTAAAAGAACCGGTGAATCGGTTTTTTGAACCGGTTCATTAAAACGAACTGTCCGAAAGAACTGGAGAGCAGACACTGATCTCCATAACGGTGGCTTACAATCTGTGATTTTGTCCTTCAGTGATTCTGCTTGTGATCATCAGGTGTCTTCAATAATGCTCAATCATCACTAAATTAATCACTTAATTATCTCAATAACTTTAACACTCTTGCGTCCATCTGAAAGCATGTGAAGGTGATTTACTGCTAATCAAGGAACCAGCTTTACTGATTAGGTGCGCATAACAATATCACCTGATATATCGCCCAGCCCTAATTTTATTGTTGCTGGGGAATTTGGGTCACATGTAGTTACAACAAGAGTTGCTTGAGGGTGCTATTGCCGGGTGGTAACCAAGTATATAAACTCACCTACCATAGAGGAAGAGAGTTAATTAGGCTGGAGGGTCAGTGGGATTTCTCTTGGTGCCTGCACTTGTTGGGGTAGAAGGGAATGAGGTGGCAGACAAAAGAGACATTGATTTAGGAGTTTGTATTGGGGTCGCTGAATGTAGATCTGTCATTAAGGGAAACACTACAGTAGTATGGCAGAGGCAGAGGGAAAAGGAAACAAAGGGCCTGCATTACTGTGCAATACAAAACAAAGTAAAGACAGAGCAATGTTACTTGGGTAAATCCAAAAGACAATCTGTTATTATGACAAGACTAAGGCTGGGACACTGTGGACTTGCATGGGATCTAGCGAAGATGGGCAAACATGAGGATGGACTCTGTAGAACCTGCAATCAACAACAGACTGTTAATCATGTGTTTATGGTATGTCAACAGTATAAAGGGCAAAGAGAACAACTTTACTCTGTGATATCAGGAGATGGAATACAGGCAGTGACACTGAGCGATATTTGAATCCTCATGAGAACCAATCGAGGATAGTGGAAGCAGTCATGGACTTTATATTTGCAACAGGATTAGCCCTCTAAGAATGGTGTCATAAAATGATACCGAGACTGAACTGTGGGAGGCAGCAATACGCCGTAAGACATCTAGTCTGTTCGGAAAGCTATAAGAAGAAGAAGAAGGAAGAGAGTTCATTTGGTAGAGGGAAATACAATGTTTTGGTTGAACTCATGCTACCTACTGGCTTGTGTTATAGCCCTTTATTGAGAACCCTGAGTTTCTGCACAACTAAAGGACTTTTTATTCACATGTTCTGTTATGAATACTGATCAAAGAAATGGACAGTAAAGCCAAGTGCAAACCCCAATGGCAATGAGGCTACAGCACATGGACAGCATCAGGCCACAGGGAACAGAACAATTCACTGACTACTGTAATGATCTTTCTCACATTGTGGATAGTTGGAACAGAAAAAAAAAACATTGCATCACACTCAAAATTGACCTTGTAGAATAAATGCTCATTTCATCATCATCATCATATGATCTCAACGTAACTTCTCAAAAGACAGGACATTTCAGAGTTAAGTTTACTTCATTGCATGGATCCATTGTTGAAGAGACAGCGATCTTGAGAGTGCTTTGTAGTTGTTTATTGAGAGTTTGGCACATGGATTTAGCAAAAAAGAGGTTCAATATTAATTTGTTTGTGAAGATATTTCTTTATCAGTACAGGTTCAAAAATTCTGTTGAGCCCCTCAGAGTAACATCATTAAAAGAAATGAGGTGTTACAGGCCTCAGCAGCAGGAGGGATGTAGGGGTCAGTAAGCTGGGCTGAGTTGAGTGGGGGATGGAGGGGGCAGACTCTGTGTCTCAGAGTCACTGTCGAGCCCGCTTGAGGTGTCGTGGGCTGGTCGACGAAACAGTGAGGACGGAAGGTGCCCACTTGAAGACCCTCGAGATGCCCCTACTCGGGTCAATCCAGACGGTTGTTGTGGTGGTCCACTAGGAAGACCACACAGTAGTTGCAGCCGTCGTGTGTGCTGACGTGGCAAGTACACTTTAGCCGTTAACGGTGGACAGAAGGAAACACCACCATATGGAAAGAAGCATAAATGGATGGAGAAGCATAGTTTACTGTAAAGCTACGTCTTAGCTTTGCTTGTCTTGGCAAAAGCTGAGTACAAATCAGCATGAAGTTTTAACATCTACTCTCGTGTAATGGAAATCATATATGACCTTCAGGGAAATGAAAATATGATATGAGCACGTCTCAACGTCTCTGTTGTGAATGTCTGCCGTGTCTTCTCCTCAACACCAGCGGTCTCGGCTCTCAGAAGAGGAAAGAAGAAATATAAGAGCAAAACAAGTCTTCAAACCCTCTTCTCAACACAAACTCTAATAGTCAAACACACTTCTTCATCTCACACACGTTTCTTCTCTTTGACTGGAGACTCAAACAGGGTTTTTTGAAGGCTCTCAGTCAACCAGTACCTACCAGTCTTCACTAATGAACTAAAAGTGACCAAAACCAGAGAAACACAAACATACATATAGAGTTGAAGAGGGATGTAACACCAGTTATACAGTCCAAGCATTAACATTAAAGCAGCTGTTTAGTTATTAATGTTCAAATGTAAATTATGAATGTTAATATGTAAATAATTTTTATGTATATAAAAGGTCCATATTCATATTGAGTGGATACTGACAGATACCAAGATGCAAATAAGGGGAAAGAGTTGGAAAAATACACAAATATAGAGGAAGTAAAATATGAAATAGGGGTTTTCAGAGAAATACACAAATGATGTTTAGATCTGAATGAGGGATGAGAGCAGATATAATAATCACATAGTGTAAATCTGCAGACAGAAACATCAGACTCAGGACAGAAACACACAACCTCTAAAGTAAGAACATGTTCATTCTTCAAACACAATTACACTTTCAGATGTTAATATTGTCTGACTGTTGAATCAATGTTATGTATTATGATCTTTTATATAAGATGAATACTGAGTATTCAAGTTTTTCACAGTTTTTCCTTCAGAAATGGACCAAACTCTATATTTGATTCTTCTTTCTCATTGGTGAGTGTGTTTGTTGTTTTATTTATGGTTTATAGTTTGATCAGGTTTGACCCTGTTATGAAAAGCATTAAATCAAACACTCTCTTTCACAGCTCTCTGCTCCGTATCTGAATGTGTTCAGCGTCAGTATCACTTTATAAACGAGGAGAAGACCTGGACTGAAGCTCAGAGATTCTGCAGAGAGAATTACACAGATCTGGCCACCGTTGACAACATGAACGACATGAACGAGCTGAAGAAGAGTGTGAATGTTGGAGGTGATCATGTATATCTGGATTGGGCTGAAGAAGACGAGTGATGATAAATGGCAGTGGTCTTCAGGTGAACCTGCGCTCTATCTGAACTGGGGATCTGGACAACCTGATGGTGGAGCTGAGGAGTGTGCTATGATGAGAAATGGAGAATGGCATGATTATGCCATGTAGTAACAGCCTGACTTTCATCTGCAATTCATCTAACAACAGTAAGTGCAGCTCCATATAATCACAATAAACATCCATTCATAAAATGATGCACTATTTACTGTACACAATTTTAATGTGCTCTTAAAGGGATACTTCAGGATTTTGCATTAAGCTTTGTATCAGTAGAAAACCATTTGTATTTTCGAATTACCATGCTTCCCCCCTCATGTCCCCTTGATATGAGAGAAAAAATAATTTTACATGTCGAAAAAATCCTGCATGATGCAAAAAAACGCTCATTTTGCATCATCGGAGGATTTTTGGGCCAGAGGCTAAAAACTACAGCCAGTGTTCCACATGTTTTCACCGCGCCCATATGGGGCTGGATCTGACTCACAGAATGTAAACATCGTGTCCGCCATCTTTCTGTAGAAGCTAAGCTAACGGGCTCTTGCCTCTTGGTCTGTGTAGAAAGTTTGTATAGTAGGCTAATCACAATGGTGGAAAGTAGTTTTGAAGTTGAAATGGCAGAAGGGGTTTTCGAAGATCTGTTGCTCGTGGCTACCTGTCACGAGCCAGTTGCGGGAGATGGAGGAACAAGAGGTGGCCGGAGCGAGTAAGCCTCGAAGCTGGGACGGGCGAGAAGCTGATGCTCGCGGGCTAGCTGTACGAGCCGCAATACAGCGATAAACAGTGATAAACAGTTGCGAGAGATAGAGGAACATCTTCTGGTGAGATCGATGAATAAAAGTTATAACTCACATTGGTTGTGGTTCTTTTTATAAACCTTTAGTGTTAGTAGAGTATGGATTAGCCTAGATAATGTATTAGCTTAGAGAAATAGTGATTTCCATTGGAGGAAAACAGTTAATAAGCAGAGCTACTAAGCTACTCTGTTAACATGGTCCTGTCTTGCATCATATTTTTAATGTTAAAGTCAAAGTCGATGTCTGTATACATTAGGCTAGTACATCCCGGTACAATGCAATTTAGCACCATTTCGATGGAAATTTATCAAATAGCTCACGATGTATCAAAGCAAGCCTAGTTGCATCCATTTTTTTGATTCTGCCATCTGTAACCGGTAGGCGTGGTTTGGGAGTGGCCTCGTAAGGGCAGCAAAGCAAGTGCATTCTGGAAGCTGTAGTCTTTCAGCCACATGAGTAAAAAATACATTTTCTGCATTTTCTCAGTCTACAAAGCTTCAATTTCAAAAATAATTTCACATTTCTACTATATAAATGACCAATATTAAATACACCTCCATCTTCCCAGAGGTGGAGTATCCCTTTAAATATAGAGGAGACTGTGGACATTTATCAACTTACAGTAAACTCCCAGTGATAAATGAATAGTGTTCATATGTGTCCACACTGCAGACAGTTAAAATAACACTGAAGCACTGCTGAAGTTGATGAGAAGTGATTAAGTGATGATTGACCATTAGTGTTGACAACTGATGTTAAGTGAAATTACAAGAACAGAAGAAACTGGTGGAGAGCGACCGTGCAGCAAAAAAGTCGTACAAACCATCCGGTTCTCCTACACATTTCCATGTTTGTAAAAATTAAATAAGACAACATCTCCATTGCAAACCCTTCTATTTAATTCAATTCAACTTTATTTCCAGACTCAAGGTCCATTGAGAGAAAACGTACAACAACCAACGCAAATTTGCATTCAATACAAAACCTTTCAAATAGACAATTATGCCAATACTTTCTCATAGGACACTGATATCAAATTACACATTGGCTTGGGTTTGACAACAGCATAATAACAGCATTCTGTGAATTATCCAGCTGACAAATAAATGTATACATTAAAGCCTAACGGGTTTTACTCTTGACATACAAAAATAATTATTTGCACTTCTCCACCTTGTTTTTTTTAAATAATCCTCATACAATCATTGTTGGAACCTGAAGCTTACATAGGCTCACTTTTTAAAACTTAACCCACAAGGGAGCAGTATAAAAATATCTAAAAAGGTTTATTTTATGCCTGGTTCAGATTACACGATTTCAGCCCGATTTTGGCTTGATCCGTTTGATGTAGGGTGTCGTGAAGTCCGTAAACCACAGACGGGCATGGGACGCAAGATTCAATACGTATCATTTCGTATAGTGTGGGCAACAACCTACGTCGTGTATGCGATGCGTCACGTCATCACGACAAAAAGACTAGCATGTTTAATTTTTTGACGGTCGCACGACGGTTCCGTCACATGTATGAGGTTGACCAATAGGAGCACAGAAGCTTTTCAGTACACAACTTTCACAAAATGGTGAAACAAAAGAGAGATGATGGTGCTAACGTTAAAACTCAGGCTGCACGATTAATCGCACAATATTGTTAGGCACATCTAATCAGTAAAGCCGGTTCCTTGATTAGTAGTAAATCACCTTCACCTGCTTTCAGATAGACAATATGAGTGTTAAAGTTAATGAGATAATTAAGTGAGTAATTTAATGATGATTGAGCATTATTGAAGACACCTGATGATAACAAGCATAATCACTGAAGGACAAAATGTAAAATTGTAAGCCACCGTTATGGAGATCAGTGTCTGCTTTAGTGGGGTCTTGATCCTTATACCGTAAGTTTAAATTTTGTTTGTCTGCTGTTATTGATTTATAACAGTCAACTAAACAAAGACAACTGTGATCTGATAGTGTTGGATATGTTTTGACATAATCATGCTGTGATCTGAAAAATGAAACTTATTCAAATGTTTTTTATTTAATTTATTTTGTGTTTCTACTGCTTATCTGTATTATTCTTATAACCTACACTATAAAAATGAAATGCTTTTTCTAATCAATAAAATTGTGGCAACAGATTACAAGCAATATTATTAATTAAACTGAAGAAATTAGAATTGAGTAATAGTTAATCAAATTGATATTCTAATTAATTCTTATTTGTACAATTTATAAATAAGATTATAAATAAGTGTACTTATTTGTACACTGGTTATAAACAGGTTAAAACTAAAAGTAAAAATATTTAAGAAAACAATCATTTTCAGGATTGAACAGCCCATGCTGTCCTCTTAAGAAATCCAGGAACGTGCCCATTGTCGGGTTTTCTCTTCTTTTACTTTTTTTCTGAACACAGGACAGCAAACACAACACTCACTGCTTCATCCATTGTTTGTTTACATTCGTTTCCGGAAGTTACTCGCTACTAGTTTTGCCTTCTAGATGACATCAAGCGCGGATGCGATGACTGTGGTGGAAACAACTTTTGATGACTAACTATCAAAAGCCTTAGATGCCTTAGTAAAGCCAATTATAACAGAGTAATTTTGTATTTTATATACAGTAATTCTGCTATTTATTTCAATGTATCCAGTACTATGCTGTGCCTTAAAGCCAGGTTAAGCATCTGTGGTATCGCAGGAACCTCAACCTTAGGGCTCAAACTGAAGGTGTTCAGCAGTAATTTGATCGAAGCCACTGGCTTTGCTATATTTGAGCTGCATTTGCGGCAGTTTGCCATGACACACCTATTTATACTTCTTCGTTGTTGTATAAGTTGACACCTTAAATTTGAAGCGAGGCGAAGAGCATCTGAAATGAGCCTTGAGCCGGCTGAATCCAACCAATCGTGGAACAGCTGTGTCGTCATCAGAGTTCGTGAGCTACTCTGGAAAAGAGTCCTGTGGCTGCTCTCGAAATTTCAAAAGAGTCACTATATGACGCCCTAGGATGAGAATATGTTGTGGCTCCTGGTCCTGTTGTGTACTAAAATAAATTAATAAAATAATATTCTTTCTTGTGGCTCAGTGACACACCTGTGTGAAAGGTTCATTATGTGGGTCATTTGGTCATTGTCTTCTTAGGTGATTAAAGGGGTCATATAATGCCATTTTTGTACAAGTTAAAATGAATGTTTAGGGTCTAAATGAAAACTTTGTAATATACTTTGATAAAAAATTCTCATTAGTATTTTAAGACAACACTGTTTTACCTGGTCAAAATCAGCTCTTGTTGTCAGCAAGCCATTCAGTGCATTTTCATTTAAATAATAAACCACGCCCCTCTGTTCTGCGGGCGTGAACCAGGCGTGAGGGCACGTGGAGTGTTGCCTTGACAACAGTTGAAGGTTTTTGACAGAGAATGACAGCGCGAGTCTCTGAGGACACATCTGCGCAACTGTATCAGTTTGGACTAGAGTAACTGTTCACCGGAACAAGATGGCAGCCGCAAAGAAGTTAGACAATTAAGGCTTGAGGACGTTTCTGAATGGTTGGTTTACGTAATGTTACTTTGATCTAACTTTGTATGCACTGTAGGGTTGGGTACCGGAACTCGGTTCTAATGAGGAACCGGTTCTGACGTAAACGGTAGTAACCAGACCGAATAAGAATGAAAATTTCGGTGCCTGATTTCGATGTCTGAGTCTGTGGCATGCGATGGCATGAGGCGCACACACGCAGTCTCTCGCTGTCTTCCTCTCCCACTCCGACGTGCGCGCACTATATGGTTTATTGAAACACTGTCTGATCTATCTCACACGCGCGCTTGCTCGCTCGCACTAGATTCCGGGAGATTTTAACTAATTTGCGATCATCCGGGAGCCGTTATCAATATGCGGGAGACTCCCGGAACGTCAGCTGATACGAGGAGATTAAACACACGTGAAATGTACAATTACGCGTCAGAATAACGATTGTCTATGGATATAGAATCAACATTT
This sequence comes from Hybognathus amarus, assembly GCA_030378365.1. NCBI lineage: Eukaryota > Metazoa > Chordata > Actinopteri > Cypriniformes > Leuciscidae > Hybognathus > Hybognathus amarus. The sequence goes on along the minus strand of JAQIUQ010001056.1, from coordinate 144,540 downwards.
GTTTGATATAATATTGGTTTGAATATAATATTGTTTTATTTGATATTATGTAAATATGAACTTTTATTTTATATTGGTTTATTTATTATTATTTTATTCGTAAGTTAATATTGTGTCCAGTTTGGCCCTGTAAATAAAGAGGTATTATTATTTTTTTGACAAAGTGTGTGGGGTTTCGTTTTCTTAAGTACCGTTTCAAGAACCGTTTAGGCACCGGAACCGTTTAAAAAATGTTTACTAATGTATACATTGGTTCATTGACAGATTGACGTTACAACTAATGGTCATGAAAAACTTTTTCCCCATCATTTTGTAAAGATTAATATAAAGATGGATAAAACTTTTGGTGCAGAGGGAACATAAATAGTTGCGTAGCCTACCGATTATTTTTTCAGGAGCAGCTTCTTAGCAAAACCAGCTTTATACTGATCCTCGTTTATAAAGCAGTCTGGTGAGAAATGATTTGCGCAAACATGAGCGCATTGACGTTGATCATGAGGGAATATTCCCTTCGTAAACAAAACTCAGCCACTGCGTCCTCAGTGGTTCGGTTTTAGGAACATCATTTATGAATGATTTCTGTGTTTGTTATTGCACCCAAGAACAGAACAACACAGTCGCTTGTAGACTAGAGATGCGCGGTTGGCGGTTACAGCCGCGGACACCGTGGATAAACCGTGGATCGGGCGGATGACGTGACTAAAAAAAAATATTTTAACTAAATTCGGGCGGGTGGCGGGTGGTTGAACAGAATTATGTGCCAAAATGCGTTTTCTATTAGGCTACAATGAAAATATTGTACAGACAGTAACCTATTATCCAAAAAATCTATTATCCAAAAAAGGAACAAAGCAATTCATCACATCTCATTCACAGGTTGGACAATGATGTTAATAGGGCTAAGATTATCACAAATAAACACTCGATTTTGACCAATATCCAAGAGTGTGTGCGGAGTTTGGAGCACGCACTGGATGGCAGACAGGCGTGGGCGCGCCGTGAACACTTACATTTTCCCATCAACAGTGGAATCAACTTAAAATACTCTATCATTTCTGGTTATACAGAAAATAATAATACATTATTCGCAAATACTTTTATTTGCGTAATGTCACAATAACAAGAAAACGTTGTGCACGTTGTTGACGTTACAGACGCGCCTCCAGAATAGAGCTAGGCTACAATTTGTCCTTAGAAAAGTTACATTTTCGGAATAAGTTTTGAAATAACCCATCGTTTCGCATGATAAGACCCTTATTTATCGTCTGGTGTCGTTTAAAGACATTTGAAGCTGCATCTGAAACTGTTATTAACGATCTTTTGGAGCTTGGACCGTCTGGTTCCCATGGAAGTCCATTATATGGAGAAAAATCCGGAAATGTTTTCATCAAAAACCTTAATTTCTTTTCGACTGAGGAAAGAAAGACATGGACATCTTGGATGAAGTGGGGGTGAGTAAATTATCAGCAAAAGTTTTTTCAAAAGTGAACTAATCCTTTAATGCTTGGCACATCTCCTTCCATTAATAATAATAATGTCTAGTGCGGTGCATGGCTGTGAAATAGGTTATAAACCCAAAGTCCGTTGCCATGATTTTTGGAATGATTTATCGCGAGAGAAAAAAAAAAAACGTTTTAGTCGCAAAACATCGGTTAATGAAAACACCGTCATTTCGCAATAGTTTTTTATCGACTTTTGGAAAATATCGCAAAAGTTTTGTGCAAATCTGTAAACGCGTCACTCTCTTTCTCTCTCTCTCTCTCATTCCCGCAATCAGACACAGGTGTTCATCATCTGCACTTGTCTTGACCTACTTACTCACCGCGCGGCTGCATGCGTCCTTTCTCTCCCGCTACAGACTTCGCAAAATGACGCCTCCCTCGCCACAGTCAGGTTTGCCGAAGTGCGTTTAATTTATTTATTTTTGTCCCTGCGTGTCCGATCGGAGTTCACTGCTGATATTCTGAGAGCTTTAGTCTCGCGGGTGGGTGCGGTTTTGAAAATTGGTCAAAAAAGTTGATGCGGATGGATGGCGGACGGATGATGAGTTTTGTGATGCGGTTGCGGATGAAATAATAGCCCATCCGCGCATCTCTAGCTTAGACGCCATTCTGCTCCAGTGTATCAACAATGACGGACTATAGTCTATGATGACAGCTCGCTCAGGGCGGGTCTGTGTTGAAACACTGCTGTCAATCAACAACCGCGGGAGAGGCGTGCGACCATGTGACGTCACACGGTCGAATGGCTCGAATTTGAGACAGGGGAAAACATATAAGGAGATTAAAACAAAACCACTGGATGGATTTTTATCATTACATGATGGTTGGGTACAGGCACTGACAACACACATTGCAGTACAATCAACTTGTAAAAGTACATCTACCATTATATGACCCCTTTAAGAAAAAATATTGAATATATCGTCAGCTGTTGAAACAGTCCTTGGATGATGATGCTTTCACCACTGCTCTTATTCACGTCTAAACCGTAAATCATTACAAAAATAATGAACAAACTGATACATGATTCTGTTTCCATTTCTTTCCTTAAAGTGAACACAGGACTCGTCTTTGTCAATCAGACGAAGAACTGGAGAGACGCTCAGAGTTTCTGCAGACAGAATCACATTGATCTGGTCAGTGTGAGAAACCAGAATGAGAGTCAACAGATTCAGAAGTTCATCAATGATAGTCACATATCTACTGATGTCTGGATCGGTCTGTTCAGAGACTCATGGCAGTGGTCAGATCAGAGTAACTCCTCTTTCAGATACTGGGCTCCTAGTGAACCTAATAATGATGGAGTTGATAACTGTGCAATGCTCAGTACAAACCCTCAGAGACAATGGATAGACGACCCCTGCAACAAGCTATATCATTTTGTGTGTCATGAAGGTGAGCAGATCCTCACACACGACAGATTCCTCCACAGTGTGTGTTCTGCATGTTGTTTTTGATCAGTCTCTCTCTAGTGTTTGCTTGTGGTGTGTTTTGTGTCCAGATAAACTGATTCTGATCACTGAGACTCTGACGTGGACTGAAGCTCTGAGATACTGCAGACAGAATTATACGGATCTGGTCTCGGTTCATTCAGTCCAGATGCAGCAGTCGTGTGATGAATGTGGTTAAACGTGCGTCTACTGAGGCGGTGTGGTTGGGTTTACACAACTACTGCAGCATGAACATGTGGCTCTGGTTGAGCGGAGAGATCGTGTGCTATCAGAACTGGGCTCCAGGGAACGGAACGACACCGGAAAACTGCAGACTTGAGAAGAGAAAAGGAGCAGTTCAGTCTGGAGGAGATCAGCGCTGGATCAGCCTTCCTGAAACTCGCAAACTCAACTTCATCTGCAGCAGATATGAAGGCTGAAGGAGATGTGTGTGTTCTTCCATTACTGGCAAATCTTTTTTTTTTTTTTAACACTTGTTCTTATCAGATAACAGATATCGAGAAAATGAAGTACATCACAAGTCACTTTAGTTGATTTCATGGGATTTTGGTATTCTGGTGGTTTGGCTACTTCTAATCACTCTTGTGTTTTGCACAAGTCATTTCTTTACAAGTTACTTCATCTGCAGCAGATATCAGGAGTGAAAGCAAATACATTCCTTTTACAACAAACATATGTATTCACTTCCTTTATTCTCATTTGTCACTTGGTTTGTAGTAATTTTACACACAATTATTTCACCCTCAGTAGGCAGTTGAGAGTAGTGATGGTCACTTTTGATTCATGATTTGTGAAGGTTTGAAACCTTTGTGAACCCCTAAGTATCCATATGTGTCCACACTAATGGGTATGAAAATAACACTGAAGCAGTGTTGATGGTAATTAGATAATTAAGTGATTAAGTGATGATTGACCATTACTGGTGATATTACTGTAAGCAAAACAACAAAAACAGAAAAAAAGATAAGAGCAGAAATATCTACAACTGGCTTCCAGTCATTACACTTTATTGTACTTATTAATAACCAGTTTAACTTGATTTCTGTCATACATCTACAACAGTTCTTGAGAATTAATGAATGTTTCGTTTTAAATCACCATGATGGTGATCAGTGTTTGATTTAGTTGGACTTTTTAATATTGAAGTTTTTTTGGCTTTGTGTTAATAAAAAGCATTTATTATAGACAGGTCATCATGGTTAAGCTTTGGTGTCCACAATGTATTCACAATGTATTTTTGAATTTGCTTATTTTGCTGTTAATCTTAAGCTGAAATCACAGACTTACTGTAACCAATACTAACGTTACAAATCAAGCATATAATTAGAGATTTAGACTCTGGATGGCAACAGTGAACCAGGCTACTACTTCATGATTATTTCATCATCAAACCATAACCAGGTTATATTTTCTCTTGTGATAGTAAAAGCACTTTACAAACACCAAGTTGAGGCAGCCAGAGAAAAACTAACATTAAAATGTTAAAGGGATGCTCCACTGGGTTTTCATATTAAACTATGTTATTCCCTTAACTAAGACAAGTTGATACATACCTCTCTCGTCTCAGTGCATGCACTATATCGCTCTGTATTGCCGCAAAACTATGTTAGCACTTAGCTTAGCCCAGTGCATTAAATATGGGCCACAAAGAGAAGCCACCAAACACTTCCTCGTTTTCCCTATTTAAACACAGTTACTCGAAGTGTGTAACTCGACCTAGTCTGGTGACAAAAAAATAAAACGTTGTGTTTTTCTAAGCGTTTAAAGTTGATGACTATATTGTATGGCGGAATACCATAAAAAGTGCTTTTGAGCACTTCGACTTGGCGCAATAATACCTTCACTCGTGAAAAGTCCTCTTACCGGCTCCTGCTTTCTCTCCACCTCGCTCTCATTTCCGTCAATACAACCAACGTGACATGGGCAGGTAGTAGTAGTTTGAGCGGAGTTGGAGAAGTAACAGGTTGTTGGATGCTAGTTTGTTACAATCATGGTTAAAACGTGTATCGTGTACCTCCATTTCACTTTGTCACGATGAAAGAAAATGTCTTACAAAGTGATTTGATCAGAACAATTTTTATTAAACATTTTGGATTATAAGAAATATACACATTATCATATATTGTTGAAGCACTAAACTGTTGCCAAGAAGTTAAACCAAATCATCTGAATAAGTTTCATTTTTAAGATCACAGCATGATTATGTCATAACATAACCAACACTATCAGATCACAGATGTCTTTGCTCATTTGACTGCTATAAATCAATAACAGCAGACAAACAAACTTTAAAGTGAAAGAATAAGTGTCAAGAGCCCAACTAAAGCAGACACTGATCTCCATAACGGTGGCTTACAATTTTAGATTTTCTCCTTCTGTGATTCTGCTTGTTGACATCAGGTGTCTTCAATAATGCTCAATCATCACAAAATTAATCACTTAATTATCTCATTAACTTTAACACTCTTGAGTCTGGATCCAAATAAACTCCCAGTAAAGTCCATTTAACCCTGGAGTTTTTGCTGTGGGTGGAATAAAAATATGGCAGGACTTTTACGGTAACACTTTACAATAAGGTTCATTAATTAACATTAGTTAATGTATTTACTAACATGAACTAACCATGAGCAATGCATTTGTTACTGCATTTGTTCATCTTTGTTAATGTTAGTTCATGAAAATACAGCTGTTCATTATTTGTTCATGTTAGTTCACAGTGCATTAACTAATGTTAACAAGATTTTAATCAAGTATTAGTAAATGTGGAAAATAACATTAACAAAGATTAACAAATGCTGTATATGTGCTATTCATTATTAGTTCATATTACCTAATGTAGTTAACTAATGTTAACTAACGAACCTTATTGTAAAGTGTTACCACTTTTACTTTCTGACCCCTGGACTCACAACCAATAATGTGATGTCCACATATGTGGACAACCAGGTCTTAGGAGGTTAAACAATTAGAAAACACAACGTTTTATTTTTTGTCACCAGACTAGGTCGAGTTACACTACTAGAGTAACTGTTTAAATAGGGAAAATGAGGAAGTGTTTGGTGGCTTACTCTTTGTGGCCCATATTTAATGCACTGGGATAAGCTAAGTGCTAACATTGTTTTGTGGCAATACAGAGCGATATAGTGCACGCACTGAGAGGAGAGAGGTATGTATCAACTTGTCTTAGTTAAGGGAATAACATCGTTTAATTATGAAAACCCAGTGGAGTATCCCTTTAAGGTTCCAACTAAAGCAAACACTGATCACAATCATGGTGACTTCACACCAAACCTCTAAAGCTCTTTTATTTCTCATTAAGAACTTCTTTAGAGAGAATGACAAAAATAAAGTAAATCTGGATAGTAATAAACTGGTAATCTGTTCGTAAACCTCCTCTGCTGAGATCTTCAGTTGATTTAATATAAGGCTATCGCTGAAGTCAGTTGTAGTTTGTGTGTTCTCGTCTCTTTTTCTGTTTCCTTCTTTCCTTCAGTGATTCTGCTGGCTTTCACCTAATTATCTCATTAACTTCGACACTAATTTAGTTCCATTGAACACCCTCTAGTGTGCACACTGAGAAGTGTTCATGTCATCTTGGCTAGCCCATATGGGGCCTGCATGAAATCTGAGGACACAACTGTCTGGGCCCCAGTTCTATAGATCAGGTCAAACCCTGGGCTCCTCATGGCTGTATTGGCTGGGGAGTGTTTTCATTAAGTCATAAAAAAATGGTTCAATTGATTCAAAGTTTCAAAAAGCTTTGTTTCTTCCATCAATACCCGTGGGTAAAAAAAGACCGAAATTTTTTGCTCAGATGTTTGCTTAAATATATTCATCAGTAAACTGTTATTGAGCTGTAAATTGTCAATTTTAAGAGCTAGTTCTAGTTCTGTCTTTTTGCATGTGTGTGTGTGTGTGTGTGTGTGTGTTTACTAACTTAATTAGAATTTTATTCGAATTTTATGAGGGATTGAAGGGCATCATATACTCACCATTAGATACATGTTTATACTGATTTATTTTTGTTTTATCATTAGATAATTCATGCAGCTGAATTCCCAACGCATTCTCATCCCAAGGCGCCATATTTTGACACTTTTGCAAAAGCGTAAATATCCAACACACATGGCACCCTTTAGCGCCAAATGAGACGGTTAAGCTTTAGGTATTGGGTAGGGGTAGGGTTAGACCACTAGGAGGCGCCTTCTGCCCGATTTATTTTTACGTCTCATTTGGCGCTAAAGGGTGCCATGTGCGTTGGATATTTACACTTTTGCACAAGCGTTGTATATGGCGCTTTCATTTGTCCTCATTTAAGGATCTCTGTACTTCTCTCTCTTAAACTGAGTTTGATGTGATAATCAAGTCTTTGCATTAGACATGATTGGATGAATGTGAATCAGTGAACACCAACCTCCGCTAAATTACTTGTTTATTCTTAAAGGAGTGAAGGTTGGAAATATATTATCTGAATCATTTTGTGCTAAAAATAAAAGAACGTGTCAACAACACCATCTAATAAAACCAATTAAACTTTAATTTTCTAAATGTATTATTGCTAATATTTACAGTTTCCTTCCTGTAATAACAATGACACATTTTACAAATGTTCCCGACAGGTTTTTTTTTATTATTATTTATTTTTTTCTAGGTTTTTTCAAGCTCAAAGAAATTAAACAGACATGTAATAAAATGAAATGTAATAAAATATATCTACAACAATAATGCTCACTTTTTCTCCTGTTTCATATCAGAAACGTAAAATTGTCCATACTGACATGTCTAAATGTAGAGCAGTTGGAGTGCCCTTGATAGCCACCAGAGGGCACTCCAATCCAGACTACTGCCACACTGTCTCTGGACTATATTACCCATAACCCACTGCCCGGACAAATCAACCATGATTGCCATCAGCTGTTCCTCATAAGCCTGGTTCATTCACTGTGAGCTTTTGTTATCTATTTACTCTTTCATTGTGTCATGGGTCTTGGATTTGTGCCTGTTTCTTGAAATCCTTTTTGGCTTTGACCCTTGTTTATTTGTTTGGACTCCCTTCCTGTGCTTGACCCTTTGCCTGTGTTTAGATTATGATTCTGGATACTCGAATAAAGCTGCATTTGGATCCGAGCCTTTCTGTTCGGGCAGATCGTAACAGTGTGGACATTAACAAGAGATGTGTATACATGTAGATGAATTCATGTTTTATAAACCAACAAAAAATTAAAAGAAGACAGCAGGATTGCATATATAAAACAAGATTTTTCACGAGACAAATTCTAAGAAAAAATTAACAATGTTGTAATGTCTGCATTCCAGCCAATCACAGTCAAGTATTTAGACAGAGGAAATAAAGACAGATTCTGAAACATCAGCAGCAGAAGATGATATTATTTCAGTGAGATAACGAGAGTCCAACAACCTTTACAGACTTCGGGGGAATGAAAGCGCTTTAATGCAGGGTGGTCAGAGTCTTCATCTCGTCTCTGTTGTGCATGTCTGCTGTGGTCTCCTCCTCACCACCAGGGGTCTCAGCTCTTTTCCCGTCCCCTTTACGACTCAGCTTGACGGACAGCTTGGTGAAAACGGAGCTCTCTGCGTTCGATCCGCGGCTGGACCTGGTGCGGGCGGAGACTGACTCCGAGTTGGTTCCTTCAAAGAGTTTGGCCATGAAGCCCAGGCCAGCCTGACGGATGTGAGAGCTGCCGGTGAACACGTACAGGACGGGGTTCACGCTGCTGCTCATAAACGCAAACGCTGTCACGTTGGACGGGCCGTGCCTGCCGCTTCTAAGAGAGAAGATGAGTTCTGCACCATGCCGATCACCTGTAGGAACAGACCAACAAGAAAGAGAAATGGGCGCAGAGAAAATGAGAGAATATTGACCATTAATGTCCATACAGGGTTCCCACTGATCCTTGATATCCTTGAAAGTTTGTGAATCAGGAAAAATATTCAAGGCTCTGGAATTTTTTTTTAAAGAAACATACATAGATACAGGTCCTTGAAAGTGCTTGAATTTATTTTGTGAAAGAAGTGTTCTGAAAAAGAAAAATCCATATTATATTATTCTGATCAGCTAATGAGTTATTTCGCCAAACGTTGTGGCCTGTGCATACTTGCTTGATTTACGTTATTACACTTATTTACGTGTTTCCATGGCGTTCACACATGGACGAAACTACTACAGTGGAACCTGAACGTTTATTGTTGGACACACATTAAGTCCTTAAATTTGACGGTATTGGACCTGGAAAGTCCTTGAAAGGTCCTTGAATTTGAAGTTAACCGAGGTGTGGGAACCACCATCGGACAAGAATGGAAGGCTGAGCCTTCTGGATAATGTATTAAAAATGATCAAAATATATGATGTTTTAACAGTTTACACACTCATTTGCATAGCACAAATGTAAACAAATGTGTGAACAAATGTAGAGTACAGATAAAAAAAAATATGTTCATTCTAAATTTACAGGATAAATTAATTATTCCTCTTTTTTTAAGCATCACATGTGCTGATGCAATCTATCTTGTTAATTGTGTGTACCAGGATGGATATAATGTTTTATACCAATTGATGTTCATCTCTTTAATTGTTTTGTCAGCAAAAACAAGATGGTTCACTTTGTGTATAAAGAGAAGGCAATGTTGTTATATGCAAGTGTTTGTGTCTGCTCTTTGAAATATCTATGTTTCCTTTTTCAGGGAGACTACATTGACAACCACATATAAACATTCATCACACTACCAATGTAGTCATAGTGGAATGTGCTATTTTAGGGTGACCAAACGTCCTGTCACGTCCTGTCCTGGCCATCCTGTCTGTTTTTTAAAAAGTGATGAAAATGTCCTGGTTTTCATTATTTTTCATTGGGCCATTAAGCGTGTACTTTAAATGCACGCTTGCCTTTGCACACAAAACATATGACTTTGGCTTCACCCCCTCTTGTTATAATCAGCGTCAGACTCAGAATCATCAGAATACAGAGGCCTGTGTGTGTGTTCATCACAGCCTCATTGGTCTGTCACTGCTTGTCAGTGACAGAAAATTTGAAATGACCATTTAAATCAAAGTAGGCGGACTTTATGTTCACAGAATTTTAACAGTTTGACGCTTCAGTTTACGGTCAAGTGCGAGGTAAGATGTAAGTAGCTAACAGCGTAAAACAAAACAAAAAAGCCCAAATGTAAATTCGCAGATGATTTACAGAGAAAATTCCTGTGTTTTCATTTCGGTCGGGATCCGTGTAAAGCAGAATGCATGAACTGCAAAGCAAAGCTGGCACGTACACTCACCGGCCACTTTATTAGGTACCCCATGCTAGTAACGGGTTGGACCCCCTTTTGCCTTCAGAACTGCCTCAATTCTTCGTGGCATAGATTCAACAAGGTGCTGGAAGCATTCCTCAGGGAGTTTGGTCCATATTGACATGATGGCATCACACAGTTGCCGCAGATTTGTCGGCTGCACATCCATGATGCGAATCTCCCGTTCCACCACATCCCAAAGATGCTCTATTGGATTGAGATCTGGTGACTGTGGAGGCCATTTGAGTACAGCGAACTCATTGTCATGTTCAAGAAACCAGTCTGAGATGATTCCAGCTTTATGACATGGCGCATTATCCTGCTGAAAGTAGCCATCAGAAGTTGGGTACATTGTGGTCATAAAGGGATGGACATGGTCAGCAACAATACTCAGGGTAGGCTGTGGCGTTGCAACGATGCTCAATTGGTACCAAGGGGCCCAAAGAGTGCCAAGAAAATATTCCCCACACCATGACACCACCACCACCAGCCTGAACCGTTGATACAAGGCAGGATGGATCCATGCTTTCATGTTGTAGACGCCAAATTCTGACCCTACCATCCGAATGTCGCAGCAGAAATCGAGACTCATCAGACCAGGCAACGTTTTTCCAATCTTCTATTGTCCAATTTCGATGAGCTTGTGCAAATTGTAGCCTCAGTTTCCTGTTCTTAGCTGAAAGGAGTGGCACCCGGTGTGGTCTTCTGCTGCTGTAGCCCATCTGCCTCAAAGTTCGACGTACTGCGCGTTCAGAGATGCTCTTCTGCCCACCTTGGTTGTAACGGGTGGTTATTTGAGTCACTGTTGCCCTCCTATCAGCTCGAACCAGTCTGGCCATTCTCCTCTGACCTCTGGCATCAACAAGGCATTTCCGCCCACAGAACTGCCGCTCACTGGATGTTTTTTCTTTTTCGGACCATTCTCTGTAAACCCTAGAGATGGTTGTGCGTGAAAATCCCAGTAGATTAGCAGTTTCTGAAATACTCAGACCAGCCCTTCTGGCACCAACAATCATGCCACGTTCAAAGTCACTCAAATCACCTTTCTTCCCCATACTGATGCTCGGTTTGAACTGCAGGAGATTGTCTTGACCATGTCTACATGCCTAAATGCACTGAGTTGCCGCCATGTGATTGGCTGCTTAGAAATTAAGTGTTAACGAGCAGTTGGACAGGTGTACCTAATAAAGTGGCCGGTGAGTGTACGTGTCAGTGTCAAGGTGATAGCGACCTAGAAGCCCACATAAAGAAAGTATAGGCTAAGAGAACATCAGGAGGATTCAAAATGTTTTTTTGTTTTTTTTACTGAAATAGTGTAGGCCTAGTAGATTTTTTATTTTATTTTAGTGGTATATTTTTAACCTATGCTATGGTCATGAAAAGAAATAGTGTCATGTAAAAGGTGTTAAAAGCTAAACTTTTTTTTTAAATAGTATTCTATTGTTGCGGGGCAAACATTGAATGGAAAGGATGTATTACTTTATATACTAAAGTACAATAACATAGTTGCAAGGTTGTGAATGCATTTGTCAAGTATTTTTTGATGCATTCCCCCCACCCCATAAGCCACGCCTCCCTAAAATCATGCCCCGCTTATCAACCACGCCCCCGTCCTGTTTTCCAAAAACTAAAATATGGTCACCCTATGCTATTTTCTTTGTGTAAAAATAAATACAATACAGTTCAAATGTAAATATGAAGTGATTATAGTTGTATGGCCTACACGACTGAATTTCCTAGTGGTAAATGTGAGGATTTATCATGCCGATGGCATCATACAGTGGGGTGTTACTCACCTGTAAAATGTTGATCAGGTGATACGGCAGCCAGAAGGCAGTGAAGGCAGCGATGATGAGGAGGATGAGGAAGTTTCCTCTCCCTTTGCGCTGGAACATGGTGCTATGCAGCCGGCAGATCACTGAGATATAGCAGAACAGGATGAAGCTGAAGGGCAGAAGGAAACCTAGCAGAGTCTCGCACAGGTACTGAAAGACTTCATGAGAGCTGCTGCCCCAGTGGTGCAGTGTACACAGGTAGATGGGCACACCTGCACGGATTGGCATCACTGGTACTGGCAAAGAGCAAATGAAAGAGCTCAACATTTAAAGAGAGAGAGAGAAGTCAGAGAAGGTTTAAATGATGGCTACACAGATAATGGAATTGTAGCCGGCTCTGAAATGAGTCAAATCAAGCAAAAAAAAAAGAGATGCCAAAAATGGAAAATAGAATTCAATTTGTAAAATACTAAGTAAACTTAAAGGAGCTGTATGTAAGAAATGTATTTAAAATAATCATAAAATGGCCCTGATATATCACTAGACATTAAGAAATCATGTTCATTTCAAATACTTATATCACTGACAACAGTAGTCCAGCCAGGATATTGTCATTTAAAAAGTAAAGTTGCAGCCCTCAACTGATGTTGATGTTGTCATGTTGTGTTTTGGTCTGATGCTCCACCCTCCACCGATCTACCAGTCAGCCGCTACAAATGTGTCAGATAAAAAAAATGTTGGATCCTGCCGCCTATCTGGCAACCTCGAGTCGGGGGGAAGGGGATACACTGCTCTACGGTATTTTGAATGTTATTGCAGTACCAGTTTTGGCCACAATCTTACATATAGCTCCTTTAATTAATTTGTGTTGAGACTACATGAATAAGTGTTGTTGCATTTGTTGCAAGTTTCTGTACTGAAATCTCACAGTGAAACAAGCAGCTGTGAACAGTCTGATACACCGGGGTTCAGTGAGATTAGAGGTTTATCTATGCATCATCTGTTTACTTGTTTCATTCCTTTTACAACTGTTTTAATTGTATTGCTTTTATTTTGTGATTATTTTAATTCATTTCTCCGTAAATCACTTTGAATTAGGCAATGAAATGTGGTCAATAAACTTGCATTAGTGGAAATAGGCACCGTATTTAACTGACATTTCCATACCATTTTGTTAAGTTGGTTTTTGTGGTTAAGCTGAAGAGCAGAGCGTGTGGTTAGGCTCTGTGGCCACATTAGATTCAACTATGCTGTATGTTGCTCTAACCAACTAGGTTTATGCAATGCAGCAAAAAATTTTCACTGAATATATATTTGCATATTGCAAGGGACAAACTTAGCATGTGTGCAAGTTATCACAGCTTAGGTTTAGTTTCTGATTCTTATCGGTCATGTGATCCCCTGTTCTAATCGTGACCTTGACTTGTGTCCCCTGTCTGTTGGGTCATGTTGTCAATGGTTGAATGTTTAAATGTTCACAGGTGTCTCATTGTTTGGTCCAGTATGTATTTTAGGCCCTGTTTACACGAGAACGCTCGGGGTGAAAACGTAAAAATATTTTATCGAATGTGCCTTTCGTTTACATGGCGGCGGAGTTTTAGGGGCTTAAAACGCTAAAATGTGAAACCAACCTCCAGAGTGGAAATCTTAAAAATGCCCGTAAAAGCAGTTTTTTTTTTGTTGTAAAAGTAGACTAGCGATTGCATCATAACCAAGCTACTCTCTGTCGCACAGTGGAGAGATTACCTTATGCACAGGAGGAGAAGCTCGCGGCAATCGGGGAAACGTGGAGGCAAAATGACAAAATAATTCATCAGAATACCAAAAATTGTCTCCTTCTCCTAGCTCATGGACAGCTCCTACTCACACTCTCCGCCTCTGCATGTTTCAGAAGGGAATGATTCAGATTTCTCATGCCCAAACCACTAGAAGACAGACGGGTTGCTCACTTCACATCTACGTCGTCAAGCTCTGTTTGAGTCTGCGCGTCAGAGACGGAAGTCCTAAAAAGTCGCTAAAAATGGGCTTCACTTGTCTCAATGGAGTTCCAATGAGATGGCTCTGTCCACTTCTTTTACTGTCTATGGGTTGTACGCAGGCATGTGGACTTGGTGTTGTTGTGTGCCAGTGCTTCACATCGCCACCTAGCGGCCTGGAGTGCATACTGCATCGAATTTCACACACTTTTGTGTCACCATATGCACACGGATTTCCCACCCATAACGCTTGTCTAAACGCAGAATAAAAAGTGATAACGCAACGCCACTTTTGCGTTTTCTCTCAAGATCGATTCTGTGTAAACATAGCGTAAGCCCTGTGTCTAGTTCAGTCTTTGTGAGTTCTTGATGTTGTAAAGTTGGACTTTGGTGGTGTTGATGGCGCAGTGGTTAAGACACATGCCTTTGGTGTGAGAGACTCGGGTTCGAATCCACTGTGAGACACCACTGTGTCCCTGAGCAAGACACTTAACCCCTAGATGCTCCAGAGGCGTGTGACCTCTGACACATATAGCAATTGTAAGTCGCTTTGGATAAAAGCGTCAGCTAAATGTATAAATGTTGGTTGTTCTGTTCTCGAGTCCTGTCCCCAAAACTGAGTTTGTAAAGTCTGGAGTTTGTTTAATAAAGTGTGCTCCAGATTTCACCATTTTGTTTATTTAACCAAGCAATGATGTCACGTATATATTGCAATTATTACTGCTCGGTTCACACATGTTCATATCAGCAACTCGTCTGTTTCTTGTTGTGGCACGAGAAATCAAATTTGTGGTATAGATACGCACTCTATGGGATCGTGCTGACTAGTGACTCAAGAGCTACTCTAACAATTAACCAACTCTTGACTCAAGAGAGACTACTGTTGTTCAACCACTGCCATGGGGTCACTGTTATATTTCCAATAGGCTACATCCAGGTCTAAGCTAGAGAATCAGTCTTGTAACTCAAAGTTTGGCGGTTGAATTCTCAATACCAGCAGGAAATGAGTACTGTGTAGCCCTTGAGCAAAGAACCAGTTTAAAAGAAAGATGCATTTGTAAACTGGACATCACTACTATTAGTTTTAACTGAAATTCCAGTCAGGGCCAGCACATCATTTACAGCGTACGTATAGTGATTGACGCTTTCAAAACATGCACTGTGAGGCTTTGAAACCTTCGCAAATCATTTGTTTCGAACCAGTGATTCAGGAGCACCCATCCAAAGCCAAAGTCAGGAAACAAGGCTTTGTTACATAAACACAGAAAACTCACACTGTTCTGCATAGGGAACCAATCTGGGGTGTGTCTTTCTTGCAAGCTGCATCATTACCAACAGAGAAACATAGAACTTGCAATCATAGTTGGCAAATCATGCTTTTGAAAAAAAAAAAAAAAAAAAAAACACTGACCAGTAACAGCACTGCTTGGATCAGAAGTGAATTACATTCAGGGAAAATTCACAGAATACATCAAATAAACATGTGATCACACTGAATTAAGATTCATTTTACTCATCAGTTCAATTAATCAAGTATAAGTTCAAATCAACTGTGTGGAAATGCGCATCATATTGTATTATATTAGTCCAAAAAGGATTAATTACTGCATATACACCTTTAGGTTACAGTCTTTAAATTCATCGCCCAGAATTATTCAGTAAACACATTTTGGCAACAGATGAGCTGTTCCTGTCATACACACTTGCTGTGAACACAGGAAGCATTTCTAATAGTCAAATAATCACTTCGGTGATCTATTTTGTACATGACAACTTGAGCAATTTTGAGGAAGGTTTGAAATCTGTAGATAACACATATGTCTGTGGGCCAATTGCATTTTTTCAGAGGAGAACAAATAATGTTCGTTTGACAGTAACACGAAACCCCAGGCATGTTGGGGCCCGTAGTGACTGTGAGGCCTGAAGGATGGGCCGCCCTGGACATTAAACATTTTTTTTGATAGTTTTTTGCAATAAATCCCCTGCACATGTACTTTTGTTTGCCTGTTATATGTTTTATACTGTGGAGAAGTGTTTTATATATTTCATTGATTCACCCAGATTATGAATAAAATCATTCTGCTTTTACAAATGCATGTAAAGCATTAAAGGCCTCCTGAAATCAAAATGAAAGTTTTTTAGCCTTAAGGCCATTGCACACCGAGTCCGAAATACGCATCCGAAATTTTCGCGCCTTAAAAAAAAAATTCGACCTCACGTTATGTCAATAATGCTTGCACATCGCCGCGAAACTTTCGTCCGTCATAAAATTAATCGGATCATTGAAAACATACCAGTCTCTCACTTCCACTAAATCGATCACAGATTTTAATGACATCCCCGCGGACTTCAGCTTCTCATCACATCTTCTATCCAATCAAATGCTCTCTAGAATCTCAAGCATCAAAAGGCCTTGCCAAAACACGAAGCAATATGGGTTGGCGATGTGATTTCGGTTGCTGGTTAAGAATGAAATGGCTAGAATTTATCCCCACCTCTATTGAATCCAACATATCTTCAGCGCAAGTACGACTTACAGTATGCAAGATAAACTAAACGCTATTGGCTATTTGAAAAGGGGAGGAGCCATTCAATATGTCCCGCCTTAGCTTCCTGTTTCAGTGGAAATTTCGTCAACGCATCAAACAAAGCTGCGCGATTCAAGTCACTTCAGTGGGCCTGATGCGTAAGGAAGCGATTGAAACCAATGGAGTTCCTGGTTTGTCGATATATCGCGACATCTAGCGTCTTAATAGCGGATAACCCTTCTTTTACTTTTGAATGCCTTGGAAGTGAGAATGTCAACTTCTGTGTTGGACAATCGGATCTATCATAATATTGTGCTGTCATATGAATCTGCAGTGCTGAGTGTCATCAGAGACTATTTATATAGAGACATTCCACTTCCTCAATCCTTAATACAGCTATACAGGTAAAACTCGTAACACCAAAGATGGCAGTTGTATGCACATGCCCCGCCTCTCCCGCTGGAAAGCCAATCGTCTGCTTTTAACAGTCAAGCCGGGAAACATTTAAGCCTATCTTCTGGTTCCACCGACGCATGCGCACAGTTGAGGTTTGCGGCAGTGGAAAATATGTTACTGTTTGAAAAGGCGGCAGATTCTGATATGTGTCAGTTGTGTAAATATCAGACCTCCCAAGTCTTTTGGAAGTTCCGGGAGTCTCCGACAGATTGATAGTGGCTCCCTGATGACGGCAAATTAGTTCAAATCTCCCGGAATCTAGAGCGAGCGAGCAGTGGCGCGCATGACAGAGAGCGAGAGAACCCTTGCGCATGCGCAGTAAACGTAAAACCTGTGGGGAAAAAGACGTTTTAAACCTTATTTTGGGGCAAAGTCATCAAACTTTTTCAGCGATTTTTATCATATTTTATTACTGTTTTTTACACGGTGACCAGTGAAAGTGCAGTTCTGAGTCTCTGCCCATTCATTTAGACAGGTGCCTGGTCTTGTTGGTCTGAAATAGCTGCCCGGAGGCGTTGCCAAGATGGCGGCCGAGTGGCTGACTTGCCTAAAAGGACTTTGGTATCATGCAGCACCCTTTAATTTTACAATAGTATGGCTTCGTGTAATTGCCTAATTCAAAGTGTGATTTGTGTTGTGGTCTTGTAGTGACTGGAACAAAATCTCTCAGACTCACCGATAAAACGGCATGGGCAAAGCCATCAGAAAGGCCAACACCCAGATGGCCAACATGACAGACAGGAGCCTTCTCTTGGTCCTCAATCTCTGAGACAGAAACGGCTTTGTGACGGCCAGCCAGCGGTCCATGCTCATCAGACAGATCAGGTAGATTGAGGCGTACATGTTGACGCAACACAGGTAATGGACCGTCTTACAGACGGTGCCGCCAAACTCCCAGCCTCTTCCTCCCGCCAGGTAGCGGATGAACAGCGGTGCGCTCAGGAGCACCAGTGCGTCAGCCACGGCCAGATTCAGAATCAGCAGACAGGTGACGGAGCGCACACGGACCCGGCACAGGACCGACCACACCACGAACAGGTTGCCAGGGAAACCAAACACGAAGGCGATGACCAGGATTGCAATCCCGATCTGATGGGAAATGGGTAGGGTGGAACTGGGTGCGCAACGGCCGATGGAGGAGTTCCAGGATATGACTGGGATCTCCGCAGGAACAAAAGTGGCCATTTGATTCAAAGTTGATTGTTGCTACTTGTGTTTGCTTGATACAGAGAAGGAAATTCAAAATGATGCCAAGATTACTTCCCTTTTTGCCTGCAAAGAAATAATAAACAAACGCACATTTAAAAAATAAATACAATTAGTTCCAATGTGTTTAAACAGGATCTAGACTGAAGAGGTCAAATAAGTATATGCCAAGGGATTTCTGATTATTTGATTGCCATTGGTTCCATCCATCCATCCCAGATTGCAACATTGCGTCGGCCAGTCCGGTCACATCTGGCACATGTGGAAGGACTGATCTTGCCAACATGCAGTCGATAGCAATGCCACATGTCAGCCAAGAGCAAATAAACAAACCAGATATAGAATAACTGAAAGAAAAAGAGAACAGAAAAAGAGAAACCCAAGAACTACATGGACAACCACAACCTTAGATGAAATCAAATGACGATTCAAGGAGACATTAAATCTGTATTGATCTCCGCAGAGGAGGATTAAACAACTCCACTAACAGCATTACCGGATTTGCACGGCTGAGATTTCTATACACAGATTTATTTGTCTCAGATCTGGTTTATTTATTTGCTCATGGCTGAGATGTGGCATTGCTGTGGCCTGCTTGTGGTCCAGATCTGGCAAACAGGAGTGAGTAAACCAAGTGCTGTCATTCCATGCGGGATGTGGACCAGATCATCCTTCCACATGTGCCAGATGCGGGCCAGATCAGGGGCCTGATGTATAAACGTTGCGTACGCACAAAATGGGCATAGAAACATGCGTACGCATTTTTCCACGCACATATCGGGATTTATAAAAAGTAAACTTGGCGTAAATAAGTGCGCACCGTAAGGATGCTTCTTGATTCGTTAGACGCAGCTATTTTAGAAGAGTATGTGTTTTGGCTGACAATTCTATGGTGAGCTGGAGTCAAATGTGTTTTTGCTCACTATTAGACAGAGAATCTAAGAAAATTATATATCTAAAGAAATATAATTAAAATATAATTTCACAAACCTACCATCACTTGAAGCAAACATCCATCCCTCTCTTAAATGACCGCGCAGCACGCGCTGTGGCCGTTTAGTGAAACTGACGCACATAGCCTATAATCTAACGGCAGATGGAGTAAAACCGTAAATCTTCATTATGAGTCCAAATCATAAATAGAGTGCATGTTCTCAATAACAGTTTAAATAAATAAAAGAATGATTTAAACTATGTTTTACTTCTAACATAAACATTTAGATTAAATATGCCATTCTCATTAATGGAGTTAAACACTTAAACTACATGAAATCATTACTGAGAAGTTACAAAAAAATTTATATTCAATAAATAGAAATATACCTATTTGTTGTGGATGCCTTTGAACACATTTCTTCTGGCATGCTGTGTTTTAATGTTTTAATGTTTTAGATAATTGCTAATCATGACAAAACCAGATTGTCTGGGAAAATAGTTTTGTGAAAATGATGCTGCAACCATGTCTATCTGTTTCCATTAAAATATAAATACAAAATACTAAATATTAAAAATACTATTTGGCCAGTGGAAAAGATTAAGAAAAACTTCTCTCTGAAATGTATTTAACACTATTTGATTTATTCATTCAAAAACAAGGCAAGGATATAGGCTACTTAAAAAATAATAATGTTTGTAATAATGTGATGGCACATCCGCATTTCATATTTTCCTAATGTCTTGTACTGTTAAATTTGGTATCACGTGGATGAATAATCATATGCAAATGATATGCAGATGAGGATATGCATATTTAAACTAGGCATTGTAATCTCCATATATGGTTATTTCGGGAGGAGACGCACGTGCCGCACAATCTTCCGCTGACTGGGATTTATAAAGTGAATTCTGCGCAGGTTCTGGCGTACGCGCGGTTTTATAAATCTGAAAACTTTTGTGCGTACGCAAATTCTGCCTTATGTGCGTACGCACACTTTAAGGATGAAATCTACGCAAAGTTTTATACATGAGGCCCCTGGGCCGACCAGTGTTGCTATTTAGGATCCATACATACATCCATACATGCATCTGTATAAATAGTCTTGTGCTGTGTTTGCAGTTAGCGGTGATGATATTACCCAACACAAAGAGCAGTTCCTTTTTTCGTTTGCAGCAAAACACTTTTAATTATATTAGGGGTTGGGGCGTATTCTTGCTTCGGGTACGGCACAACAACACAGTGCAGGGTTGTGGAGAGTCGTTTTAAATGTTTACTTTCTCTAACTTCATCTTAATGCTAATCTGGGAGGACCGGGACTAAAAAGTGGCCCTGGCCTTTCTGGCACTTGGTCCGCGATACAAAACACACCGGCTCATTTTGTGCTGATAAATAGTTCAATTTAAGAAATATAAATTATAGTAGAAATTAATAAAATCATCATTATCATTAAAATGAATAAATGACTGGCATACTTCTTTGTTATAATTTGCCTAGCCTTTCCTGGTATCTGTGGCAAATTGAATTTTGTAGAGTTTTGACAGCTCAAAATATTATTTTATTTTTTTATAATAGGACACTGTCCTAACAACAGCACACACTTGAGTGAAAGCCACAAGTTTTTGTTTAAGGGTGGCAACTTCCCAAATTTTTTTATGAATCATTTTCAAGTGAAATTACTGAAAGTCTACCGGGAATCCAAGTTATTCAAAATATGAATGTTTTATATTCACAAACATTCACTCTTTCTCTTATACCTGATAATCTGCTACTATGCAGTAATATAATTTTTTTTTTTTTTTTTTTTGCTTGTTACTGACTGTTAGGAATTACAGTGTGTCATGAATTGCATAATAATGAGAAATTGGAGAAACTCCGTCTGCTCCAGATGGCCAGTCCTCCCCCGCAACACTCTTGGCTCCAGAAACTGAAGATACGTGAGATACGTACTGAGATAGTGTTGTTTTTAGCACTTTTTTTTTTTTTTTACTCAGCAAACCACAACTTGTTGCACTGGAATGTTGTTCAATTCTTATGTTAGAGTTCTTGCACCTTTTTTATATTTATAGTGACCTATTTATATTTTTAATGCTTATTTTGGTTTAAATTTGTGTTAAGTAATTTGTATTTGTATTTTGTGTGAAATTCTACTTTTTGCCTATTCTGTGAAACGTTTCCTGCTGATAGGATGTGTGAACCATATTTTAGACACATATATTTGCAGCTCTACTTGTGTAGCGATGTTGAATGTTGTAATCTTCTTACAGAAGAACATTTCAAGCACAAGCATTTGAAATGTGACTATTATAGACTATATATATATATATATATATATATATATATATATATATATATATATATATATATATATACACAGTCACCAAGTCCAATTTACTCTCAAGAAAACAATACCAACATACCTTCTTCCACGTCATATAAACATATATATACACACATATAGACATGAAAAAGCTTTACCTCAATGAGAGCGAGCGTATAATCACATGGGCTGGCTTGTACTGTAGGTCTTGTATGAATGCTGCAGCTGGGGATTTTATCGTGGCAGTAGTTGTTTCAGAATCAGTTCTATCCAGTGTCTCAGGGTCCTTATCATTAACATCTTTTAAATAGTGTTTTTTTTTCTTCAGTAGCGTCACGGCTTCCTCTTCACTTGCACGGCTTGAGAAACAACCAATTGCCTCAGACAGGAAAGAGAAAAGAACACTTAACACTTACAAAATGTCTTTGCAGTTTCATTTATTATTTTGGTATCTTTTATTTCTGTTTTTATATTGTCTTCCCAGTTTCCATCTTTTTCCCTCTTCATCCGTCTTTCTCTCTGTTAGGAATGGATTTAGACGAGGAATCCTGTGATCACTGATAATTGCAGTGTCCTTCGATTTCCAAACGACTCGCAAATTGTTTCATAACAGCGGAGCGTTTGCACAGACTGTCGTAATCAGAGTGGGACATTTCACTTGCAACATTAAAACAGTGCAGGAGATTTCTGTCCGGTGGATTCGTTTTGACAGATTCGACTCGGTGCTGAAGTGTTTTCCTTGGATCTGCAGTTCACTGGATATCGGCTTTTTTGTGATTTGAGAAACCAACCAGTTTTTTTGTTTGCAGTGCAGTTGTACACATTCCCTTTAAGATCTAGGGCAGTATTCACATAACATATTACAAGGTTATAAGTAGCTCCTCACTTGTCGATTTAGGAGAAACTCTTGAAAATAATGACACCCAATATTGCATTGAATCTATATCACTTTTGCACCCCGTAATTAATGTTGAAAAAATATTAGAATTTTATTAAGCCCGATTTTAAGCCATATTTGCAAATCGTTCAGTCGACGACAGGTCAGGGTGTTATCGCGTGCAAATCGCGAGGATTAGCAGGCGATGAACGCTTGCCAATCTGTTAGTATGAAAGAGCCAACCATTGCATCAAAGACGCTCGCTCGCCAAGCCCAGAAACATATCTAGCATGTTAGATATCCAGAGCTGTCGCACGACTCAACCTCACGTGATGTCATGAGCTACAGCCAATCAGAGCAAGGCATGGGTTGAGGTCGCTGGGTATTGGTGCGCATGCTGTTTCGCATAATTTCCGGTGGTTGACAAAACGTGGTTTGTAGACAAGATGGAATCGTTGGGTGACAAGAGTTGTTGTCAACTCGTGTAGTGCGCTTACCTCGTGTAGTGCATTACCTCCTGTTGCGGGTCAATCACGTTGTGTCGTGTGGTGTGAACAGCTCAACAACTTGAACACTCCTGATTTCACAGAGAGCAAGTCATGTATTGTGAACCGCACAGTTCAGCCCGAGGTTTTAAAATCATGTAGTGAACAAGGCTTTAGTTCATGTCTCGTTTTGTGTGAGCACATGGTTTGTCAGTGTTTCCTTGTACCGTGTGCTCTCCTGTTGATTGTCTATCCCATGTTGTTTCCTGATTATTGATTAATGTGACACACCTGTCCACCCTTGTTACCTGCTTTATTTGCTCTTGTTGTCGGGGTCTCTTTCATAATATTGAGGTTAAACCACTGAAGTCACATGGATTACTTTAATAATGTCTTGCCCACTTTTCTGGGGCTTGAAAGTTGTATTTATGTTGCTGTCTGTGGAGTGACATAAATCCTTCTGATTTCATTAAACAGATCTTCATTTGTGTTCAGAAGATGAACAAACGTCTTACAGGTTTGGAACGACATGAGGGTGAGTAAATGATGGCATAATTTGCATTTGTGGGTTATTAACCATTTGAAATGATTGGAAATGAACAAAAACGATGAATGACATTCTGCAGAAAATAGCAGAAAATGATTAATTTATTGAGTATTTCCTTTCCTTATTTCCAGAATACACTTCCCAATATTGCTCATCATCGTTATATCACAATTTGGACATAATAATCAGATATTTACAGTTTACACACACACACACTAAAGGCTATATGAACCTAACAGATATTAAATCAACTGATATTCACACAACCAGTACCCAACTAAAAGGGAACATAACTTTGCCTAAGTTATGAACAAACGTTCTTCTAGTAACGTTAATAGATTGTTTATCAATCGTTATCTGGGGTTCATTTATGAAATGTTGCTTAAACATTACTTGATCCTGCGATCATTCTCAAATGTGCATACGGGTGTACGTGGGATACTTCTCTTTCAGAAGTGAAATTTATAAATCACAAATTATCTTAAAATTGTACACAGCGGAATGGTTTCCAATCTCCGCTTTGGAAATGCTGCCTAATTAATGTCATTAACCAATTAAAAGCACCAGTCAATATCCAAATCCTAAACCAAATCCTTCACAACATATTTATATATTTGTATCAATTTATTTATCAGTGCAGAATCATTATTTTGAAAACATAAATTGCTAAAAGAGAAAAAAAAACTAGAAAAAAACAAGGATCAAGATCCCAATTATAGCAAACACCGATCATCATAATGGTGCTTACTTAATTAACAAATAAAACGTTTAACAGCAGGCGTTTGAATGTTTGAAATAATGTTTCAGGAACAGCATTCAAACTTGAAATTGTAACATTTCCATAACCACAACTAAATGTTTGGAAAACAACAAATAGAACTTAGAACAAATATTTGTTAGCTGCGTCACAACTGAAGTACTCCAGTTGCTTCACAAAACACACACACACACACATGCAGACATGCATCAGTGTAAAACATCACATTTAATATGAACGATGCCATTAGTGTAAACATTTGTACAGTGATCCAGACATAATTAAAAAAACATAAATACTAAAATTTTGATTTACCTCATTAATTGTTACCATGACAACAAAAGTCTCAATTAAACCCTAATATCCTGATTACATCCTCTTTTTTTGGTCATCAGAGTTTAATTGGGCCAGAGAAACAGTACTGACCAAACTCTTCTCATTGGTCAGCCTTGAATCTTTGTTTACAACTAGTGATGAAGTTCCGGTAATATTACAGAATCTGATCTTTGAGTTTCGTTAAGCAAATTTAGTTAAGCAGAATTGAACTGAAATGTTACGTTACAAATTCCCTAACAGATCTACTTATTCTAGATGTGATCAACATTTGCATTAGAAAAAAACTGATAAACATTCACATAACAAAAAACTATTTACACACTAACAACACTATTTACAATCATGCAAACCATTAGTGGTGATGAGCAAGCGGGCTGTTTCTGTAGCAGTTCATCTGTCTCTCAGTTGTGTGACGCCCTCTACTGGGCAAATACATGAAGCAGATCTTTAAGAGCTGGATTAAATACAGCTTCCAGTTCTCTGTGGACTTTCATGTTTCTGAACCTGTTCCTTGTTTAAAGAGTAAAGACCCTACAGCCGCCAGTCAGGTGATGGTTTGAGTTAGGCACTGGTCTCCTTGTTCTATTGTGGCTTTTTGGAACACAATTGGTACACAGTTTCTATTTTACAAAAGAAACTTGGATTCACTTTCATTGGTTCCAAAACCACAAGCTGCCTTGATTAACCCACCATGTAACACTGGAAAGAGCAACTCTCAAAGTTGAATTTCACAGCCATTTCCCACTCACTTTCCGTTTTTCTGCGGCACAACTTTAACGATGCAGCTCTGGGTGAGGGTGGTGATGGAATCGGAGTCTTTGAGACTTCCTCCTTCATCGGTGTCCTTATCTCGGCTGTTCTGATTGCTCTGGCGGATCTTCCGGCGTCGAATAAAGCGCCGTGCCTCGAACAGCCGCGCCATGAAAGCCAGGCCTTCCCGTCGGATGTACGACTTTCCGGCGAAGGTGTAGAGGATGGGGTTTACGCAGCTGCTGACGAAGGCCACGGTGGAGGTGAGCGCTCGCATTGACGTAGAGGTATCTCTTTAGGCTGTCAGAGGAAGAATAGAAATGAGTTTGTAAATTAGCCGATGTTACTGAAGTGTTTTCTTAAAGTTACTCACCTAACTTTTGTTTCACCTTCTGGATGTAAAGCAGCAGCCACCTGTGTGAGGAAAACAGTTTTAGAGCGTTTTCACGTTTGAGACACTTCGGATTGAGCCTTTGGCGTATGACACACACCTGCACCATGTTTGTGATGTGGTACGGCAGCCGAGAACAGCCCGAAGGTGACGATCGATCACCAGGATGAGTTTCTCGCTGCGGATGCGTTGTCCGAAGCGCGTCTTGCGGATTTTGCGCAAGACACAAACGTAACTGCCTATGATCACACCGTACGGCACCAAGAAGCCCAGTACCGTTTCCATACCGTACTGCATCACCACCTACAGATGATCAACAACGGTTATGAGATATCATTTAACTTTCTATCTATCATTGAATCATAAAAAAGTATCATGGTTTAAAAGTAAGGAGCAGCAAAATAGATTTAAACATTGATAATTATAAATGCTTCTTGAGCAGCAAATCATATTAGAATGATTTCTGAAGGATCATGTGACACTGAAAAATTCAGCTTTGATCACTGGAATGAATTACATTTTACATTATATTTACATATTACAGAAAAAAAAAGTTTGCCGGAAGGTTTGTTGGAAACATTACAAATATAAAAATAAGATCTCTGCCAAATGTTACTTTTTATGGCAGAAACATATGGAGAAGCTCTTCACTGACATGAAGGTTCAAACAAATCAGCATGATGATATACAAGAAGAAGGGCCCAGTTAAAGCCAGTCCCTTCCAACCTGACAGAGCCTGGGAGGTTTTTCCAAGGAAGATTTCCAGACATTAGAGCATGAAGATGTGCAAACCTGATAACATTCCCAGAACACTGGAGCACTGAGCTGAAGCCAAAGATGCTTCAAGAGCTGATGCACATGTCACTTACTGCCAGCAGATATTGCTTGAGGCTTAAAGAACATTTAGGTTACACCAAAACATGATTTTGCACATTCAAACATGTTATCAAACTCCAATTTGTAATTTCAGGTTGTAAAGCGAGAAAAAAGTTTAAAAAAAAGTTCAGTGAATTATATTATTCGGTTTAATAAAAGTGTGAAAGAACCTGTAACAGCATCAATCACAATTTAACAATGACAAAATAAATCAGAACTATGTGTTTATTATTGTTGGTGTAGGCTAGTGAATGTTTATGTATTTTGAGAATACACAGGAAGTTTACTTTCGCATGAGGAGAAATTGTATTTTAAGATGACTTTTCATCATCTTGTCATCTCATATATACTACTGTTTGTTAAAAGTTTTTGGAAACGCTTTATTTTGAGAGTCACTTTAGCCATTCTACTAAGTTTGCAGCTAATAATCTAATGAGAGTTAGTTGACATGATGCGTAATATTAGAATGAACCTCATTGGTTCTTGCTGAATGAACCTCATTTGGTTCTTCCAGAAACTCAAACGTGATGCGTAATATTAGAATGAACCTCATTGGTTCTTGCAGAAACTTAAACGTGATGTGTAACACGAGAATTGAACCTCAGTCTACTAATACTCTACTTTAATTGAATTGAAAAGTTACTTATAGTTAGTAGAATGTCTAAAGTGGACAATCGAGATAAAGTGTAACCATGTTTTGAAATGTCTGCCTTAAATTGATCAAAAATACAGTAAAAACTGTAATATGAAAAATAACTGTGTTGTGTGTGAATATATAGTAAAGTGTAATTTATTCCTGTGAATTTTCCTCATCATTACTCCAGTCTTCAGTATCACATGATCATTCAGAAATCACTCGAATATGATGATTTGATGATCAAACAACATTTATGATTATTATCAATGTTGGAAACAGTTGCGCTTCTCCATAGCTTTGTGGAAACTACAATACATTGTATTTTCCAGGATTCTTCGGTGAAGTGAAAGAGTTCTTGAATATGTGTGTAATGTTTGTGTTTGAGCAGCACAGACTCACATCTTGGGGTTTTGTGTGATTGCAGTCACACACGAGTTTATCTTTCGTGATCCCTTCCGTGGTCCTGAAAACCAAAACGGGCACTGAGAGTCCCAGAGCGAGAACCCAGAGTCCCACTATTACCCGTGTGAGCGCCCGGGGGTCGGTCACCGCAGCCACGCGCTCGGCCACACGATCGCCACCAGCCTGTGCAGACTCATCAGCGTGATCAGGAAGATGGAGGCGTACATGTTTGGTGCAGCAGAGGTAGAACAGCACTTTGCACAGCGCCAGCCTGAAAATCCAACCTTGCTTAACCAAATAAACCACGAAGAAGGGCGTCAGCAGCATGAGGAAGCCGTCGGCGAAGGCCAGGTTCAGGATCAGGAGGGTGGTGACGGAGCGCCGGCGAGCTCGGGCCAGGATACTCCAGACGATGAAGATGTTCCCGGGAACGCCGAGGAGAAAACGAGGCTGAGGATGGTCGCGCCGGCGATCACCCCGATTTCGATTGCTCAAGATTGTATATTGACTGGAAGTGGTAACTGGGATTGGGGACGGAGTGATGGGAGAGGAGAAGAACAACTCACTTTGGTTTAAAGCCATCTCGGCAATCTGAAGAGGAAAGAACAGCATTTTATCAGTGAAGTGTAAAACATGTTTATACACACATACTGGTTGTGGCATTACAAAAAGTTCATTCACAAGTTTTGAGTAAGATTTTTTTTTTATGAAGTCTCTTATGATCCCCAATTTGGTTAGCCTCGCGAGACCATCCTGATCTCGCGAGCTTTCAAGGTTTCACTCGCAGATCAGTCTGGATACTTTCCGTTAAAGAAAATTTGGGAGCAGTTCACCAAACGAACGTCCAATCAGCGTTGGCTTTGAGGCGGGTTGAGGTGTGACGCAATCAAGCGGAAGCAACGCGATCTAGAAACATTTTCAGACAGCGGTAGTCCTAATTCTTTTAGCCGCTCGCTAATGCTTTTTTCTCTTGCATCCTTCTTGTGAAATATGGACCGGGCAGCTGAAATGGTGCCTTTTATTCGCAAATTGTAGTTACATAAACGGCAAATATCCTTTGCCGACATGTTGCTTTGCTGAGCTAACGAGCCTTTACCTGCAGCAGCAAGTTAGTACGTCATGTGCTTCGTTGATCTGATTGGTTGATTTGGCCCGTCTATCACCAACATAGGCCAATCAGCTAACCAGTATTTTCGCCCCTTACCAAAACTTCTTCAATCGGAAGGTTTCCAGATGGATATGCAGAGCAAATCCATCTGGCGGAGTCAGGTTACAATTTGGTCAGAAACACTGTAAAAACAGTGAAATATTGTTACAATGTTAAAAGAGCCAAACACCTTTCAACTCTACATTTGTAACTTCGTGCTAGATGGTTTGTCCAATTTTCACCAACACTGGCTCACATCTTCAGACCATGCTTGCAAACATTTTAAAAGCTTAAAAAGCTTTTTGATAAACCCAACCGTTCTCAGGATAACGAATTTGACGAAGGGCACGCCAAATTAGATACGAAGCTGTGTCTCTGCTCCGCTTTCAGCGAATCAAGACTAGTTTTGCTACAGGTAATAACGTGAAGCTACATGAAGTGTTTCGGCAAAGCGCCACCTAGTGGTGAGGAGAAATGAAAAATTGCTATTTTTGCTAGCAGTTTCTGAACGGATCTTTTGATTCAACTATTCAACTGATCCCTATTTTCCCCACATCAGCCATTCTGAATTGTGTAATTTAATGCTGAATTTGTATGACTGCATTAGCATATTGTTACAAACTAGGGGTGTTTCATCGGGACCATGCCCTGAAGGTCCTCAGAACAGCACCACCTTCTGGTCAAAATTTAATATGTAATGGAATAGCTTTTGATTAAATGAAACTGGTATTTATAGATTCATTCAGTCATACTGGGGACACATTATATACAATGCTCTTTGAAAACCTTTCTTTCTCCTAGACCATTGTTCCGATTTTCACCAAAATCGGCTCGATCATCTTCAGGCCATGCCGGCAAAAAGACTATAAACATTTTTGATTGACTAAACCATTCCCCAAAACAAAACAAGTTTGATGGCATAGTCCCAAGCTGATTCTGAGGCTGTAACTTCTTGGCAAATTGACACCAAACATTGTATGTGTCATTAGCCACGTTTCCAACTTTTGCGATATTTTCTAAATGTTGATAAAAAACTACTGTGAAATGTAGTTTCACATTGACGTTTAACCGATGTTATGTGACTAAAACATAATGTTTTCCTCTCGAAAAAAAGTGATTACAAAAATACAGACCATGCCGGCAAAAAGAATTGGCTGAAAAAGCACCTAATGCAAGCAGAAAAAAAATTTGCAATAAATATGAGTTTTTGTTAAACTGACGTGTCTTCAATTTCAATTTGCGCAATTTAAAGAGTAATGAACGCATCTATGGTCTCTTCACACTGACCTCACAGCAAATGAACTTCTAATATGTTTAATTTAATTTGATAATGACTTCCGCTCAATCTATGGTAAGTCAGTAAGATAAAAGACATAGCTGAGCAATGACACTTATCAGCAGTTTTCCCATTAATGTCCTCCATAGGGATTAAAAAAAATCAATAAGATTTAAGCCATTAACCAAATCAAGCATCTCTGAGATGAATCAAAGACATTATAAATGTTGATTTGAAGCAAATAAATAAATAAATATGAGAACACCATTAAAAAATACAACTTTATATTTTATGTGTTTTCTGCAGGAATGAACTACAATCCAGTGAATAATATCACATGACAAAACTGTACAGGATGAACATTTCCGTCATTGGTTTTAAGTAAAATCTGTGTTTTTAAATGTCTTGGTCAATATACAAATATATATAGTAGTTTGAGAGTTTAGTGAGGCTGATTTTGGTTATTAAAGTGAATTTTTTACTATAGAAAAGATGAGAAATGTATTCGAGAGAAGTGTATATAACAAAATGTATTAATAACCTCCTAGGTCATGGTTGGTCTGTCTTGAGAATCATCAAAAGTCAATGTCTCAAGGCCTGTGTAGAAAAAAAAGAAGCAAACACATTTGTTTGCATTTTGAGAGATGCTTTAGATATTAGATGCTCATAAAGCGGGTGTAAGCTACCGTAAATGATATGTGGTCTTTAGATAACAGTGGTGGCCGGCAAAAAAGCAGACTGAAAATATCATTTCCACAGAGCCACTTTACTGTACATTAGTGAACGCATTAGCACACGGCTGACGCTGACAGGCTCCCTGATGCAGTGTTTAGCTGAAGCGATTACAGGAGTCTGCAGGACGTGATCATTATCTCATCACACCAGATCTCCAATCGCATCGGCCAAAAACAATCTGACAGCAAACCATTCTTTCAAGAGGCACCAGTGCGGTACACCGAGTGAAGGAACACAGACGACCAGAACACAGATAACGCGGCCCATTAGAGGCCCTCGGGGAGAGGAAAGAACAGAGGACCAGATCCAGGGAAGGAAAACACAAAGAGTGAATCTGGCGTGAAGATTTGACAATGAAAACAGTGCCAACTCAAGTCTTCAGTGTGCGAGTGTAGAGACACTTACATGCACAAACTGTGTGTTCATTACTACAGGAAGTTCATACAGGAAGCGATTTGTGAAACATTTGTGCTGACTGAGTTTTTTTGTTGTTTTTACTGGAAGGTGAATATACACCCTTTCACTAGAAGGATGGATTCCGCATATCAGATGTGGGCCGGATCTGGGCCGACATGTTTCTGTCTGGGATTTAAGCATCATCTCAAAACCTTTCAATCTCTTGCATCATGCACATAACCACTATGATATAGAGATATAGTTAAAACCAATTATTCCATCTCTGCAATAAAAATCACTGTAGGTATTACTGTAGCTTTAAAAACACACACCGATTTGATTTCAAGTTGCACGTGATTGTTCTTGTGAATTGTTTAAAAGCAAACACATTTTTGTTGAAATATAGTTTCAGATGCCTTGCTTGAATATTAAATGAACTCTACACGAAAAAATGTTCAATTACTTGCTAATGACTTTGGACATCATGCAAGTAAAAACGTATAAAATGTAATAGTACATTATGTAATATAATGTAAGATATATTAGGATAAAAAATACAATACAAATTACAGAAGTTCATGTAGAATGATATAGGGAAACATTTACTTGCATGGACAGCCAATAGTAAATGTTTAGTAGTTTAGAGGTTTAAAATAAATGTAAAAAATAAATTAAAAAGTTTAAAAATTTTAACTATTTTATTTTATTTAACTTTATTTTTTTATTATTTTTATATTCTTATGATTAATTCAATTTAATTTTACATATTTCTGTTTTCTGTAAAGCACTTTGACATACCAGAGTGTGCTAAAATAAAATAAAATGTGATATAGTAAACTTGCCTTGCCTGCAATATGATTTTTTTTTCTTGCACAACCTTTATAGGAACAGTAAAGTCATCAAAATTATGAAATATCATGGAATTATGGGAATGATTTGGTGACTAAAACTTGTTTCACAACTGGAAACTGTAATATTTGAGCTTCTTCTCTGTCTAAGATGCTTTTTTGAACTTGAAGTTCTTGATTCAAAATGCCTTTAAGATCAAGAGAAACTGATTGAGGTCAGTTTAAAGAGTCACTACTCCACCCATTTGCATTAAGATTCCCATTATTAGAAATCCAGTCATACTATTGAATGGTCGTGCAACACTCTCATTTTCCCATTTCAAAAACTTTTTGAAAATATGGACGAAGGTACTGAATACGCAGACGGATGCATTATGGATAGGGTTGGGTACTGAAACGCGGTGCCAATAGAGTGACGGTTCCGACGTAAACGGTAATAACCAGACCGAATAAGAACGAAAATTTCGGTGCCTGAGCCTCTGTGTCATTTTAACTAATTTGCGGGCATCAGGGAGCCGTTATCAATATGCGGGAGACTCCCAGAACGTCTGATAGCGAGGTGAATAATGCAGATGACGAAGACAAAACACTCCACGGTTTGGCTGCATTTCACGTGTAAGTGTCGATTAAATCACGCCAATCCATTGTCTGACGCCGCCTTGACGCTCTTACATTGTCATATTATATTAGCGCGCATCTGATTTCATAGTGCGAAATGATTTCCAGGCGGTCAGCGTAGAGTGGAGCTTAACTCTAGTCTACATTGATGGGCAGAGTAGTGGGAGTGGCCTGCGGAGCTGAGCATTTGCAATGCACTATGGGGATTGTTGTCTTCAATCCACAAGCACTAACAAGTCATTTTCTGCCTTTTATCAGCCAAGAAGGACACCAATTAGATGATGCTATTCTACTACATATTTGACCCACTTTCAATACATGTTCATGTCTCCACCGGTGGAATTACCCTTTAAAGGTATGCATCTCTGCAGAGATTGATTCACATGGCCAACCTTATCTCTGCCCATTAGAGATTTCACTCAATCACTGTCCTGCCTCAGAACCCACTTCAAATATATTTCTGAGGAACTTTTTTTGTTTGTTTGTTTGTTTGTTTGTTTGTTTGTTTGTTTGTTTGTTTGTTTGTTTTTGCCCGCTGCAATGAGTTTTAGAAATGATGCTTGTGTAAGCAGTCTTTATTTCCTCCTGACCTTTATGTGTGTAGTTTGTCATGAGGGCGTTTGCTCTTTATCATCATTCAGTGATGAGTTGTCTACTCTAAAATTATTGCTAAAAAGCTTCTGTGGTCAGATTTGATGATGAGAGGTCAGGGAACATTCTCAAGAGTCTTTACAAACATGTTAATCATCAAAGCGACAGATTATTTAGAAATGAAGGCTTTCTTCTGTTACTCACTCTCATGTTGCTTTAAATCTGCATGACTGACTTCTGTCAAACACAAAAGGTGATTGTTAAAAAACAACTTAACATAATACTTTGATGCTTACAAAACTTGAAAATGTGTACACATTCAAATATGGAACATCACAACCAGTTACTAACACATTTTTTTTCCAAGAATGTTTTTCAAACATGGAAACATTCAAATGTCTAGTTCTCTTATTTTTAGAGGAACATTGTTTAAAAGGTTATTATGATGATTCTGAAACTTGATTTTTATCAACAACTCTAAGAACATTGATTTGTAACATTCCAAGAGCATAAAAATGTCCCAGTGTCCTTAATGTAAATAGAACACCATTTAAAGGTTAGTAGCAGAACCACTGAAGGAAAGAGAAGATAACTAGAGATCAAAGAAAACTTGAAATCTCTGAAGATCTCAGCAGAGGAGGATTAAACAAATCCACAAACAACACCAGCTTCACTTATTACTCACCACTGACTTTATTTCTGTCATACGTCTACAGAATAATTATCTTTTCTTATTGAGAATTAACAGAGGAGTAGATAGTTGGTTTGAAGTCACCATTATGGTGATCAGTGGTTTTTTTTTTTTTTTTTTTTTTTTTTAGTTGGGCTCTTGACCCTTGACTATTGTTAGTTCACTGCATTTCTCTTTCAGCAATTGTAGGTGGTTGTAGAATTCAGCCTCTTGTATAATATTTGAGGTACTCTTAGACATCAACACTCATCTGTGTGAAAAAAATCAAATATACAGTGCATGCAGAATTATTTTGCAAGTTGATATTTTGATCACATTTTTTACATTTGACCAATTCCAAACCAAATCAATCTTAATAACTACTATGAATTTTGTAGTTAATAATTTAAAAGTAATATGTAATTGTTTTGGAAGGCTGGAAGTAAAAATGCCTATACACCTAATATTCAGGTGTGCATGATTATTAAGCAGGTTTTCCTTAACAGCGGAAATGGGCCAAAAAAAAGATCTAACTTCATCAGAGTTAAATCCGTCAGGAACCCTGGAGATTTAAACCATTAGGAACACTTTAGTCTCCAGTGCCACCATTTCCAAAACTGGAGTCTCCAGAAGTAGAAGGTTTCAGGATCTCAGAGACTTTGCTATGGTTAAGAAACCATATGTTTGGTGAAAGTTCCCTGGTAGCTTGGTAGACATGCAAGATCCAATAATTCAATGCTTCAGGGTGTGTTTACACGACAACAAACTGTTTCGTTTAAACAGCCCCAAATAAATTTGTTTATGGCTGTGGTTTTCAATTCGGATAACACAGTCTCATCCCAATTCGTCATATAACTGACGTCTTGGGACGTCTTTTGACCATTCGTCAATATATGGCTTTTTCAGGGCCCCCTTAAACGTCAGTAGATGACGATCCTGGGTCGTCATACAACTGACGCTTTACCTTTAACGTCAGTTAGGTGACGAGTTGGGTTTAGGGTTAGGTTTAGGTCTGGGGTAGAGTTTGGATCCCATAACGTCATCTACCGACGTTTAAGGGGGCCCTAAAAAGGCATATATTGACGAATGGTCAAAATGACGAATTGTTATATGACGAATTGGGATGAGACTGCACTGATTCGGATGACCCAGCACTGCATATTTTGTAGGTATTCATTGTTTAACACACCTGATTTGGATCATTAGTCAATTAGGCGAGAACTTCATTAACTTGCTTGATAAGAAGCAGCAGGATTGAAAACCACTGTCATTCTTTCTTTCATTCTCTCTGAAACAACAGCTATAGATAAAGATCATGAATGTCCATTGTGTTGCACAGAAGAATGAAAATCACACGTCTGGACTGGAACCACATCATGAGGGTGACTGAGACACAGTTTTGATTTGTTAGAGCACTATTGTGTTAGGTAATATATCATCTAATTAAAGAGGACTGGGGATGTAACACTCCCACTAAACCCACTAAAAAGAATAAAAGGGTTGAATCATGATCATAGATAAAGACAAGCAGGAGGGATGATAAAGACAAAAATAGAAACATGTCCGTGTAAAAGCCAGTTGTAAGACACACAGCGTCTAAATTTGAACATTCTGTCAATAAAAACTTATTTTAAAAAGTAGACTTAACTAAATTAATAAATGTAGAAATTTTGTGTAAGTGTTGATAAACTAAACAGTTAATTTTTGTTGCAGATAAAAGTCACTTTGTTTTTGTGCTATTCAGTGAATAAAAGGTAAATACGTTAGTATTGCAAAACCACAGGTACAAATCATGTCTTTGTAGTCAGGGAAGTTCATGTGAAAGAGGGACAGAAGTTGGAATTACTGGAAATATGCTTCAACTGTAACGGCTTCCTGATAGCGAGACCAGACATGAACACACAGTGTAAATATACTCCAGACATCTTTCACAATTATTTCCTTGTTCTACCAAAACCAAAGTCATACAAAACTGGGATAAGAAGGAAGAAAGGTAGGATGATAGTAGGATTTGCTCAAGTAAAGTTCAACACGCTTGGATGGACTTTCTGACATTCCCGTTTGAATGTGTCCGGTCTTTGCAGGGTTTGTATCGCACGTCTCGGGGATTTGACATTGTCTGAGACATTTTCCTCCAACAGACGTGAAAATCCTCTCACACACCCACTATAATCACAAACACACCCTTTGGTGAGAGCGCGGTCGAGTAATGAGCGGCTGACTACACCTGTACACAGACCTGATTCTGAATCAAATCAAAGCATGTACTCGACACACACACAATGTGAAACTGTAGTCATATTACTTGTTTACACGAAGAATCACAGTGTATATTATTATTGTTTCCAAACCAAACCGCTCAGGTTAAGCAGATGTGGTTTGCAAAGCACTGCAAAGGAAGTAGCACGTCGTAACACGCTTTACACAGATGACGATATTTAAGTGACATGCAGAGAGAAAAACACTGATAATATGTGTGAGATGTGTGCGGGCATGATCCTGGTTTGCTGATAGTGATCAATTAAAAAAGGCATTGACATCTTTGTCTACAGGCCAAATATAACACAGATTGCATACTGTGGCAGTGATGCACAAATACACCTGGAGTGCACAGTGATGGTCACATGATCCAGATTTGTGTATCTTGGTAGTTGAAAGTTATTTCAAAAAGTGACGTGATGCATTTACAGAATGGTAGCATGCACATTGTATTTGTTTATGCATGCATGCATATTTTGTCATCAGCAGATCTATACGGGTTAGTGCTACTTCTATTATGTTTAACTAATTACACTTAATTATCACTGTTTATATAGAGTGATGCATTTCGTTTTAATGGCATATCATTAAACGTGTTTTATTGCAGCACACAGGGAGTGTACATGTATTTACACAGGAAATACAACCAAGCCTTAATCGTATAGTCGAGCTGGTCACTGGCTTTGTTCACTGTCGCAACTGTTTCATGCCGACTTTGAAGTCCTCATGCAATCAAAATTGAAGATTATTTGACTTTTAATATGAATATGTCAGTCTTACGGTTATCTATAAGCTAGTTTGCTTCAAGACATTGACAAAAATCGCATTTAGAAGATAAAAGCACTCAAAACTTAGTCTTTCACTTCCGCCAATATGGATCAATGGTTTCGATGACATCACTCTACACTTCAGCTTCTCATCAGATTTTCTGTCCAATCAAATGCTCTCTAGAATCTGAAGCCCCGCCCCTTACATTATAAGCTGCTCTCAGACAATTATGCACATTTCCTGAATGGCACATAGTGCACTATATAGGGGATAGGGAACGATTCAGACAGTGTAAAATTGCTTTCCATTGGGGTTAAGGTAGTCTGGGCTCATATTAGTGTCACTCAAACCACACTTTTGGTATCACTCTGCTTGTGTCTGCACTTTTTTAGTGAACCCCCTCACACACACACACTCCCACTCACTCCCTCACACACACACACAATGTCCCGCCCTGTATTCCTTATTCATTGGAAATTACACAACACACTGAATATGCCACACTTCAGTGGTCTGTAACTCTAAGCCCTGAAGGTCATAGTCCTGCAGTCTTTATCTCCACACCTGGTCACACTCGTATAGCAGATCGTATGTCTGTGATTTTTTTGTTTGTTTGTGTGTAATCCTGAAGACCTTGCTTGGCTCGTTCAGGTGTTTGATTTGGCTTGAAACTAAAGTCTGTCAAGACCAGAGTTGAGAAACCTCATTGTAGGTTGAGCAGTTTCATCACCCTAAGGGCCTGGAAAGATGGGATATAGTCGTGTAGTTTGATTTAACACTCTGGAAAAAATAGCTACCAAGAATTATTTGTTTCAGATTGTAATCAGTGGGCCTAAGCCTTCAATTAAAAATAATAATAATAATAAAATCAGGCAAAAGACAATTAAGGAATTAAATACATAAGAGAGGGAAATGGACCAATCTATCGAGTCCAAATGAATGTAAAATACTGAACATTTTCATGTCTTCAGTAAAACATTCAAAAAATTGTGAAATAAAAATGAATAAAGTTCTCTTAACCTAACACTGATAAGGACTGTATAGATGTACAGTGCATACGAATAATGTCATTGAAGCTAACCAGCTCTCTCCACATCTCTGTAATCACATTGATTTCTAATAACTAACGGGGAACTTCAAATGGATAACCGACACAGATATGATATGAAACAACTCTTACCTTCATGTGGCTGAAACACCCACGAAAGAAAGCAAAGTTTATTCGTTCCCTTTTTTTCTCAGTTCCTCCACAGGTGGTTTCAGTGTTTCCTGATCCTCTCGATAGCCAACATAGTTCTCTGACTCTTTTTACACACTCAGCAGCCTCATGTCTCTGCGTGTTATTATCAGTTCTCTCTCTCTCTCTCTCTCTCTCTCTCTAAACATGGAGAGGTGGAGTTTCTCTCTTGCCTTTGCCTTCACCATCTCTTATCATTTGATCTGTGTCTTAAGATATTGTGAAATATGTCAGTGACTCCCCCTGAATCAGCATCCTGCACTCATAAAGAGGGTTCGTACAATCGTGTGTTAGTTTGTTTAACCATTTAGTCACCATTTAATTGCATGCATTTTTTAAGGAAATATTTTTTCTACAAAACTCTCTAGTTATACATTCATGGTGTTGATAGCAAACTTAGGTGTTGAAATTGAATAGGCGTCATTTTAAAAATAAAATGGTTTCAGCAGAAATGACCTACTGTTCTCATTTTCATTGGCCAAAAGCAACAAAAAAAATATTAATCAAATAATACAAATAATAATCTGGACCTTATCTGAGAGACACAAAGTGTGTGTATATTAAATATCGAGTCATCTCAGCCTTAATAAGCCAAGCAGAATCACTGAAAGAGACGAGCAGAAACACAAGAACTAAAACTGACTTCAGACACAGCCTACAGCCTGAAATCAACTGAAGAGAAAAGAAGAGATTACATCTCTAAAGAGTCTCAGCAGAGGAGGAATAAACAACTCAAACAGCATTATCAGCTTCACTTATTACTAACCAGATTGACTTTATTTCTGTCAGACATCTACAGAAGTTCTTATTGAGAATTAACAGAGATTGAAGTCACCATTACACTGATCAGTGTTTCCATTAGTTGCGCTCTCAACTCTTAGTACATTTTTGTCTTTTCTCCGCTCTGTATTTTTCACAATACAGATTGTATCAAAGCAGCTTCACAGTGATAACATGAAAGTACAGAGGTGAAAAGTAACGAATTACATTTACCGCTTACGTAATTTGAGTAGTTTCTTTGTGTACTTCTACTCTTTCTAAGTAGTTTTTAAAATCTATACTTTTACTTTTACTTAAGTACATTTTGTTTGAATATTGTACTTCGCTACATTTTAAATCATATCCGTTACTGAGTAAAAATAATAGTACACGGAAGAAAAAAAAAATTACACTCCGGAAGCCTACTGCATTGGTTGAAAGGCGGGAGAACAAACGCGCAAGAAAGGTGACGCAGACCCATAGACAGACCCAGCTGAAGCTGAAAACGAATCGCGCTCGAATTCTTATGAAACGAATTATGTCCTCGAGATAGATATTTGTTTGCTAAAAATGTGGACGCAAAGTGGCTGCAAAAGGAGGATATAGGACACTACCCCTCCTGCAGATAAAGGTATGTGCCGATTATAACTTCGAGTGACTTACGTGATGCAGAGGGAATCCCGAAATCCAGTCATGAAAGTGGAATTATTCACTTAACGCAGATATCACGTAAAACATGCAAAATAATGGATAGATACATGGAAAGTAGAACTGTGCAATAAATCCAATCGCAACCTGGTCTGTGAATATTTAAGCACAAAAATACTGCATGTAAATGTATAACCCTATTTGTTCTGCTGAGCTGCGCCGCTTTTTGTCTACTAAGTTAACTTAGTACATACTCAAGTATGCGTGACATTCATGTGCTGTGTCTGAAATCTCCACTCAAAGCACTACTCCCTAACCCCTATGTTGGGGGTAGAGAGCAGAGCACTATATAGTGAGCTCACCAGCATAATAGAAACACCACTTTCGGACACTACTCGATCGTCTCTCTGCGCCGTTGATTACATCATCTGTCAGCTGGTGCCGAGCCGGCTCTGGGCTTAATAGATTTTTTTAAATAAATACATTACTTTATATTGAGCTTATTTCTCCAAAATTTAAAAACTAAAAGTGATTTCTGGCCGTTTTTGTTTTAATGCACTACTCCACACATTATTATAACTTATTTTTACGATCCGCGCAATGCATGATGGTATGTAGGGCTTTGTTAGTGACCATCGGTTGTACACATGGTTGTACACTACTTTTCAAAATGCATTCTGG
This sequence comes from Hybognathus amarus, assembly GCA_030378365.1. Taxonomy (NCBI): domain Eukaryota; kingdom Metazoa; phylum Chordata; class Actinopteri; order Cypriniformes; family Leuciscidae; genus Hybognathus; species Hybognathus amarus. Next base: position 104,396 of record JAQIUQ010001056.1, on the reverse strand, counting down.
GATACATTGAGAGGACTATATAGGGTATAATAATCATCATTATACATTCGGACAGCACTACAAAATGGCGAGCTCACTATATAGTCCACTATATAGTGAGTAGTGGGACATTTCGGACACAGCAATGGTGTTTTCAGCGTCTCGCAAACAATTTGTGAATATGAACATTTCCAGAGCTGCTCTGAGAGAACGCCTAATGGGCATTTTCATAATTTTATTTGAGAAAAAACAATTGTTTTTTTACACTTTTCTTCACTTTTGGTCTTCACTACAACCCGTCAAAATAAAAGTTGGGTTTCACTATGAGAAATTATGACAGAAATATATTACTATTGTAGGCATACAGAAGAACGTAGCCTACCTCTCAAAAAATAATAATAATAATAACAACAACAATATCAATACATTTCATTATTTAAAGGAATATTTTTTTTCTGTTTTTGCAGCGCTTCCCCCAAAAATAAAAGGACACAAGTTTAAATTTAAATTTAAGTTTTTGATTACCACCGTTTTTGATAATATATTTGTATTAAATCAAAGAAACATTAATTTTCTGAATAAAATGCATTTCATAGGAACAATATAACTCTTAAACATTTTAATAAATAATTCATGCTAAAAATAAGTTGTCATTATCAATTATTGAATTTAATTGATTAGACATGTTTTATTAAAATTTTAATAAACAAAACAAACAAATGATTTTGAGTTTATTATAATTAAAAGCATTTGTTCAACCAAATAAAAACCCTGTTTTCGTAATAATTTTAACTGATGATAATAATAATAATTTATTTAATAATTGATTAATACTGTAAACCATGGTATTTTCAGAGACGTTATCACACTGTGAAAATCTCATACCATTACAACCCCACACGGCGATTCCCCCACCCCGGGTGTTAAAAACAGTAACTCAGTAACTTTTACTTTGAGTAAATTTTAAATGAGCTACTTTTTACTTTACTCAGTAGATTTTTAGACCAGTACTTTTACTTGTACTTAAGTAAAATTTATTGAAGTAGTAGTACTTTTACTTGAGTAGCATATTTTATTACTCTTTCCACCTCTGTGAAAGTAGTACAACACAGATCAATAATATTGTTAAATATTAAATAAACCCAACTAAGCAAGCCAAAAGCAAGGCAAAGCAAGGCGACAGTGGCAAGGAACCAAAACTCCATCAGATTGGATGGAGAAAAAACCTTGGGAGAACCAAGGCTCAGTCGGGGCCAGTTCTCCTCTGGCTCACATTCATATTGTTTATATATAAATATTAAATATAAATATTGTTTATATGTAACACGGTGCCATAACATATCGCCAGCGTTGAGTCGTCTTTCACAGGCGTTGGGCATCTGAAATCCCCGTGAGAGGCTGGATACAAACTGGACCTGACAAACGCCATTTTTCTCGGGACAAACGTCCCTCCTTCCTTTAGTGGACTTAGATATCCTAGGAATGACCAGAAGCCTTGAATTTAGTGATCTTAAAGAACGCTGTGGATTGTAGGGCGAAAGAAGGTCCGTTAAGTACATTGGAGCTAAACCATTTAGGGCTTTATAGGTCATTAGTAGTATTTTGTAGTTGATACGGAACTTAATAGGTAACCAGTGTAGAGATGATAAAATCGGTGTTATATGATCGTATTTTCTTGATCTAGTAAGAACTCTAGCAGCTGCATTTTGGACTAACTGTAGCTTGTTTATTGAGGATGCAGGACAACCAGCTAATAAAGCATTACAGTAATCTAGTCTCGAGGTCATAAATGCATGAACTAACTTTTCTGCATCAGAGACAGATAGCATGTTACGTAGCTTAGCAATGTTTCTAAGGTGGAAAAAGGCTGTTCTTGTAACATATGAAATATGATTTTCGAAAGACAAGTTGCGGTCTAGTATAACACCCAGGTCTTTTACTGTAGAGGATAAAGTAACAGGGACATCCATCTATATTAAAGTTGTGTTGTAAGAGGTTTTGTGAGTAGTTTTTTGGACCAATAAGTAATACTTCCGTCTTATCTGAATTTAATAGCAGGAAATTACGCGTCATCCAGCATTTTATATCTTTGAGACACTCTGTCAATTTAGATGAGTTAGTGTTTTTGTCTGGTCGATGATGAAATATATAGTTGAGTGTCGTCAGCGTAACAGTGGAAATTAATTCCATGTTTTCTTATAATATTACCAAGTGGCAGCATATATATTGAGAATAGCAGAGGGCCTAAAACTCGATCCTTGCGGTACTCCATAGTCTACTGGCGTTATCTTTGATTTTCCCCATTTAAACAGACAAAATGATAACGGTCCGATAAGTATGATTTAAACCAGCTTAATGCCTGTCCCTGAACACCAGTGTAGTTTTGTAGTCGATCCAAGAGTATTTTATGATCTATAGTGTCGAACGCAGCGCTAAGATCAAGTAGGACTAGTATTGAGATACAGAAGCTAAAAGTAAATCATTTGTAATTTTAACTAGCGCAGTTTCTATTGCGCAGTTACTATGATGTGGCCTGAATCCTGACTGGAATTTTTCATAGATATAATTTTCTTGCAAAAAAAGAGCACAATTGAACGGACACAACTTTTCTAGTATTTTTGCAGCAAAAAAAGCTAAAGTGAAATGAGATGAGATGAGGGGATGATGTTGATGGTTTAAAAATCATCATGACATAGACAGATTGTCATAAATTAACATCTCAGGAAAATGTAATGGAGTTTCTAATCAAAATATGACCTTATTTCAAAAGAGGACATACAGCATGTTTATCAGGGATTGTGGGAGACACAAGAGATTGGGAAAATAAATAATACACAATATCCAATGAAATGTTAGATATTACAATAAAAATGTTGCCATTTTTTTACTTATTTATTTTTTCAATATGTTGGCCCCAGAAAACATTAATAATTAGATCAAGTCTATTCATTGTATTAAAAGAGTATAAAAAGTGGTGTATTAATTATTCATCTTTCATAACAGAGTTCAATCATATTTATACAAAGTTTGGTTAAAAAACCCTGAAACTTCTCACTTTTCTTGTCTAAATATTTAATTTGAATTTCTATTCATTCATCCACTACAGAGGAATTAGCATGACATATGAATGAAATATTCCCCCTTTCTGCTTCTCATGAGTGTTTGAATTGTAAGATATTTTTAATTCATGGGATCAATCTGATTTCAGTTGGTCTTTCTTTATCATGAATCCTTTCCAGTCAACGGTAGTGTCATGATCAGGTTTCCTGTCAGGTTTGTTTGCATCGGGGTAAAGTCGGTTTACGAGGGTCTCGACGGGGAAATGATGAGAGTTGTGGTGGCATATGAGGGTGGGTCTGAGTGCAGTTTTAATGGATATTATTTTTAAAACAGAAATATTTACACTAAACAGGATCGATGTGAAAGGTGACTCAGTGTGGCCTGTCTAAAGCATGCCTGCATGGGAAATGATATTTCTAAGGAAATCTATCCCACAGTACATCCTTACTGGAAATTGTGATTCTTTCTCACTCTTGGTAAATTTCAAGACATGAATGTTTCATGTCATGACAAATGTTAAAAACCACAAAAAGAAATCAACATGCATCATGTCCATCCTGGAGATCAATGACACTGTTTCCCAGTGAATGTAATGGAAGAAGAAAAAAAAGTTGCTTCCTTAAAACAGCCAAGTTGATTGTACTTAAAAAAGCCATTTGAACTTAAATTACATTAAACTGACTTGAAAAATGAAACGAACCTTGTATAACTGATGTGTAAAAAACACACTGTCACGGGTGTCGTGTGGAGTGTAGGCAGAAGAAGACCGAAGAGGCAAATGCTCCAATTCAATTACTTTACCTAAATTCAAAAACAGGTACAGGAACAGGCAAACTGGCAGGAACACACTCAAAACATGATGTAACATTTACATTCATCTTGAAGTTTGGTCCGGTATTCTGTCACGGGGCGGAAGAAGGACGATGGAGCAGAAGGTAGAATAACACTTATTTTAATATATCAAAAACTCAGGAACAGGAACAGGTGCGACCGCGTGTACAACACAAACAATACCGGACACTGAATTGATGACAGACAGGAACTTAAATACACAAGGCAGGTGATTACAGGATGACAGGCAGCTGTGCGGGAGGTGATCAGTGTCCATGATAACAGATGATGGCGGAGAACTCAGACAAAGGGCACACGTGGAAAATCAAAACACACAGACAGTCCGGGCATGGTGACAGATCGCCCCCCCCCCCTCTCGGCAAGGCACGACCTCGCGCCGTAACAGAATGACGGAGGGGGGACCGGGGTGGCTCTGGTGGAGGACGAGACGATGGTGAAACACAGAAGAGAGGCTGGAGTGACGGGGCGGTGAGGAGACGATGACGATTCCCTGGCGGCCTAGATGGAGATGGCGCGGTGGCGCAGACCCAGAGCCTCCCAGTACCGACAGCCGATGGCAGAGAAGATGGAGGGAAGAAACCAGATCGCGAGGGGACTGACGGTAGCTGGGGGATGACCGACGGAGCTGCGGTGGCAGGATCTCTCGGCGCAGACGGAGAGCCGGTGGACTCAAGCGATGTCGCCGGCATAGGAGGCCTCAGCGACGTCGCGGCGATGAGTGCTGGAGCCGTAGCCAGAGTGCCCGAGAGCTGAGGTGGAGGAGGAGTGAGGGAGGACAGAGGAGACGCCGCAGGGAAGGAGGAGCCCGCTGAAGCCGAAGGGGTGGAGGGATCGAGCGTAGCGGACTGACCGCAAGTCCGTGGCACAGGCAGAGTGACGACTGACCAAGGGGGAGCCGGCAGGACGAGGGAACCTGCTGCAGCCGATGTTTCGAGGGTCTCTGGCGGAGGCGCAGGTGGGAGGAGCCAAGACGGAGCCGGCAGGTCGATGGGCCGAGATGGAGTGCAGAGGACCGAGGCTGGAGGCGAAGCCGCGGGATCCTCAAGCACAGGCGCTGTGGATGGTGGGCTGACCTGCCGCTCGACGTCGGGGACTCCCCACGGAGATGGTGCAGGACTGCACACATCCAGCAGCGGCGCGGCTGGAGGACTGACTGGAAACGGTGATGGGATGGAGTGAATCAGACAGACGGTAGGGCAGAAGTCGTCACAGGACAGATCAAAATATGAAGGAGATGCAGATGACGGGTGGGATAGGGCGGGAACGATATCCAGAATCCTGGGGTTCATCAGCCAGTCCTCCAGTTCCCAGGGAATTGGTCCCCTCGTCCGCAGATGTTGTGGGCTCACACCCCTGGTCAGACTCCTGTTGGAGCTCCTCCTCCGGGGCGAGGGTCAGCTCTGTCTTCTTCCGTCTCGGGCTCTGGCTGACGTGTCGCGGCGGGTGGTAGCTCTCCGTCTGCAGGGGGCACGCACAGAGATCTCCGCGGTCGAGGGTGGTGATCTCTAACTCTGGGTCTGGCTGTATTCTGGATCAGGCTTCGACGCTCTCCAGACACCTGAAGACGGCCTCCTTCCAGTCCAGGTTAGAGGTGTCTGGGAGGTCGATGTGCTGGTGGAAGGTTGCCCTGATCCAGAACAGGGTCTTCAGGGTTTCGTCATCAAGGGGGCTGGTGAGTGCAAGTGCAAAAAGTCTCTGGTAAAATGACACAATATCACGGGACTCCTCAGCCAACACGATGAAATCAACATTCATCTTGAAGTTTGGTCCGGTATTCTGTCACGGGGCAGAAGAAGGACGATGGAGCAGAAGGTAGAATAACACTTATTTTAATATATCAAAAACTCAGGAACAGGAACAGGTGCGACAGCGTGTACAACACAAACAATACCGGACAATGAATTGACGACAGACAGGAGCTTAAATACACAAGGCAGGTGATTACAGGATGACAGGCAACTGTGCAGGAGGTGATCAGTGTCCATGATAACAGATGAGGGCGGAGAACTTAGACGAGGGGAACACGTGGAAAATCAAAACACACAGACAGTCCGGGGATGGTGACAGATCGCCCCTCCGGCAAGGCGCGAGCTGACAGTGTGTTTTATACTGGGGTCCTGATTTAAATTTAACCCTCAGGTGCTCTTCGGTCATTTCTGACCAAAAAATTTTCTGTTTTGAAATTTTAAAAATCACAGCTTCATCGGAATGTTACGAAACTTGGTGACTTTTATGGCATTGTGTATGTGAACACACAAAAAAATGAGGTCATGATCTGAGCAGGCTAAGTGGTCGTAAAAAAAAATAGTCACACTTGTGCTCTTGGCGCAAAAAAGGAGGCGTGTGTCGGCGCAAACAATCCCTGGTGCTATTTTGCAGTTCCAGAAAACAATTGCGCCAATGACCAGAAAAAACCTGGTCTAAAGTCAGTGGCTCGTTGCGCGTACATTCAGATGCTATTTTAAGCGTGCATGCTTGGCCATAATACAGAGTGTGAACAACGCGGATACACTGTAGATGATTCTCTCATCAACACAGATGCAATTTACTTTTTGCAAATGATACATTATTATACGGAAAAATATATTAACATGAGGGAAATCATTGTTGTGTCCATGATGATGGGAAAAACAGGCATAAAGCTTACACATTTACCCAATTTATTATATGCATGTTTAACCCGAAGCTAATTTGGTGGGTTTGTCCCATCCCCAATGTCCCTTCTCTTTCTTTTACGGCCCTGACGAGAACATTGTTCACTCGGCTGTGAACCGATGCTGAAGCGCGCCTGGTAAATGCGCCGTTAAAATAGAATTGCGCCACGGAACAAGCACATCTCGTTCATCATGCTCTTAAAGGGAATGTGATATGACGCTCTTATTGGTTTATTTCCATTACGCCCAAACCACACCTATGAATAATGAAGCTACTCCAGACCAACCCCTTTTAGATTTGCGCCAGGCGCAAGAGGCATTTATCCCGCCGGGAAAATAGCAACAGCGCCGGGATCTCGCCCACAAAGTTAATTGCGCTTTGCGCTTTGACACTTGCGGTTCAGATCGTTAAAATAGGGCCCCAAGAGTGCAAAACAGACATACCCACCCCTACCACACACACACACACACTTTTATACACAAAAACACCAATAAATTGTGATTAAAGAAATCTGTTTTAAATATTTTAAAATCACAGCTTCTTCAGAAAATTACGAAACTTGGTGACTTTTATGGCATTGGTTATGTGAACACAAAAAAAATGTAGGTCATGATTCGAGCAATTTAAGTGGTCGTAAAAAAATGAGTCACACTTTTGCTCTTCTGTCAAAAATGACGACCCATAGGAAATGAATGGGAAATTGTAAAAAAATTGATTTTTTTTATTTTTATTTTTTTGTAAATTTTTTTTTTATAAGAAATAGTTTTTGAGATTTTTTTCAACTATATATACAAATTCACCACAAAAAAACAAACAAAATGTGTTCATAAACAGCTGGGAATTCACATACCTCTCCATAGAGAGCTGTACATGTCTAGTGGTTACACCATGAATCTACGCTTTTTCTCTATACTGTAACCAGATGGTGCTAATTTTCTTCAAAAATATTTTTTCTGAAGGCCTAGACTCTGTATTAAACTAAAATACTGCATTATTTTTTTTTTAAATAATATATATATAGAGAAAAATATATATATATATATTTTTTCCATGGCAAAAATAAACCATAAATATTGCATAAATATTAATAAATTCAATTAAATTGTCTCAAAATAGTAAATTAAAAAGAATAAATATTATAGAACAAAAATAAATTGCATTGGTTTTACTGGGATGGAGAAAGTTTCATTTTTAGGTGTCGGTCACTTTTGACCGGGAAGATAACAAGTGTGACTCTGAAACGAAGAGCACCTGAGGGTTAAGGAAAATTATCCATTTATCTAGATGGGGATAATACGAACAGAAATTTTAAATAGATCTCCAAGTAGTATGCATATACTTTTAAATGTAACATTTACATTCATCTTGAAGTTTGGTGCGTATTCTGTCACGGGGCGGAAGAAGGACGATGGAGCAGAAGGTAGAATAACACTTATTTTAATATATCAGAAACTCAGGAAACAGGAACAGGTGCGACAGCGTGTACAACACAAACAATACCGGACAATGAATTGACAACAGACAGGAACTTAAATACACAAGGCAGGTGATTACAGGATGACAGGCAGCTGTGCGGGAGGTGATCAGTGTCCATGATAACAGATGATGGCGGAGAACTCAGACAAGGGGCACACGTGGAAAATCAAAACACACAGACAGTCCGGAATGGTGACACACTGTTGTCATAACTTATTGATCATAATATGTTGCTGTTATTTTCTGTATTTAAAGATGTGCCCTGTTTTTGTTCTGGATTAAACAAAAAGAAAACAATGGTTCCCTTTTGATTTGGCTTGTTCCTCTTTTGCTTTTCCTCTCATTTTGACCACTCATAAATTGTCAGTGACTGACTAATAACTATAGTAACTAATGTGTATTTACAAGGGTCACAAATTGCTTTACAGTGACAAATTCAAATAATAATAATGACATTAAAACAAATCAAACACCATAGAAATGCAATACATGCCTAACCATATTGTTAATTGAAAGATTGTCCCAAAAAGATGTTTTTTTGATCGATTTCACTGAAGCCATAGTTCGCAATTCTAAAGGAATATATTAACTATAAATAAATAACACTTTGATTTCACAGCAAAAGTACACTTTCATTACTTGGCTACAGTCACTGTTTGGATTAAAACAGTCAAATGCTCTAAGTATCAATGATTGGACCAATATTTCAATGATTATTATGTTTCTATATATTTGTGAGTGGTCACTGTAACAGTACCAGATTCAATCAGCAGCCAATCACACACTGATCACACACTCCTGTTGCCAGTCAAGTCATTCATCCACCACACTCCTTGAGCTTCATTATTGTCTGGTCTAGTTTGAGTAAAGACTACTTTCCTGTTTTACAGCCTATCAAGACCTTACAGCCTTACCAACGCCATGCATCTCCCTGTGTGTTTCTCTTCATCATCTGTGCCAACCAACACTATATTACCCGAAGTGTGTGCACTCCTGTTACATCTGTTAAAGGAGCATTTCACCCATTGCAACATTAATCTTTATTGAAAGTGGATCATATATGTAGTCGAAATGTAAAATATATATATTTTTTAATTTGGTGCCCTCTCTGACTGAAGAAAGACAGAAAATATCCAAGGGGCGCCTATATATGAAAAACTACATGTCCCACAATGCACAGCTCCGCAAGTCACACCCACTATGGGAACAGCGACGCAAACAGAGAATTCACTTATCTGTCTACAAGGCTAACATTAGCTGTCACCGGAGTTTGAAATTCATTTCACACAAAATGTCTAGTTGGCTGTGGCGAGCAGGATCGATAATGAAAGGACTGATAACGAAAGACACCTGTGAGGCGCGCGCTGTCTTGTCTTCTCACAGAGAAACGAAAAGCATAAAATGGGGAGTGACGAGCGAGCAGATCGAGAGAGAAACAGGCCTATGAGAGTGGAGACTCCACCCCGAGGTGGTGGTGCTCCTGATGGGAGAACTTTGGTCAGGCTCAGGTCGATCTATTTGGCAACTCAGGAGACAACTCACTGTCCATTATGGTTCTCTCTCACGCAGCCAGCTCCTCTCGGACTGGATGCGATGGTGCAGGTGTGGCCGAGGCTACACCTGTATGCATTTCCCCTGATATCAATGCTTCCGGGAGTTCTGGAAAGAGTTCGCCAGGAAGGGGCTCATCTGTTGTTAGTAGCCCCGCACTGGCCGAACCAGAATATGGTTTGCGCACCTAGTGTCCCTCTTGGACGGCTCTCCGATGGAGATTCCGGTCAGGAGGGACCTGCTTTCACAGGCGGGGGCACAAAATTTCACCCTCACCTCAAGTTGTGGAAGCTACGGGCTTGGCCTCTGAGGGGGCCCAGTTCATAAGTGCTGGTCTCTCGACTGAGGTCGTGGAGACCATTCTTCAATCCAGAGCTCCCTCCACGAGAAAAGGAAAACAGTTCTCGATTTCCTGCAAGACTGTTTCTCTTGCTGGACTAACTCCCTCCACCTTGAAGATGTATGTTGCGGCTATATCTGCCTTTCAGATTCCCTGCGGGGCTTCTTCTCTGGGGAGAGATCCTCTAGATAACTCGTTTTCTCCGTGGAACACTGAGGCTGAGGCCTGCCTTGCACTCCAGAGCACCGGCTTGGGACCTGGCCATTGTACTCGAGGGTCTGGCTTTGGCTCCCTCCGAACCTATCAAAGAGGTTTCAGAAAAATTCCTTACTTTGAAAGCTTCTGTTTCTTCTCGCTATTTCTTCTATTAAGAGAATTGGGAGATCTGCAAGCTATTTCGGTTGCTCCCTCATGTTTGAAATTTGCAACTGGTATGGTTAAAGCATTTCTATTCCTGAGACGGGTTACATTTCTAAGGTCCCTACGAACTGTGATGGGTCCTATTGTGCTGCAGGCCTTCTGCCCTCCACCCTTCAATACCACAGATCAGGAAAAGTCTCAATCTGTATGTCCAGTTCGGGCATTGGATGCCTACGTTCATATTCGTCTGCTTTTGGTTTGACTAAGAAAGGTTGCCCGGCATCGAGACAAGTAATGAGCAAGTGGATAGTTGAGGCTATCTCTATTGCTTTTAATGCTGTCAGACGTCCCTCACCTATGGAGGTCCGCGCCCATTCTACTAGGAGTATGTCTGCCTCTAAGGCTTTAATTTCGGGTGTTTCCCTTCATGACGTTTGTAATGCGGCAGGGTGGTCCTCACCACATACATTTGTCAGGTTTTATGACCTTGACCTCTCCACTCCCGGGGCTAGGTTGCTCGCTTCTTAGTGTGGGCATTCGACTTCACACAGAACGGGCATTTCTCAGCATGGCATAGTGGGTATGGGGTTCCCATCGCGTTTGAAAATGCAGCTTAAAGTTCCCTTGAAAGGGAACGTCTCGGGTTACGTATGTAAACCTGGTTCCCTGAGAGGGAATGAGAGCTGTGTTCGCCTGTCATACTTCCTGCATGCCCTAATCGACTTGCTTCAGGCCTTTCACAGAAGCTGTCGCGGTCTGATCTTAAGGGTGCTTTATAATTTCCTGGTCAATGACGTCACCTGACGTCCTACTCTCTCATTGGACTGATTGTACAGACGCTTTCACGACGCAATCACGCAGAGCGTTCCCATCACGTCTCGACAACGCAGCTCTCGTTCCCTCTCAGGGAACCAGGGTTACATATGTTACCTGAGACGTTTTCTCAATATATTATAGACCTCATTTTGCATGTTGCTTTTGTTTGCTTCTGGATTCTTTTTAATAGACTCTTCAAAGTGTTCTTCACCAAAATAGAATATAATAAGCTTCTTTTTTTCCTGATAAATCAAGTGCACAAATTATATGAATGAAACTATTTGCAGATAGATGCCTATAGCTCAGTTAAACATTGGTGTATCCAACTATATGAAAGTCTGATTCTGTCCAACAACACCAAAATGTGATGTGTTTTTAATGGGTATTGAGGATACATCTATTGAGTGTGTGTACATGTATATGGGCGCCACCTCCTGGACAGAGAGTTCACACAAGAGATCAGTACATCTCAATACTACATGTCCACAGCATAACAGTCTACAGTCAGATCATAGACTGATCTTACACAAACCAGACACAAAAGTTCAAAAGAAAAATATTAATAGCCTAATAAATATTTAGGCTATTTAAAAACGCATGCATAATGTGTCAATGAATCAACAAAACTGTCCAATTATTCCAGACTTTTAAAAATGCAGGCTTAAATAAAATGCTGTGTGGAGTCAACCAATCAAAATGCGGCATGAACTCGATGACCAATCAGCATGTTCAGCGCCCAGGTCCCAGTTTATGAAGTTTGAAAAAGTATTATATTATGAAAAAGTATACCCTGGGGGTCATATTAATATTGAGTTTATGGCCACATGACACCTAAGGTGAGTATGAGAGTGTCAGATGATTCCTTCCTATGTCACAGGGCACCAGCCGAGAAACTTCACCTTGACAGTATAGAACAATCATGGGACATTGTTGACTAAAACAGAATTATGAACTTAAGTTCCTCTGGGAGTTATAAGGTAAACCTCATTCTGAATTCAACACATAAATTGACATATTATTTGTTATTTATTTGTAATCTAATGCAGATTAGACTTAACCTGGCCCTAGCCAGATGAATATCGCTCCGCCTAGCTCCACTCACATCCATCTGGAACCTCTCCCATTGAGAGTGATTTCTCCAAGAAATTTTATGGCCTAGCCAATCAGGACGCAGGGCGGGAGTATCACAAATGTGACGTAATGGAGAAGCGACCGTGCGTCAGTGCGTGAGACTGTTTTGATTCAGACAACAATGGCGGCTCGCATCGAGGAAGCAAGCGTTAACATTGATGCTGCTATTTCATCCGTGTTGTCCAATTTACATAACATTGTTTCATTAAAAGAACACCAGAGAACGGCATCTTCGAGTCTGCCGATAAAGCGAAAGCACCGACTGCATATCCGACATGATCTTACCTGAACTTGTAACTCAGGGTGCGCCGATCCAATATTCGGTATCGGTATTAGTCCAATACTGGCCAAAAATCACTGGATCGGATATTGTATGAATCGCGGGAGTATATTCCGATCCGATACGACCACGGACCTAGTCCTAAACTGTCAAACAAATGCTTAACAACACCTGAGAGACATGCCGTAAAGAGAGATGAGCAACATGCGTCACGCTGCAGCTGCACGCAGGGTCGCCAGATTTTCACAACAAAACCCGCCTAATTGCATTTTAAAACGTAGCCAATCGCGCTTCCGGGTGTGAGAGGGAGCGCGGACTTGGCAACACTGGCGTCACGTGAACAGTAGCTAGAATGAGACTGAGTAAAGGTGCGTTCCATTCGACAGGATCCCTACGCAGTGTTCACTGCTCCCTACTCCCTGAACATGGTATATCAGTTGAAGTGGACTTCACTGACTTCCTGTGAAGTGATGTATTGATGTTCCCTTATTCCCTATGCCGTTTGCAGTGCCCTTCAAACTGAACATGTTCGTTCCCTTCGAATAGGAATCTCACTTAAGATGGTGAAATACCCTGTGAAGTCCACTTCGCAGTCCTTTTACGGTCGAATGGAACGCACCTTAAGGTGAGACCTGTCAGCAATTATCATGTCAGCTGTGTGGAGTTATATTTTAAAAAGTGTGCATTTTGTTTTGTGAGTCTCCGCAACGGCGATAGATTGGAGCGCGTCCGAGTGAAGATTGTGCGCGCGCCACAAGAGAACACTGTATCCGTGCAACTGATAGCAGCGGCAACGAGCGCTCAGCTTGATTTAAAAAAACAAACACATTTTAGCGCTAGGTCTAACTATGTTAATTAATGCTCTGTTAAATGGAGATGTTTTATTTATTTGTATTACATCTGTGCCTTATAATGTTTCAAAAGTGTTGGGGGGCAATATCGATCCTGAGAAAAAGTGGCTGGGACATGTCGCACCCTCAAATTACACCTATGATCCCCAGATGTTACATGTGAAAACTTTAGAGCTTGGACTGTCTACCCAAAATGTGTTTCCCCTTTATCAGGAGTAATGGCCAAGTAGAGTTTAATTTGTGAGTGCCTTATTGTACTATTCTGTTCTATTGTACATTTTATAATGGGGATACCATTATTTTTATACATTAGTTTTGTGTTACATCCAGTATTTGGCACTGGAATTTTTTATTTGCACAGTTGGACTTTAAATTTAATTAATTGAATGGTGCTGAATAATTAAAAATGCTGCTACAAGTTCTGTTTAAAAATTATTTTAATAAAAATTAAGCAGCAGTAGATGTTGTGGGCTACGTATTTCTTCCTTTAGGGGAGTAGAACATTTATTGCACTATTTGAGCATGATGCTTTTTAGATGGCTATAGGTTAATCACAGTGCATCCTCCTGACAAACGTGTTATTAACAGCTTAATTAAGAGGAAGAAAAATATGAGATGGTATTGTATCAGTATCGGTATCGGCAGATACTCAAGTTTGTGGTATCGGTATCGGTATCGGACATGAAAAAGTGGTATCGAGCCACCCCTACTTGTAACAATGTTAAACCGAGTTTCTGTAAGTCGTTCGTGTATACTTTTTTGGTTGGCTTTTTTGTTAAAAATAAGTTTGCTGTGCATAATGTTGCCTTTTATCCGCACATTTTCATGGCACAGACGGCATCTGATCGTTTACCGACATTGCGCTGATTGATGGCTATTCTGTTTTGTTTTTTCCTGCGTCGCTCCCATCAGCGTCACGGGTTGGCTTGGGTGTGAGTGGTTGAAATAGCACGTCGATCAAGATGACAGACACGTGGCTTATCCAATCGTATGCAAGAATTTTTGATAAGGCCCAGCCTTCTGAAATGCCATTTCAATGGATCGGTTCCAGATGGATGAGTGGAGCTAGGCGGAGCGATATTCATCTGGCTAGGGCCAGGTTAGATTAGACTATCACATACTGACAATATATACTAATGCCAAGGCCTCTGTTTGGTAAAGTGATAACTATGTTTTCCGCCTGATGATGTGTTGAATTTCACCTTGCTGAGCTGGGCCATGTTGCAGTGGGAAGAAGGAGTTGGAATCTGTTTCACAGATTCAACCATTGTAAAACAATATTTTTTTCATCATAGGTTTTTTTTTCGGTTTCTGAGTTGGGTGTATACGTTTCCAAATCTAACTTTATATTTATAATCACTGTCTTGTTGGCTCAAACATAGCACCGTTTTGAAACATGTCAGCAATTACTATCGACTGTTAGCTAGGCTTAATATGTAATACACAGCAAGGTTGGTTCTAACAGAGTGTTAAACAAGCTGCCAAGTGTACAATGATAATCAAATGAAAACAGAGCCACACAACTTTTCAGGTTTGAGTATACATTTAACTTTGTTAGACTTTCACAAACGATGTTGGAATTTAAAATGTTTAAAATTTAGTGTACTGTAGTGAATGATAACTTATTTATTTATTAAAAATATGGCCTGTTTTTAATGCAATAAACACTTTAATTTTTTATTTTAAGCTCATTTGTATTATTATTATTACTGTTATTATTATTGATAATAATAATTGTACATGCAGCTGCCACACACAAATCTAATTTAATTGCAATTACAATATTTATAGGCTAATTTTATTTTTAATTATTTATTGCAAAACTACACAGCCCTTTTCTATGTCTCTATCCATGATTGTCACAGTCTCGTCTGCACCGTTCTGTCTGCGTCTCCTGCACTACACTTTTTACGTCTCATTTGGCGCTAAAGGGTGCGTTGGATATTTACGCTTTTGCAAAAGCGTTGTATAGACGCTTTCATCAGACGCGTTGCCATGGTGATGAGCTGGCCCAAAGTTAACTTCCGTTCTGTTAGTTTATACTGTTTATTGGATAATACGGCATTGACTGTATTAGATACTATATTAAAATAGCTAGGTTTATCCGAGTATCCGGTACAGTGTTTCCCATGCATTTATTAGTGGCAGCCCAACTCATTATCAGCGCTGACCGCCACATATTGATTTCCGTGTTTTTTACAATTTAAGGAAAAGTTGTATTTGACTGCAGAGTTGCGTGTAGCGCATATTCGCAAGCTCTCTCTCTCTCTCTCTCTCTCTCTCTCTCTCTCACACAAACACATTAACAGCGGAGCAGAATGTATCATAACGCTGCACAGATCCATCCAACATCCTGTCATGTGGAGACCCGCCTTAAAAAAAGGTTAGCAAGCATGTAAGAAGCTAATAAGGAGAGATATGTTCACCTAATAAAGCCTCGTCGCGCGCTCCGCTCGCCACAGTTTTTTAACACTGCGGTAAATCAGACACGTCGGTAGAAAAACATCTTGTCTCCTATTTTTGTTCAACGGGTCTGGTAGTGTCACATTTCAGTTTGGCCAGGTAACATTTATTTTCTTTGACTGTCAAGAAATACCAGCTACTATGGTTATTTACTTGTTATGGATTGTCTGCGCAAGTTTGCCGGAAGTTAAGTTTGGGCCAGTTTTATGCACATGCGCAGTACCGTGTGTTTATGTTGTCACTGCTGAAAGCGTCTATATGGCGCTTTGGGATGAGAACGGGCTGGATCCACTCGTCTGCACACCTGAACTCACTTCCCTCATCAGCCTCCCGTTCAGCGTCTTGTTTCATCTGTTTCACCTGTTTTCCACCTCATTATGTTTGATTCCCCCATGTATTTAGTTCCCCCTGTTCCATTCAGTCTTTTTCGATCGTTGTGTATGTTACAATGTGTTTGAGAGTTATCCTGTCTGTTTCTGTTTGTTGTTTGAAGCTTAAGAAAAGTAATTGTATTGGAGCTTTTGCCTCTTCGGTATATATTTTATGTATATTTTATCAATATTTATGAAGATTTGTTGCTCCATTGTGACCATTTGCATTGAAAATCCATCCTTTGTGGCTACAAGCCAAATGTAAAACCGGTTTGGTGAGTCTGAGAGTCTGTGGTCATTCACACCTTGAACAAAGGACAAAGTGAACAATGGGCAAATGGGATCAGTCTGTAAACAATGACATGCTAATTTCATCATTCTTCCCTTCCACAAATGATACCTGGCAATTGTCTTTGCAGGCTTATCTCCTGGCCCACCTAGATCTTTGTTTGTAGAAGCTTTTGGAGGTGTGAGTTTTAAACTCCATTCATTTTCATCATGGCAGATTAAAGGTGTTGTGATGAGGGGAGTCTGCTTTCAAGTTTGCCGGCTGATCATAATCTGCTCTCATCCCTCATTTTGCACATAACATCATTTGTTTATTTCTTCAAAAACTAATTTTCATATTTCATATTAACTTCCTCTGTACTTGTGTATTTCCCCACTTCTAAATAGGAAATATACTTGTTTCTCTGAAAAACATTGTACAACCAGTTATTCTACTTTGAAATGTGATGTGATGATGTGATCCCATCCACATCCAATTTACCCAATAGTATTTAGACACACTGGGTTGCCAGTTGGCAGAAAACATAGCAATGGAAACCAGCAAACTGGGTTGGAAATCCCAAATTCTATCCAACCTACAATGCAAATATATGCATTGATCAATGTAGACCTCATCTCTTTCTATTGTCAATTCACCCTTCGTATGGAGTTCGTTTGACAGCCTGCCAATAATAGGTGATCTGACCAATCATAATCCATAATACGCTGAATACACACTTTTTGTTAGTAGAGTTAGTAGATTAACGTTGCTGGATTTGACCTTGAAAAAATGGTCAGTACTAAAATCTTTCCATGGGTTGAAACTATATTCCTGAGATAATCAGTTGAGGCTTTCGGCCATCTGTCACATATAAGTGACACACAAGAGCCACAAAATGGTATTTATTGTTTACATTTCTTTAAAAATTGACACAGCCCTATTTTAACGAACTGAAATGCAAGTGTTAAAGCGCAAGCAACTTTGTGGGCGGATCTCGGTGCTGTTGCTATTTCCTGGCGGGATAAATGACTCTTGCGCCAGGCGCAAATCTAAAAGGGCTTGGTCTGGAGTAGCTTCATTATTCATAGGTGTGGTTTGGGCGTAAAGGGAAACAAACCAATAAGAGCGTCATATCACATTCCCTTTAAGAGCGTGACGAACGAGGTGCGCTTGTTCCATGGCGCAATACTATTATAACGACGCATTTACCAGCGGACTTTACAATCGGTTCACAAGCCGAGTTTTATGGCCTCGTCAGGGCCGTAAAGAAAGAGAAGGGACACTGGGGATGAGACAAACCCACCCAAATTAGCTTCGGCTTAAACATGCATATAATAATTTGGGTAAATGTGTAAGCTTTATGCTTATTTTTCCCATCGTCATGGACACAACAATGATTTCCCTCATGTTTATATATTTTTCCTTATAATAATGTATCATTTGCAAAAAGTAAAATGCATCTGTGTAGGTGAGAGAATCATTTACAGTGTATGTGCGTTGTTCACTCTCTGTATTATGGTCAAGCATGCACACTTAAAAAAGCATCTGAATGTACGCGCCACTCACTTTCAGATCAAGGTTTTTCTGGTCAGTGGCACAATTGTTTTCTGGAACTGCAAAATAGCACTAGGGATTGTTTGCGACCACACACGCCTCCTTTTTGCGCCGACCCGCCCAGTGAGCGCAATTCCCTAGTTTACCGTCATTTGCGCCGGGTGCAAGATAGAGCCCTCGATGTGTCGCAGTGCAGATACCCAGCTCACAGGCTGGAATTTATGGCTCTAAAGTGAAGTATATGTAAAAAGTTCAGCCACTAGCTAAAAGGGAAATAAATTCATAGTCTGGACTGATAAGAGCACTTTCAAATGGTCCAACATGTGGAGTGGACTGCAGGTTTTTAGGACACATTGCTGAAGATCTTGCATACAAAATACAGGCAAAGTCAAGAAAACGATCCTGCCATCTCTTATGTGTTGCCCTTTGTTGCCAACAGAGAGCATCCACGAATGCATCACATACACTCACCGGCCACTTTATTAGGTACCCCATGCTAGTAACGGGTTGGACCCCTTTTGCCTTCAGAACTGCCTCAATTCTTCGTGGCATAGATTCAACAAGGTGCTGGAAGCATTCCTCAGGGAGTTTGGTCCATATTGACATGATGGCATCACACAGTTGCCGCAGATTTGTCGGCTGCACATCCATGATGCGATCTTCCCGTTCCACTACATCCCAAGATGCTCTATTGGATTGAGATCTGGTGACTGTGGAGGCCATTTGAGTACAGCGAACTCATTGTCATGTTCAAGAAACCAGTCTGAGATGATTCCAGCTTTATGACATGGCGCATTATCCTGCTGAAAGTAGCCATCAGAAGTTGGGTACATTGTGGTCATAAAGGGATGGACATGGTCAGCAACAATACTCAGGTAGGCTGTGGCGTTGCAACGATGCTCAATTGGTACCAAGGGGCCCAAAGAGTGCCAAGAAAATATTCCCCACAAGGCAAGGCAAGGCAAGGCAAGTTTATTTATATAGCACATTTCATACACAATGGCAATTCAAAGTGCTTTACATAGAAGAAATTAAAATAATCAAAAGAAATCAGAATAACTAAAACAGTTTAGAATAAAAAATAAAAATAATGATACAAATAAAATACAGTAAATTAAAACAGTTTAGAATAAAATGAAGTACAGTAACAGTCGGACGAACAGTGGCACAGTGCTCATTCAGTAAATGCACAGCTAAACAGATGTGTTTTGAGTCTGGATTTAAATGTGACTAGTGTAGGAGCACACCTGATCTCTTCTGGAAGCTGGTTCCAGCTGCGGCTGGCATAATGGCTAAAAGCAGACACACCATGACACCACCACCACCAGCCTGAACCGTTGATACAAGGCAGGATGGATCCATGCTTTCATGTTGTAGACGCCAAATTCTGACCCTACCATCCGAATGTCGCAGCAGAAATCGAGACTCATCAGACCAAGCAACGTTTTTCCAATCTTCTATTGTCCAATTTCGATGAGCTTGTGCAAATTGTAGCCTCAGTTTCCTGTTCTTAGCTGAAAGGAGTGGCACCCGGTGTGGTCTTCTGCTGCTGTAGCCCATCTGCCTCAAAGTTCGACGTACTGTGCGTTCAGAGATGCTCTTCTGCCCACCTTGGTTGTAACGGGTGGTTATTTGAGTCACTGTTGCCCTTCTATCAGCTCGAACCAGTCTGGTCATTCTCCTCTGACATCTGGCATCAACAAGGCATTTCCGCCACAGAACTGCCGCTCACTGGATGTTTTTTTATTTTCGGACCATTCTCTGTAAACCCTATAGATGGTTGTGCGTGAAAATCCCAGTAGATTAGCAGTTTCTGAAATACTCAGACCAGCCCTTCTGGCACCAACAATCATGCCACGTTCAAAGTCACTCAAATCACCTTTCTTCCCCATACTGATGCTCGGATTTGAACTGCAGGAGATTGTCTTGACCATGTCTACATGCCTAAATGCACTGAGTTGCCGCCATGTGATTGGCTGCTTAGAAATTAAGTGTTAACGAGCAGTTGGACAGGTGTAGGCTACATAATAAAGTGGCCGGTAAATGTACATGGTGTTAGTGCACAAGTGCTAAGGCTGATTAAACAGCTGGAAGTTCGAGACAATGTGTTACACAGGTGCAAAAGACTCTAATGGGAGACTTCATGTAAACAAACCAACGCTCTCAGGAGCATGCCAGATTCAAAGGAGGAGGACACAATTAAAGTTAATACGACTTAAATTCTCCACATAAGGCAATTGAATGAATGCAGAAGACTTGGAGCTTGGCAGTTACAATGATTCTTTCATTCTGTGTTTCTATAGATTTTGACGAGCCTTCTTTGGTTCTTATCCGTCTAGAACTTTAGAAGGGGACATTTACCCAGTCTGGAGACCTGTCGCCTATGAGAACTGAGTGATATGAGAGAAAATGGAGACACAACATAAAAGTCAAATGAACTTAGTTTAATAAATGTAAATTAATAACGATTTTACAGGAACAATGCAAGGAACAAACAATATCAAAGAAAAGGTCTTCAACATCTGTGACTTCGTAACTAAACTCAAAAATCAACCTATATGTGTGTAAATGTATGTCACGTGACAACATTACCTATCCTCTCTCCTCCTCCATGCTTGACCCAAATTTGAAGATCAGTTTTAAACTTTCAGTGCTCACAAAAGTTTGCAGTAGCACCTCAATGCAGAACATGAGATCCACGGGGAGGAGTTGGATCACGATCCAAGGGGTGGAGATGGGTAGGATTAGGGTTGGGTTTAGGGATTAGGGTTGGGTTTAGGGATTAGGGTTGGGTTTAGGGATTAGGGTTGGGTTTAGGGATTAGGGTTGGGTTTAGGGATCAGGGGGTGTAGTTGTTTAGGTTTAGGTGTATGTAAGGTGGGAGGAGTTGGATCTGGATCCGACTCCTCCCGAATGGATTTCATGTTCCGCAGTGAGGACCATCTCAAAGTTTGGGGAGGATGAGGATCCCGCCTCACAAGGACACCCTCAACTCATTATAAATGACTGACAGGCAAAACAGCCAATCAGCGACGACCTGTGAAAGTGACAGCAGAAGAAACAAAAGAGACCAAAAAGAGAACATAAAACACTATAAACGTCCCTAAGGACGTAACACAGATGAAGAAACACTATTGAAGAAGAAATGTGATCATATTTAATCCAGAGATGAACTGACACTGACACAGGTGTAAAAATACAAATAAGGGGGGAAATAGTATACACTTGTTTTTCCTGGTTTGATAAGATGCGCAAAAATACACAAAGGAAGTAAAATATGAAAATAAGTTCTAGAGAAATACACAAATGATGTGATGATCTGAATGAGGGATGGGAGCAGATATAATAATCACGTAGTGTAAATCTGCAGACAGAAACATCAGACTCAGGACAGAAACACACGACCTCTAAGAGTAAGAACATGTTCATTCTTCAAATAACTTACAATAAGACTTTGAGAATACTGTCTAATTGATTGTGCATCGTGTTATGCTGCTAAAATGTTTTTAGTACATGATCATGTTTTAGTCTGAAGATGAATATGTGAGTTTTTGAGTGTTTCACTGTTTTTCCTCAGAAATGGACCAAACTCTATATTTGATTCTTCTTCTCATTGGTGAGTGTGTTTGTTGTTTTATTTATGGTTTATAGTTTGATCAGGTTTGACCCTGTTATGAAAAGCATTAAATCAAACACTCTCTTTCACAGCTCTCTGCTCCGTATCTGAATGTGTTCAGCGTCAGTATCACTTTATAAACGAGGAGAAGACCTGGACTGAAGCTCAGAGATTCTGCAGAGAGAATTACACAGATCTGGCCACCGTTGACAACATGAACGACACGAACGAGCTGAAGAAGAGTGTGATTGATGGAGGTGTTCATGATGTCTGGATTGGGCTGAAGAGGACGGGTGTTGATAAATGGCAGTGGTCTTCAGGTGAACCTGCGCTCTATCTGAACTGGGCTACTGGACAACCTGATGGTGGAGCTGAGTGTGCTATGATGAGAAATGGACAATGGCATGATTTGCTATGTAGTTATACTCTGCATTTCATTTGCAACAACAGTGAGTACAAACACCCAATGTAAAAAATATTTATTTAACAAAAGATGGGTTTTTTTATAATGCATCAGTAATAAACACTATAATTAATGTAAATGAAAATCATCAAAATGTAGGATTTTCCAAGTCAAATATACTTGAATTACATTGTGGCAAATATTTCCCCTGAATTGTTAACAGACAAGATCTGATTATAATCTAAGCCGGATGCACACAGTGCAATTTTGGGCAAGATTTGGCCGTCTGAAAGACATTTAGCAAAACCTAAAAGATTCCTCTGATCCTGTGCTAAAATCTGAAGTATTTGATTGTTAGTTTGACATGTTCACG
The DNA here is from genome assembly GCA_030378365.1 of Hybognathus amarus. Taxonomy (NCBI): domain Eukaryota; kingdom Metazoa; phylum Chordata; class Actinopteri; order Cypriniformes; family Leuciscidae; genus Hybognathus; species Hybognathus amarus. The sequence goes on along the minus strand of JAQIUQ010001056.1, from coordinate 81,997 downwards.
ACAGCCAATTTTACCTCAGATGAAATTCTGGCAGGGTCAGAAGATTTGACTCTCAGTCCTGCAGTGTGATTTCTCCTACGACGTTTTTCAAGAAGAGCCATGACCAAAATGGACGTTAAAGATTTCTTGCAACCATTTTAATCATTATTATACAGTTTAACAAGCAACAACCGTAAATGAATAAAACGAACAGTGTGCACCCGGCTTTAGTTTAAAGAGCTAATTTAATCATTCGATAGCTCAAGCATGTCTAATGCTTCCACGTCTGTGTAAATAGTAAAGCAGTGTAAGAACAATGAACAAATTGTTTCATGAATCTGTTTCCATGTGTTTTTCATAAGTGAGCACAGGACTCGTCTTTGTCAATCAGATGAAGAACTGGAGAGACGCTCAGAGTTTCTGCAGACAGAATCACACTGATCTGGTCAGTGTGAGGAACCAGAATGAGAGTCAACAGGTTCAGAAGTTCATCAATGATAGTCACATATCTACTGATGTCTGGATCGGTCTGTTCAGAGACTCATGGCAGTGGTCAGATCAGAGTGACTCCTCTTTCAGAGACTGGAGGTCTGATCAACCTGATAATTATGGAGGAAATGAAAACTGTGCAGTGATCAGACCAAACGCTCAGGGTCAATGGCATGACATCCCTTGCAGCAACCAGTTTCCTTTTGTGTGTCATGAAGGTGAGCAGATCCTCTCACACACACACACACACACACACACACACACACACACACACACACACACACTCCATCCATCACCTCCAGATATCTTAAAGTTTGCGTATGGCAGAGTATGGCCATTGCCATACCCTAGCAGTCAGAGTTCAAATAAAACATCAGCTGATGATGATGCTCGTTAAAGATTTTAGGAGGGCTTTTTAAACCCCCTAAATTTCCACCCCAGCCCCCCCAAAAATTGTGCGTTTAATGATCGCTCAGTCAGTCGTCACCTTTAAAAGTCATATGAAACCGGCTCCTCCCATTCGGCTTCTCCGCAGCGTCAGCGTCAGAACAAAAGCAGATGAAAACCTTTTATGATGAAAACGTGCATGCATTTATTGATAGACCGTGTAGGCCTATAGTATATACTGTGTAGTTCTTTGTTTGTCATAAATGCAGTTGACATTAAATGATGCTGGAGTAATTAAACACGGTTTCCCACGGTGAAATCTGGGCTTATTTATTTAATTATTAAATTCCTTTCATAAACGAGTCCGACATGAGACTTTTGTGACTTTTCATCCTCTTGCTATACTTCAGTGCAATAAAGTTGCTAAAAATTGTTATAATATTAATTTGATAATAAATCCGAAGGCAAAACACGTGATAATGAAGTGATTAATAACAATGAGCGCCGCTTGGTCTAAACACCGACTTCTCTGATTGGATGATGGATCAGGAAAAAACAACGTATTTTCATTGTTATTTTAACAACATTTTGTGTGTGTGGGTGTGTGCAGCTTTACAAAATTCATGAATGGATTGAATATTCCATTTCAGAGAATGCTGTTTCTGGCCTAATAAGTTGTGAACTATCCCTATTTTCTTTCCCTCCTGACACAATGCGTTACAAGTTAACAGTGCGTTGTGCATTTTGTTAATGTGAGGTATATCGTTCAGTATTGTCGTTGTTCTGTGTAACGTTATGCCAGATGCCATACTCTAGGTTTTTGTGAAACGCCGGCACTGGTTCACGCTACATGTCTGACATGCACAGATTCCTCCACAGTGTGTGTTCTGCATGTTGTTTTTGATCAGTCTCTCTCTAGTGTTTGCTTGTGGTGTGTTTTGTGTCCAGATAAACTGATTCTGATCAATGAGACTCTGACGTGGACTGAAGCTCTGAGATACTGCAGACAGAATTATACGGATCTGGTCTCGGTTCATTCAGTCCAGATGCAGCGTCGTGTGATGAATGTGGTTAAACGTGCGTCTACTGAGGCGGTGTGGTTGGGTTTACACAACTACTGCAGCATGAACATGTGGCTCTGGTTGAGCGGAGAGATCGTGTGCTATCAGAACTGGGCTCCAGGGAACGGAACGACACCGGAAAACTGCAGACTTGAGAAGAGAAAAGGAGCAGTTCAGTCTGGAGGAGATCAGCGCTGGATCAGCCTTCCTGAAACTCGCAAACTCAACTTCATCTGTAGCAGATATTAGCACTGAGAAGATGACAATGTTTGTGTTCTTTATTTTACTTTCATTTGTTTGATTTGTTCTTTAGTAATTTCTGAGTGAATCTACTAATTGTGGTTTAAAAATCTGTTACTTGTCATGACATAATGTGATTTTATCAAAGTTTTCTAACACCATTGATTACTATTTCTTTAGATGTCTAAAATATTAACACATTATATGCGTTTTAAGAATCTCTTTGCATATTTGGTGTGTCTTTATGTTTTTCTCTAATCTGTAGAAATTAGCACTATATCGTTTATAATTTACGGATATGAAAATAAATCAATGTTGCTTGAAAAACAACATATATGCGCAACCACTGTAGTGACATGAGTTTCTTTTTTTTCATTTATGTGTCCATATAAGGGACTTCCTGAAACTTCATAGGTCATGTATGAGTCCGTTTTGTACTTTCTGGGAGAGATTAAACTCTGGCTTCGTTTTTGAATGAAACATAATTTTTATAAATCAATACATTTTTCATTAAGAATTTTTAAAAAGTGTATATTATCTCTTTTTTCTGAAAAATGGTGAATCCTTTCATTATAGAAGACAAGTATTCACCAGCTGGGTGTTTGAAGCCCTAGAAATATGAATTTAGTACCGTCAAAAATGGCCCAGGTTGTGCGCCATTTACTAGGAAAAAAAAAATTTTTCCTCCAAAACTTCTCATTTGCTGAGGTAAGAAGATCATAAACATATTAGACGGCTTTGTGAGTAAATAATCAGGAATTTTTCAGTTTTGGATGAACTATCTTCCTTTTAAGAGAGTGTGTGGTAAAAAAGGTGATGATTGAGTTTTATTCTCAACATTTTTGCATTGTATGATGTCCTGAGTCAAGGATACAACTATCAGTGGCAGCCATGCTTGAGTTTTGATTAACTTGTTACCATTGTGTGGATTATTGGATTATATTTGTGGATTACCTGTTATTGCAGAAACCGTGCAAGCCTGTGGTGAATCTCATTTTGAGCGACGGAGTGAGATCTTAGATGACACAGCAAGAAAATAGACACAGAAGATCCACAGAAATCATTGGATGCACAAATTGTGTTTTAACCCAATCAGACAAAGCTTGCTGTGATTTGCATGTCTTGTTGTGTTGATCTCTCAAGGGTTAGGGCTAATTTGACTACTTGTGTAAGATTAAACTCCAGAAAAGTTAACTTTCTGGCTCGTAAATTGGCTAAACTGAAGGGTTCTACCAGCTGAGCAGACTATAAATATCTCTGATTGCTAAATAAACCGTTTAGTGTTACCAGGGAAACCAAGTTATTCTTTGTAAAAACTTTAAATTTCGATTGTAAAACTAATTAAAATATAAACTAATGTTTCAAAAAATGTGTTATTTGGCAAGTTACCATACCTTTGAGGTGTCCATTAAGGTATGAATGGACTTCGGCAGAGGCAACCGTCCTCACCGTCGTCCATGGACACCTTGTCAGGCATTAACCCTTACTTAAAGAGTAACATGCAGGTTGGACACCCCTATATAGCATAGTGTATGTTGACGATAAAACAACTAGATTTTCTGAACTGGAGTAATATATATTTAGCCATTAACGATATTTTGAGAAAAACTGTGATAAAATAACTCCGCGTCTACGACGCACTAACCGGAAGTGACGATCGCCGAGGGAGTCTATTCAAGTTCAGGCTCAGGTTACAATGGATGCGAACGACGAAACCGCATTCTCCGATGTCTGACGAATATGCCTATGATGGCCCACAGGCATATGAGCCTCCGAGGCGAGATAGAAGTCAGGGGGAGATCGGGGGACGAACAATGGGCAGAGGAGAGAAGTAACGTTAGAGTTGTGGTGTCGATAAAACCAGTGGCGAATAGGGCTAAGTGAGTTCATGTAAGTTAGCACCGTGGCTAACGCTGGTTCATCTACTGTATGGCTAGTACCTGGTGTTTTGTAATAAATCTGCTTTAGCAAACATACATTTGACTTTGTTCTTGATTAAACATCCATTTAGATTGTCTTAATTTAAGCCAGCAACATTTTGTCTTCTCATATTCTACGCTGACAGTGATTATGCAGTCCATTAAAGCTGGTTAGCACTATCCACATTGACTAATGACCATGCCATAACAACAAATAAATAATGCACAAACGACCGAGTGTGTGTGGTAAAAGACGCGGCAGTGAAGTCTGCTCTATTCACCTGCACATAACGCACCCAAGACCAAAAAGCCTTGTTTTTCCTTGAAGGAAAATGATGGATATGATGTCCTGACAGGCTGGAATTCGTGCAACAAGCACAAACACAATAATTTACCATTATGGCGTCTCTAAAACTCGATCTAAAACTTTCTGTCTCTCACTACTGCTCGAACTACATCAACACCCAGCAATGAGAAGCGTACCGCGAGCTCATTTGTTTTCCTCGGGGCTACGTCATATGACACGTTGCTTGCGGGAAAGGCGTATTCCAGAGCCTGGCGCATTTTCATCAAAATCTCGACATCAAATGAGATTTCATTAGTAATTTTTACATACGTGTTTTTAAAAGACCTCTGCAGACAATTTAAAGTATTAATTCAGAAATAAATTTACCCTGCATGTTGCTCTTTAATGAATAAGATTATGTTTGCTATTTTAAAGGAACATCCTTGGAACGGTGGAAAGTTTTTCGAGGCTTGTAGAGGCATTTATACAGTCTTCAAATTGGATTGAGTAAACAGTTGAAGCACATGTAGTCGAGGATATGGTAGATTAGTTTGGAGTGGAACGTAGTATGAGTGGTTTTGTATTTGAAACACTCTGCTACAACAACAGCAACGATAACAGCGGGACACTAGCAAAGTCTCTACGAGCTCTCCGAACTGTGTTCTATACATATTGAACTGTTAAAGGGAAAAAATTAGTCATCAGAGTAACGCGTCCAAAAGTCACAAGGGGGGCGCTAATGTCTCAATATATGCGTAGCAGGCCATTTCAACAAGTCATTGCCAAGCGGCAACCTCCCCTTCTCTCTCATGAAGCCAACACGGAAGTGAATTAAACTGCAATTCATCAGTGACCGCTTGAGGCTGGCTGCAAAATCTCCCCCTAGTTAAAATGTCTAACTTCACAGCAGAAAAAAACATGTTTACAGCCTGGTGGCAAATAGTTGTTTTGGTCTATGTCGCTAATTTTGCCCTTCATGACGACTGTGAGGGGTGAATTTTTTTACAACTCATCTGTTTAAATTATATTTAAGCCTTAAAGTTCTGCATAATTAAGGGCGTGGCCACCTGAGTGACAGGTGCCGCCGCTTTCACTGCTAGCTTTAGTCTGCTGTCTGTTAGCGCCACCCTCAGCTGTGTTTGTGCTTTTTCCGGGATTATTTCATACAATTTAATACATGTATTATACCTTCGCCCGTGCACGCCGTTGGATTCCGTCGTGTTGATTATGGAGAGAATGACTGATGATTTCAGTGCGTTCTCTGCGTCCATGCTATAGAGGCACACCCTTGAATGAGTGCAGATTTTTAGTGCATTTACTTGAACTTGAGGTAATATTACTTGAGGTAATATCTTTGGTTTGACCCATCTGAGAAACTGGCGGCCAAAATCAGATTGTAAAATGGACTGAATTTAAGCTCTTTACGGACTTGAACGTGAGATGCTGACTGACGTGTGTTTGCGTTGAATCACTGTCACATGCACAAGCTTAGAGCAATATTGTAAGTAACTAATACATTTTTAACTAGCAGAATAATAATGCATTACGATACACATAGTTGACTGCTTGTATGTTGTGGGAAATGTGTGTGATCTGTGTTATGTACTTGTATACATGCTCTTAACTAATTGCCCCTTGTGAGATTAATAAAGTTGATAAAAAAGTAAAGTAAATAGTCTCACTTTTAGTTACGTCTTAACTATTATAATATTTCGAAGGGCAAAAACATGAACTTTAACCATTGGCTTTTCTTTTTCAATCAGCGCGAGGGCAGTACCATAGCATTAGTATCTCAGCTCCACCCGCGTCCCGCCTCTTTGCCCATTTAGTGACGAGAGGTGACGCACCTGCCAAGATGGCGACGGCCGACCCCAAAACGCTCTTCAGAAACCAATGGGTGACGTACGGACACTACGTCCATATTTTTTTACAGTCTATGGTCATAGCCTACTCATCTATATAGCGTATCAGGGCCAGATAGACCATATTTCTCTGAGAACAGACTGTAAACTGAACCTGTGAATAAACGCTGATGGTGTTCACATGCACATTAAGAACTGATTCTCATAGTTCTATAATTCTATGAGAATTGATAACGACTTGTCTTGTCTATAAATTCTGATACAGAATTTATCACTTCGGGTTAGGTTCGCAAACCGAATTCCCACAACGCTTTATCTGTAGAGTGGGAAAGGATCCTTGGAATTTCAGTAAGATCTGGATACGGCCTGGATACGGCAGGCTGCGAGAAACCTCGAAATAAACAAAGACACTAACTAAGCGTAGATTCCATTTTTCTTATGATGTAACGAGTACATCAGGATTTAAGGGAAGTGTTCCCAGTTCCGGCTGACCTAAATCTATGCAGCCTAACATTGAATTACAGAAGTTGACAATGTATTATGTGAGTACTAGGCCAAAGAGATGTGTCTTTAGTCTAGATTGAGTCTGCTCCCGGACAATGTTAGGGAGATTGTTCCAGTGTTTTGGTGTTAAATAGGAAAAGGATCTACCACCAGCAGTCAATTTTGATATTCTAGGTATTATCAACTGGCCGGAGTTTTGAGTTCGCAATAGACGTGAAGGACTAAGAGCTCGCTCAAGTACTGGGGAGCTAAACCATTTAGTGCTTTTTAAGTAATCAGCAATATTTAAAAACGTATGCGATGTTCAATAGGCAGCCAATGCAGGGTTGACAGAATGGGCTAATATGGTCATACCTCCTGGTTCTGGTAAGAACTCGAGCTGCTGCGTGCTTGGTCACACCAAGCTTTCACTTTCTTCTTAAATAAGTAAGCCTATGGTGAGAAACTTTCCGAATAATTATTCAAGGAAGTCTTGATTCATTTCTAATGAACAAACATGACCTGTAATCACAGTCTTGAAAGTATAAAACAGTAACAGGAATTGAAGGCCTTTCATTGTGCTTTTCTGATCACCAAATTTAAATCCACACTAGTTCATTCATGTTGCATGATCACCATTTATAGGTCGGATTCATATCTGTCTTTTTACAATCTGATTAATCAATGATCAAATCAATTATCAAAATAATTGTTGTACATGCATTATAGAAATGAAAAAAGTGTGCTATTTATACACAATTTGTCTTGCCTTTAAGATCTCCAAAGATGTTATACATGCATGTGTAGTCTGTTACCAAGATCATAGATTAAAATAAGTAACTAGTTACAATTAAAGTTGAAATGAAATAATAAACTTTTATGGTTTTAAGAGCTGAATGCTCTTTAGGGATCCTGCTCCTTTTAACCAATGAATTTACACTCGTGAGTTAATGGATGTTCAAAACATTTTAACGCACAATTCCTAAGTGATCAAATATTTTAGAGATTGGCATAACTAAAAATATATATTCATTTTTAAAATACCTGCATTTTAAGATTTCATTAATTTCCTATTTTTTTTTTCTGCCTGGAAATCACACTTTTAAAATTACGCTTCCTCATAAATATAATTTGAGGGGTGAATGTAAGAAATAGCTTGATTTATCATTGTTTCAGACATTTTAAAGCCCTCACAGCTTGACTTTTAGCTTCCCATTATTACAACTAATTCATTATAAATGCATGAACATTATCAAATGTTCATCTCTTTCTGTGAGTTTGCAGGATCACAGTGTGCGACACAGATCGGCCGAAACTGACGCCAAGGGAATAGACAGTAAGACTCTCACACTGACAGACTGTTAGATGATTTATTTTTAGCAGGAATAACACAACATAACATCACGCCTTTACACAGTTGTATTTGTAAAGAAAATAAAAGAGCAAGAAGTTTAGTTCTCAAAATGACACATGGAAAAGCATAGAAATTGCTATAATTTGAAGTGAAAACAGTGATGAACAGCAATCATTTCAGGAAACCCGTTTTGAAACACATTCACTGATTCACTAATGGGCAGATTAAATGAAAGCGTTCACATACATGAGAATCTCAAACCTGAAAAAGCAGATGTAATGTTAGATGATAGAAGTGAACATGCATTCGTCTTGGATAATGATGCTATTGTGAAACATCCAATAAAGATTAAGTAGAAATTACTTGCAACTAACTTCACATTTCAACCCTTTTGTTGCCTCTATTGAGTGAAGGCTTACCAACCGTACCCGCACCCACGCTGTTGCCTGACGTGTCGGCGGCTGGCAGATCTGACCGTTTTGATCTGGCGCTGTGTCAGTTTGTGTCTGATAGTGAACAGGCAAACACTGGTTGTCGACGATATTACAGGCTACAACCACATATCTCTGAATCACTTCTGCAGTCTCAACTACACACGGCTTCTCCTGCTGTTTTTTTGTGACGTTGTACACTGTGAACCTTTCCCTGCTGGTGCACAGGTTGCCTCTGGAGGAAATATATCTGATGCCTTGTCCATTGCAGATCTTTTTAATTCTATTCTTGTCGTGTTTGTGGAGGAAGGACTGGCTAGAAGGTCGTTTAGTGCCACAAAGTCCCTTCTCCTTTAGGTAGTCTGCCCAAGCAACTTTATCGTCTCTTGCGAAAGTTTGGGAGAGAAGATGTTTGTGTTCAAACTGATTATAAGCGTTGTTATCCGAATGGCTCTGGCAGGGATCACCATTGGCATCAGTGAACATCAGAGTGACGAGGAGGACGAGGAGACCCGCAGATCTCATCCTGAGAACAGTGACAGACACTTAGAGATTCACAATCAGTGGAAATCAGCGATTAATCAAAGATATGAACAACTTCTGACACGGCTGCATGCTTTTCTGAATATATCTCTCAGTAGCGGTTCTAGGCACGGAACCATTTCTTCTAGGCATTTCTTCATGTCACATGGGGGGGGGGAGCTCTATTCACCTGCACATAACGCACCCAAGACCAAAAAGCCTTGTTTTTCCTAGAAGGAAAATGATGGATATGATGTCCTGACAGGCTGGAATTCAACACCCATCAACACCCAGCAATGAGAAGTGGACCGCGAGCTCATTTGTTTTCCTCAGGGCTACGTCATATGACGCGTTGCTTGCGGGAAAGGCGTATTCCAGAGCCTGGCGCATTTTCATCAAAATCTCGACATCAAATGAGATTTCATTCAGTAATTTTTACATACGTGTTTTTAAAAGACCTCTGCAGACAATTTAAAGTATTAATTCAGAAATAAATTTACCCTGCATGTTGCTCTTTAATGAATAAGATTATGTTTGCTATTTTAAAGGAACATCCTTGGAACGGTGGAAAGTTTTTCGAGGCTTGTAGAGGCATTTATACAGTCTTCGAATTGGATTGAGTAAACAATTGAAGCACATGTAGTCGAGGATATGGTAGATTAGTTTGGAGTGGAACGTAGTATGAGTGGTTTTGTATTTGAAACACTCTGCAACAACAACAGCAACGATAACAGCGGGACACTAGCAAAGTCTATACGAGCTCTCCGAACTGTGTTCTATACATATTGAACTGTTAAAGGGAAAAAATTAGTCATCAGAGTAACACGTCCAAAAGTCACAAGGGGGGCGCTAATGTCTCAATATATGCGTAGCAGGCCATTTCAACAAGTCATTGCCAAGCGGCAACCTCCCCTTCTCTCTCATGAAGCCAACACGGAAGTGAATTAAACTGCAATTCATCAGTGACCGCTTGAGGCTGGCTGCAAAAGCGAGTCAAATCTGTATCTCCCCCTAGTTAAAATGTCTAACTTCACAGCAGAAAAAAACATGTTTACAGCCTGGTGGCAAATAGTTGTTTTGGTCTATGTCGCTAATTTTGCCCTTCATGACGACTGTGAGGGGGGTGAATTTTTTACAACTCATCTGTTTAAATTATATTTAAGCCTTAAAGTTCTGCATAATTAAGGGCGTGGCCACCTGAGTGACAGGTGCCGCTGCTTTCACTGCTAGCTTTAGTCTGCGGTCTGTTAGTGCCACCCTCAGCTGGGGGGCGGCACGAGCAGTTAAACCTCTGTGCCACGAAGTTTTTCTATTTTTTTTATCATTTCAATTCAATTATTGGCAATGGCGCCCTGCTTGCTGAGAAGGTGCCGTGCGCAGAAGCGATGTCAAGGGGATCTCCTGATTAGTTCACGTATTCGCGTCTTTTGAGCGCTCGAGGTCATTATTTCAAATCCTCTATGTTTCAAATAGGTGCACGGGAAAGCGCGCTCACTGATGCGCTCACGGGAAGCGCGCTCGAAACTTTTCAGTATGGGAGTGCACGTGCACCCAAACACTTGGGTGTTTTTCTCTTCTCCGTAAATAAATCTTTTAGCAGAACTAAAGCAAGCGTTTTTCTGTGGTGGAAATACATTAGCTACTAAAACTTATTTGTCGTTGTGGAGAGAGTGTAATGAGTGCATGGTTCTATTGAGAATGAGGAGTTGACGTCATTGTACAGAGCCCCTCCCCTCTCCGCCATGTTGGTTGGATTCCCAGGCAAAACCGTATTGTTTACGTGTGTTTTTAGCTCGGTAAGAGATTCTCGCAATTCCGCACTGTTTTACCATGCCTGGAAGTCACTGCTGCGTTAAAAACTCATCCAGTAACACACACAAGACATATGGAAAACATAGGAACAATGGAATACAGTTTTTTAGGTTATCGAAAAGGACACAGCATCAGGGAGAGTATCTGACGAGGAGACGCTGGATTGCACGGTTGGCTGATGCCTTTAGTATACGATTTTCACTGTTTGCTGTGCCTTAACGAACATACGACCGGCTCAGACCCCGCCCAAATCGGCACGTGACTCCTCATTCTCAATAGCAACGACAGCCATGGGAAAATTGGTACGAATTTTACCATTAATAATAAAAGATAAGCTACTGTGCATTATAAATGTCAGGAATGTATCTTTATTGACTTATTCTTTTTATAGAGATGATTTAAATACTGAAATATGAGGTTTATCTTTTTATAAAACCTTTTTTTGTGTTAACCTTCTTTTAAGTTTAGTAGGTAAGATAAAAGACACTCCTTTAAAACAAATCTTAAATGTTATTAACTTGGTAAATTGATTTCACTGTGTGTATTAGGCTTTTTGAACAATATTCTGTGTATGTGACCATTGTGGTCACTATATTATCTAATAATTTTCATAATGATCAACTAAAATCAACTTTAATTATGTGTTTTTACAGTAGCCTATAATATGCAAAGTTTTCTAAGGGGGTCTCGCCCTGGGTGTAGGTCTAATTCAAAGTAGAACCGCCACTGATATCTCTATATGACTAAAGTAATAATAATATTTTTTAATACTCTTATTTTGCAATGAAATATTGGCACATTAATATTTCTTATTTCGTTTCATATTTTTATTTTATAATAATATTTTACTTTACATTAAGCTTTTACTTTGGTCGAAATTACAGGAAGCCCTTGATGACAACAAATTCATATCTAGATGTGAAAGTCCACAAGACTAGTTGTAACAGATTAAAATGAGAATAATAAAAACAGTAGATGCATTATTAAGATGATCTTCAGTATCTGAACTATGATTGACATTTGTAGAGTGTATAGATTTACCTGTGTGCCGTTGTTGAGCTCGTGGAAATGAAAGAGTGTCGTTAAGTCTGAGCTGGAGTTCAGAAAGTGTGTGAGATCCTCATTTGACTGACTTTTATTGAGTGTAAAAGAAGGAGGAGATAAAATGCACCGTTTCTTAGAAATTCACAGCAAACACGTGTATTGCAAGTAAGCAAAACTTAGAGGATGTTTTTGCACCTTCAAGAAATTCTGTAATGTTTTTCAGTAAGGTTGCATTTGTTATAAACCAACAAGGATAAATACTTCTAAATCGATCGTATTAATCCTAATGCTAAATTCAACATGAACTAATATATTAAAATCAAAGGTTGTGCGTGTTCAACATTGTAGGGTCAACAAACAGTTGCATTTGGATTAAATAACATTATTAAAGATTAATAAAAACTGTTACAAATGTTATGTTCATTCGGTATAGGAAACATATTTAAAGATGGGAACGTCTAACATCAATACTCTGCATTTCATTCCATAATAGGAGCATAAGATGAAAATGGGTGACATTTGATTGTTGTAACTCTTCAAAATTAAACTATAATTTAACTTTTTTTTCAACATTGAATCTATTACTACACATATTTAACTATTCAAAATGTGCATTGTTTAATTTCAGGCAGCTTTATTTAATTTTTTTTTTTACAAAGTAACAATATTGAGGCATGTTTTTGCAATATTTAAAAGCATTTCTATTAATTCCTTTGTTTTCCCCACAAGGAAGAGTTTATTTTAAAGAAATTGTTGGTTATATGTTCAAGTAATTGATATTTGTGAAAAAAATGAATTAAAAAATCATATATTAAGGCAAGCTGTATTTCAATATAAAACTCAAAGCCTTCTTTTTCACTTGAAAGAAAACCGAAGCCTCGAGTTTATAATTTGTTTTACAATTTAATTTATTAAACAAATGTATAAATGATGAACCAAACAAAACTGATAAAAACAGTGGTTTAACATTATTTTTTTAGAAAAAAATTGTAACAGGAATGAACATTGGGTAACAGAAACGAGTGTCTAAATGAGTGTGTATTAAACCTCATAATTCAGGTGAATAGTATTATATAATCTAATATTTACAGTATTAAATCATCAAAACAATCAAGCGAAAGTCTTATCAAGCAAAACGATTGCTCATTTAAAAAAGAAATAGCAAAGTTTAAGTTTTATAAGCTCAAGTGAACAAATATTTTTCTGAGTCATTTGGTGCATTCAACTAACGGAAACGAACGAATTGACTCGGAAAAAGATTTGTTCATTTTGATGAACGAGTTCGAACAGGAGAGTCACGAACGCTCATCACAGAACAGAGAAAGGCGACCATTTGTGCTTATAAAACTTAAAATGTGTTATTTATTTATGTATTAAATGAACGAACGTTTCGAATTGATAAGACCCTTATTCATCGTCTGGTGTTGTTTAAAGCCCTTTGAACAGTTTGCACTGAAACTGTCTTTTGGACCTTGAACCGTTTGGTTCCCATTGAAGTCCATTATATGGAGAAAATCCTGGAATGTTTTCATCAAAAACTTAATTTCTTTTGACTGAAGAAAGAAAGACATGGACATCTTGGATGACATGGGGGTGAGTAAATTATCAGCAAAAGTTTTTTTTAAAAGTGAACTACTCCTTTAACTACAAGTAACAGGACTGAAAGTAAAAGGATTGAGTTTTAAGCAAGAAGTTATCAAATACATGACATATGGCCACATAGCATACATGCGAATAGCATAAGGACATGTACCAAATTGTAGTGATTTACCAAAAATTTATATTTTTAAAATAAATGAATAAAATCTAAGAAATAATTTAGGTAACTGTACAGAAATGATTTCGCTTCCTACTAAGGTGATACAGCTGAACTGAATATGTCAGTGAAAATGACATATAAACTTTATGACTTTCTGTAACGGGCAAAACAAATAAATTTGACTTGACTCAATACCTGTCACGGTGGCGTTTGGGTTAGTTGGTTTTCATTTGGACTTGTGCATGTCATCACATAAAATCTTACATCAAACATTTGTCATCTGTGAACCCCTTTGACCTAAGATATTTACTTGAAGTGCCCCCTGAGATTTCTAATTAATCTTTCAACAATTTAACAATGTCTTCAGATTTATGCCATGTCGTCAGTTTGACTTGCTTCAGGTTTTGCACTCAAATATTATTCCTCGAATGTGCATCTAATATTATCAGGAAAAGGGAAGTGAATAAGAGAAGGGAAAGCGATTATGTGCAGTTTCAGAATGATCAAATCTGCTGTGCTGGACAATTAGCCTCTTTAAATAATTTTTAGCTATTGTAAAAACAATGCTTTGAACAACATATATTTTACTAATTAAATTGCAACTAGACTTATTAACAATTTTCATTTGCATGTTTACTTAGATTTTTTATTTGTTTTTAGGGGATCACAAGTTTGGTTGTAGAGACTTTTATTTTGATTTTTAATACGTGCGCTGCCATTTTTAGCGTTAGTGTGTGTGTTAAGGGGGTCGCACACCGGACACGAAGCGCAGCACCATGTCTTTAAAACTCGAACACATTATTCTCTATGAGCGTACACACACCGGCGGCACCATTCGACGTCTGTCCGCGCTACCCAGCTACGGCTCTGGACCTTGTTCAAAACCCTGCTACGCCACAGAGTGCCATTTGCATAATTTTATATTAAATTTACATTTATTTGTCTCAAATCGTTGTTAATGTACATGGCTTCACACTGTACTGTTTTCACTCGGGTTAGCTAACACTAACTAAATAAATACTTGTATTTTGTGACATAGTTAACTAGACAATGGATAACGTTACAACAAAATAGCAGATTTAATGTAGACTCTTACTTGATCAGGGTTTCTGCAGGTTTCACAAAGTCAAATTTAAGACTTTTTAAGACCTTTTTAAGACCATTATGAATGAAATTTAAGACCCATCTAAAAAATAAAATGTACAAAGGAAACACGTAACGAGTCTCAAAATTATTCGCAAAGTAATTTAATATATTCAAACTGTCAAAAATCAGCACGAACGGTCCCGTGATTTTGGAAATTAGTTCTGTTTTTGTTTTTATAAAATCCCCTATTCCAAAGCGCGTAATGTAGGCCGTTTTATCTTTTCCGCACCTGAAGGATTTCAGCGATGTCCGGAAACATCGTTTGAAACAATGTAGGACTGGTGTCTTGTCACCGTGTGGAGAACCCAGAGCACCTCCATTGGCTCTGATCCAAAAGCAAAATTAAAAATCAGCAAAATCTGATCCAAAATTCAGATATTTCAAGCCAAGTATCACTAAACTTAAAATCCGTATTATGTCTGTCTGTGGTATCTGAGATACGCGCCAATAACACGTAACCTCAAAACTGATTGGCTGTTGCATATTGGTCTATTTTGTAGTCGTAATACAGCGAATTATATTTGAACTAGCAAAAAAAAAAAACTACAACCACAGAATATATTTTTTTAAATTCCAAAACGCTGTTGGAACATTTCAATGAGATTTACATGGACGTAGGAAAATTACAGACCTGTTTAAAATGATTTAAGACCTAGAACACAGTACTTCAGCAAATTTAAGACTTTTTAAGGCCTTAAATTGTGATTTAGAAATTTTAGACTTTTTTAGACTTTTTAAGACCCTGCGGAAACCCTGTTGATTAACATTCAAACATCAGCTATTATTCAATCAACATTTTTTTTTATAATAAATCAAGTTAAAACTCACACACCGTGCAACTCTTCTACCAGGAGTTGATAAAAAATTTAGCTTGCATGATTACTATGCTCAATCAACATAAAAAAGATGGCCGCCAACGGGTTTTGCAAATTTCGCTTCCAACTTTTGTTTTTACGCGCCTCAGTCAATCTTGACGCGCAAATTAACACAAAGTGGTCAAGCGTCAAACTAGAATATATATATATTAGTGCTGTCAAACTATTAAAATATTTAATCGCGATTAATCGCATTAATGTCAGTTAACTCGTGATTAATCGCACATTTTCTAAATGTCTTTTGATTTCTTTTTGTTACACAATTTTTTCTCATTTTAATGCTCTTATCAACATGGGAAAGTGGATTGGCTTGGTTAGTGCAAATGTTTTTATTTTATTATTATTATTGAAAATAACATTAGTGTTCAATTTCACACTAACATACAAATAATCTCTCACACAATGTAACACTGTCTACCAATAAAAGGGTGAAAAAAATACTGACAGGTCCTAATATTGACGAGGGATGGAGAATTCACATCAGCTGCGTGTGTTTGCTTGGCCATCATCAAGTGGTGTTTCAGACTTGACGTGCTGCGATGATGATGATAGCTCAGTTCACAACGACAAAACACACAGATCACTTGGTCTTGTTAATGGGACAATTTGGCAACTTTTTAAAAGTAAAACTTTCCATTCAGAATCCCGGTGTCTCATCGCTCATCATCCACTCAAAACGTAATGTTACTATTTGGCCGGCTCGCAAGCCGAAACGAGTGTGTGCGGCACACGAGGACGCTTTTGCTGCTTCTTCGACCAAAGCGCAAGCGGATCTAACGTTAGCTATACCGTAAACAAAACAACAGGCACGACGCACACACTCGTTTGGGCTTGCGAGCCGGCTTTGAGTGGATGACGAGTGCGAGACGCCGAAATGGATCAGGACGCATGCCGTCCTGTTGCAAAAGCATGTGAAAAAACTACAAAGTTTGCTAGGACAAAAAGACCGTTAATCGCGCGATAAAAAATTAACGCAGTTAAAATGGGTTTGCGTTAACGCCGATAATAACGCGTTAAACTGACAGCCCTAATACATATATATATATATATATATATATATATTAGGGGTGTAACGGTTTCACAAAATTCACGGTTCGGTTCAATGCGATACACTTGTGTCACGGTTCGAGTTCAGATACGTTTCAAATACAGCAAAAAGAAAGAAATGGTAGAGAAATTTCCTTGATTTATTTATTTTTTTATATTTTTATTAAAACTAACAATCATAAAGTATGATATTTTTTAACTTTGAGCAATGATGGCACTATACTTGACTTTTCTTAGGAGCATATAAAACAAAACAGCTCCTTGGACAAAATGAAATATAATATTGTAGTATAAACAAAGGTTTATTTTAGTTCAGATTAACATTTGAGGGCAGCAATTGTATTGATACTGTCAAAATACAACAGACATGATGTTACTTGAAAGCATTATGGCCTACTATTCCTGCCAAACTTACAGCTAGTAGTGTTATACAGTAAATCCATGGTGAAGTTGCTGATCTGTGGACACTGGATACTAGTTCATTCATGGCACAATGTTTCTTCCTAGTTTCCACGTCAGCGCTGGTTGATCCGTTAATAACGGAGAAATGTGAATGTTTATTACTTCAGTGGCGAATTCAAATGTTTTCTTTACTGGATTTGGCTGTGTAGTAACAGTGCTGATGATGAAGATTGGCGCGCGCTGCATTGGTCCAAACTGTTACGGTCCGTCATCTAAACATCCACACAATAACGAGTAGCTCAGTTTCGTTCCGCTTACATTACATTTGCCATTTGATGTTGGGCAATGTTGTGGTCACACCAACGTCTCTTACATTATGAACGCGCTTGCCACCTGTGACGCGCCTACATTTAAATAACGAAATGTTTGTCGGCAGGAAAAATGAAGCCGAACGAAACCGTCCGGATTAAAAGATGCGTACCGAAAACCGAACCGAAAGCCTCGTACCGAACGGTTCAAATACGAATATGTGTACTCGTTACACCCCTAATATATATATATATATATATATATATATATATATATATATATATATATATATATATATATATATATTTATAAAACGGTTAGTTCGAATCCTTGATTCTGATTGGTCAAGAGCTGTGCTTTATTCACGATAAAACACGGCTCTGACCGCTTACACCCAACGGTTCTATTGATCGCTGCGCAACACTGCGGTTCTATGTTGTTTTTATTTGAGCTTTCATGCATTTTACACACTGGAGCGTTGTTGCTGTTCACGCTCATGGACAATTTTTTTCCAGCGGAAGGTAGGCTTTTAGTGATTTTACTTCAAGAAAGTTGCACTAATATTGTTTTTTTTTTCTTTAATATTGTGTGGCAACCATTTTATAAAAGCAGTAAGATACTCAGAGGCAAGTGCTGTATCGTGAATAAGTAACGGCTCAAGGGGTTACTCCGCTTCGCGTCATGCCTAACAACGCCCTTCATCCGTTACTTATTCACGATACAGCACAGCCTCTCGTTCCTTATTGCTTACAAATACATACATATATATATATATATATATATATATATATATATATATATATATATATATATGGCATTGGGGTGAGTAAATTATTAGGAAATTTTAATTTTACTTTTTTTTGTTTGTTTGTTTGTTTTGTTTAGGTTTAAAAGCAAGAGCAACTAATTATTGTACAAACTGTTGCATTCTCCGAGTTCAGCTTTGCAGCTTTTATCAGACACTGAATCAGCTTTTTTTTGCAGTTTTCCATCCAGAGACTGCTCCAAGAACAGCTCCTATAAGAGCTCCTGCTCCGACAACACCTGCAGGAACATCTTTAACTGCAACTGCCGTTGATACTCTTCCCGTTCTTAATACTATCAAAAACATAATTGGTCTAATTATAATCTGAACTACAGCCCCTGCAATAAGTGCACAAAGGAAAGCATAAATCAGCGCCCATGTTGTTGCTACAGCAACTAGATAACAAAAATTCACTTTTCTCGCTTCTCTCCTGGGGGTAAATTGTCCTCATTGTTCTTAATCTCCTCTTGAAATGTTCTCTGCAGATCTTGAAGCAGATCATTGGTGTCGATGGCCGTTCTCTTTCACCATTGTGTCGATGGTGTCCAGCAGATTCTTCACCTGAACTCTGTTGCTCTTGTACCCTGAATCACAGTCATTCCAGTATCTGTTGTCGATGACATGACAGCGTCCTCCACATTTATCAACCAGCTCCTGAAGTTGTGGATTGGCCTTCACAAATTCTTCAATGGTCTGTCCATCTAGTTGATCACCATGAGTAAATAAGATCACTGTGCGTTTCAGGACACGTTCCCCTTTCATTGTGTTCAGAAATTGTTGTACCGCCTCGTTCTCATGAGATGTGTATCTTCCAACCCTTAGAACTATGACAAAGGCATGAACAGCAGGAGCGCATTCAATGAGAGATTTGGTGATCTCAGATTTGATCTCCTCATCCTCACAATCTGGGTCAAAGAATCCAGGTGTGTCAATAACTGTGATATTTTTTCCATGGACCAAACCATTTCTACTTTCAGATTTATCAGTAATAGAATTAGCTGAATGATTATTGGTGAATACTTTTTGTCCAAAGAATCGTATTCCCGGCACTGCTTTTGCCATCTCCTGTATTTCCAATAAGGACAATCTTTATCTCTGTCAATGATGATGATTAGTATAATAATGTTATACCTGTGGTCAATAAATATGAATTTATTTTTTATATAAAATTATAATGTGAGGTATCATCAATGCTTTTGCACTGAAAACACTGTGTGCGACAATAATTACTTACGTTCCATGATCCTGGTCAGTTGATGACATCAGTCTCTGTAAGGTAAATAATATTCAGGTTATTCTTGGCTCTGGGCCTTTCTTCATACTTGACATTAATTATAATATTCCTCCAACCACCAATTTATTTACCTCAATGTCTAGGCAAATTTCTTACTGATACTAATACAAATGGAGAATAACATGCCATGAACCATTTACTTCAGGGGAACAACAGCTTGTTACTGGGTTAATGCTCTTAAAAGGACGTATGCACATTAGAGTAGCAATTTGTACCTTAAGGCAGGGGTTCCCAAACTTTTCCATGACAAGGCCCCCCAAATACCACTAGGTTCTGGCCAAGGTCCCCTTTTGCAGGATGTGTTATTGAACACATCAACAATACTACAGCAAATGTTGAAATGAATAAATGAAACATCTAGGTGAACAGATTATGTTATGGTGTTTGATACAAGCCTATCAGAAAAATGATAGAGATGCACCGATTACAATTTTCTAGGCAGATTTCGATATTTCATTGAGTTTGACCTGTCAATACCGATTTTAGCCGATTACGAATTGAATTTTTTCTAACCACTTTATAGCACACACAAATATTTATTATATATATATCGTCGCTGTCTGATGAAAACCGCATATGTCCATTTTGACGATTTTGAGATTTTTTACGGATAGAATGTCCAGGTTCATTTCCGTATACAGCATGCATCACATTATCTAAATGACCAATGAAAAGTTGTGAAATCATGTCATCTGATTTCCACGTATTTCCATTTGCTGTCAAAGCTGTCAATCACGCATCGTATCTCCCATAGACAGTATGGTATCTCCGCGCCCTGTGGAGGCATCTTGCCGGTCTCGTGAAGTTTCTCGCGGTCTCGTCTCTGAGACCCCTACACCTGGTATTATAATGCGATCTGTATCCAGATAAGTTATCCGGATAATAAAAAAGACATGTTAATGCAAGGTATGAATGCGTCGTGATCGGATTGTAATCAGATCTGCCTGACCATCTGGAGGTAGTCTGGCTCGCATTGTGTTCGAGATATTTACAAGGTAAACGCAATCTGGTTGTTGAACCACATATGTATATTTTACTCCTCCCAAAAATGCTAAAAAAATAAATAAACGAGTGAGAGCGTGTTATATAGGCAATGACACGTTATAGTCAGATATGATGGCGCTACTGCGACACCGCAGATGAGCAGCTGCTTCAAAAGCGAAAGTAAGTCACAGACACAATCATCTTCACAATCACACAATCATCTTCAAGTAAAGGAACGAAGTGATCTTACAGGGCAGGCTGTTGCCACACTCTCTTATTGATGTATTTCTTTGATATTGAAATTAGCTGATGATAAAATGCAGCTCATATCTGTAATAAAATGCAGATCATTTCCGACAAAATTACGGTCAGATTGTGTAAATAAAGTATCAGTCTAGCATCGCCATCCATGCCAGTGTATTGATTCATTGTCTCTTCATAGTTTGCAAGAGATATTTAATAAACCGAGCGTATTTAATAAACTGAGCGTAGCCTATTCATCTGTCAATATGAAACGCGATTTGGTCATTCTAATTAATGATCGGAAGAACGCGTATTGACCACCGTTACTATACAATATGCACGTATGTCCATTTAAACTCGATTTTGGGTCAAATATGGATTATATCATGACACTGGCAAGAATATGGTTACATATATATGGTTACACACAAGTCGTGCCACTGGGCCTCCATCTTGGCAATTTCGGACTAACAAGACCAGGCCAAAAGCAGACGATTGGCTTTCCAGCGGGACTCGGCGGTCATGGCCAATGGCATGAAAATCGTCCAATTGCGGACACCAGCCAATCAATCGGTGCATCTCTAAAAGATTAGTAAAATGTTCAGATAGGCTATGTGACAAATGTTTATAATGCTATTTCATAACAATACTTATAATAATATAATTTTTTTCCTGCTTTTGTTTCCTTCTTCCAACTTGCTGCGTCCCCACTTTGAAAATCCCTGCCTTAAGGTACGAATATGAATCTTTCAGGAGTAAAAAAAGGTACAAAGATGTCCTGCCCAGTGACAAGCTGTTTTACCTCCAAAGGCAACATTTGTACATTGTTCATCAGATCAAATTTACTCTTTGCAGTTGTACGGGAGGGCAAGAGGAAATCACTTCATGAAATTTGCATATGTAAGGGACAAAATGTCATGATATTAAAAGTCCTAATATAACCCCCTCTGATTCTTTCTGTTGACCCTTCCAGAAAGAACCGCAAAAAGACTTGCTGAATTCTCAATTATACAATATTTTTGATTACTGTAATGCTTTATTAGCCGGTTGTCCTGCATCCTCAATAAACAAGCTACAGTTAATGCAAAATGCAGCCGCTAGAGTTCTTACTAGATCAAGAAAATACGATCATATTACACCGATTTTATCATCTCTACACTGGTTACTGATTAAAGTCGGCATGAAATCAAATTTGACAAATCTTCTTTTTATATGTAATATTGTAGTGTTTATTATAAATGATTTATCCGTGCACTTCATATTTTTTTTTTTTTTCAAATTCATGTACCCTTGAAATCTTTAATCAAATAGATACTTTTCTCTCCCCATCGAAACGACCTCTCTCTCTTTTGGTCACGTGGAATGGCAAAAGTGTGCGGCCAGATCCGATGAGGGTGCGGCTATTTGTATAGGTTGCATAGTAGTTACAGTCATTGCATTCCTGTGTGTATTGCGGGAATGATGGGTGGTTGGGCAGATATTGTGTTTTTGCGGTAGGTGATATGCCAGTACCAAACCGTTGCCACTGAAACGCATTACCATGACAGTGGGGCTCGACAGCCTTAAGTGCAACAGGTCGGCGCGTATGGTTGGGTTGCGGAGAGTTTGGGTTACAGAGAGTTTGTGGGTTTTTATCATCTACTCTTGTGTAATGGAAATCATTATGAACATCAGCTATGCTAATTATTTCCCATCTGCCTTTCTGCTGCTCTCTTGGGACGCTAGTAAAAAATGCCGTTTGTCAGCTCCAGTTTGTATCCAGCCTCTCTCTGAGACTTCAAATGCCCCAACACCTGCGATGAGAAGACTAAACGCCTGTGAAGAGACGACTCAACGCAGACGATATGTAGCCCAATGCCTGAAATATTAAATGATTAACTAAATGTATTTTTCCATGTACTTATCTGTAATGCACTTTCTGTAAAGCTGCTTTGAAACAATATGTATTGTGAAAAGTGCTATACAAATAAACTTGAATTGAATTGAATGTTTAATATGAACATATGAAACAACACCAAACAGACATGAAAGACAGCTCAGTCCGATCACAGTAACTGTCAAAAATACATGTAAAAAATAAACAACAAAACACAGAGATAGAAATGCAATGAATACAGTCTCCTAATGTGCTCAACAAAGAGTTTCGGTCTAAAAACGTAAATTATTGACCAACTTTATGTCTCCTATGAATCAAATATTAAAATAAACACTTTTAAAAGAATGATTTTTGACCTCAAAGAGAAACAAAATTATCTCTGACAACATTTCATTAACTGTTTGACCACAGGACACCTGAAAAAAAATATTTTATTAAATCATTAAATTATTAATTTACCAAAATGAGTTACTTCATCTAGACTATGCAGCAAAAGTTCCAATAAATCCCTGTATTTAGGTTTATTATTTATATATTTATTTTGTTTTCGGAAAGTCACGTGGAAGCAAGCACGTCACAATCAGTAAAAACAGCTTAAATCTATTCCATGATCGTTTCTAAGCTTCGCTATGCACGTACTTTACCCAGTGGTCTGCTTGGATTTGGAGACTGTAGTGTACTTTGACCGTTTAAAGGCGTGTATCAGTGTTGTATCGGGTCATCTCAACACGGTCAGTTTTTTTACTTTCACTTTCTGAAGCAATCAGAAGCGATCACTGCGGCATAACTCTCGCGCACTTTATTGATTGTGTGATATCAGCTGTCTTGATCCACTGCTTTAACGTTTAAAATGTAAATATTTCCGATATTACGACGTGACATTTTTCTTTATGACCGATTGCTCGCAAAATGATGGACAATAAATTCACATTTCGCGTCAGACTCATTTCCCGTGGTTAATGTAGTACATTAGAAAAATAAACTAATACAAATGTGAATAAAAAGCTTGATGCTACTTACCATATTCTGTAGGTCTATCCCCTGTTAAAAAGACCTGAAATATGCCATTTCTGCTAAATGATGTCATAAATGGGTGGAGTCTAAATTACTGACAGTGTTGAGTTCAGACTAAGGAATATCACTGGATTTTATAAAATAACTTCAATTAGAATAACTTAAAATTATAGACACTGTGCACATTTTGTTAAATATTCATTTATCTGGATTATTTGTAGAGGTTTAGTTAGTTATCCGGAAATGACCATGGCCTGGACGAGAAGTTGTGTTGCATGCTTAGTTAGCAAAGGCCAGATCTTCTTTATGTTGTGCAGTACAAACCTGGATGATTGAGTTATCTTTGTAATGTGGTCTGTGATGGTCAGTGTTACGATGCCGTCCAAATGAATTGAAAAATGGGAACATCATAAGACCACAGAGATTCAGTGACGATGCATAAAACCATTGGACCATTTTTACCAACAAAATGTTGCGATATTTTATATTTCATTATATGCGATATGCCATGTGAACAAATAGACAGTCCTTCGGTTGGATGCTCAAATTAAGTTTATATGCAATAGGCTGAAGGCCTGTTCACACCGGGATGAATTTCGTGCGCGATATTCGTCGACGTTTAACGCCTCGTGACTAAACAATGGGCGCCAATGTGAGTGTTCACACTGACGCGAAAAACGCCACGCATAAAAGCGTAATTTAAAAAAAAACGCCTCGGGTTTGTTTTTTTGGTTTGACGCGCCACGTCAAAAACTATCCGACCAACGAGATTGGCGGTTTTGCTCACGTGTCTGGTACTTCTGAAGTTACAGTTAAGCATAACTTGGGGGCGCTCAAACACAAAACGGTCTTGCCGTCGAGCAGTGCACACATACGGCGAAGAAGATAGCTGCTGGTCTCGGAGCATAGAGCTATGATAATATATTAATATTTCTGTAATAAAAGTATAGTATATAGGGTGAACAGTCCTGTTTTCCCGGAACATGTGTAACTTTATGCGTTATAGGAATCTGAGTTGAGATTAGAACTGCGGATAGTGTGCGTAACGTTAGTGTCAGTTAGATTTTGCCAAGTGATGAGAGGAGATAACCGCTCTGCCGAATTTATTCTTTCTTTTCTTTTTCTATTGTGACCAGAGTTGGATGTGTGTTTGTATTTTTCTCGCTCGATCCCCATGTATGAGGACGAGTGTAAAGTTTGAGTTGGTTTTATTAATCGCGGGGAAATACGACAACTCTCGTCTCTCGTGCATCTGTTCATCCGACAACTAGTGCTATGTTTTTTATCTCTGGGCAACATCTCAACTTTGCGTTACATATCCTGTTTTCACGTCCTGTCCCGGCTGTTTTTAAGTGATGAAAATGTCCTGGTTTTCAAACAAACAAAAAACTTCCTGGGAGATCGTTTCTACAGCAAAATATAGATGGGCAAACAAGGTGGATGAGGAAGAAAAAGGATAAAGAGGATGAAAACGAAAGATATAAATACGATTTTATTTTTTTAATTTCATAATAAAACTATTCCATTATTTATTCTGTTTTACATTAAGCGCAATCTAATGTCACGGAATGAATTTGCATGTTCACTAAGCTCATCGTCAGCAAAAAAACGCTTGGGTATGAACACAAAAAACGCGTTGAAAAACGCTGACGAATAACACGCGTTGATATTCGTCCCGGTGTGTACGGGCCTTTAGCCTTCAGGCAAACAGCCTAATTACATTTATTACAAGTTGTCAAACAGTCATTATGACCATAAAGCAAGACCGTTGACCTCCAGTCCAGAAGGTTTACAGTGTATTTGATATCTTAGAAGAGGAGATGGAAATTATTTGAGGGCTTTACTCCCATGCCAATGCAATAAAGGACAGTTAAATAGACGTGAACCTAGAACTCATGTAACATCCCTCAAATGCAATAATGCTTTAAATAACTTAAACTATATTGTAAATGTACAGACTGCAGAGTAACATTTTAAAGGATTTTTTTGTTTTTATTCTCAGTTATCATGTGTATTGTTTAAGATCACTAGAAATTCAGCTCATCTGCATAAATGTACACCAGGAAATTGTATTCATATTTAAACGTGCATCACAAAAAGTATTTTAAATTTCGTTTTTAAATAAATAATAATACAGCTCATATAATGTGAGGTGAAACTGTATGAAAAGAAAATCTCTTTAGGCCACAAAGAAAATTGATGACGCTTAGAATAAAGAATCAAACATTGCACGATTTCAAATAGACATTTAAATGAATCAGAATAGTCTTTGTTGATTTACACGAAACATTTTCACACCTGTTAATGTGGCTAATCATAGATTTGGTTCTAATCAGGTCACCGAATATACACGAGTTCAAATTATTTTTGATTTTCTTCTGTTTTACTGAAAGCATTAGCAAAAAAACTGTGCATGTTCTCAACCACAACTGTTGCATTCTCGTAGTTCAGCTTTGCGGCTTTGGTCATTGCGTCATACACTGAATCCGCTTCTTCTGCAGCCTTCCATCCAGTGACTCCTCCACCAACGGCTCCTGCAAGAGCTGCAACTCCGACAGCAACTGATGTAGCTCCTCCTGCTGGCACTAATGCTCCTGCCACTGCTCCAACTGTGGCCCCTCCTGCTTTTTCTCCCGTTTCTGCTTGCGCTTCTCTTGCTTTATCTCCTGAATCCTCAGCTTTTCCTCCGGGAGCTGTTGCTTCATCTGCCGTGGTTTCTTCTGTCGCTGCTCCTCTTGCTCCACCTCCTGCAGCCTCGACAACAGCTGATGCCACATTTAGCAATGCTCTTAAGGGGAAGGTTGTTTGGAAGAAAGTCAGGATGAAAGTGACTGCAAGACCTACGCCAAGAAAAGCACCAATCAGCACCCCTATCGTTGCTCCCGCAAACTGCTCCAGCATTTTATTCTGGACAACTTTCTTAGCTTTTTCTCGTTTTTCTTCTGGAGGCAAAACATCCACATTTCCAATCTCCTCTTGGATTTCTTTCTCCACCTTTTGAAGCAGCTCATTGGTGTAGCAGCCGTTCGTATTCCTCATCTTGTCGATGGTGTCCAGCAGATTTTTCACCTGAACTCTGTTGCTCTTGTTCCCTTGTTTACGTCTTTTCCAGTATTTGTTGTCGATCACATGACAGCGTCCTCCACATTTATCAACCAGCTCCTGTAGCTGTGGATAATCCTTCAGAAACTCTTCAATGGTCTTGCCTTCTAGTTGTTCACCATGAGTGAATAATATCACTGTATGTTCAAAGACAACCTCGTCCAGTGTGTTCAGTCGTTGCCGTAGGACCTCCATTTCTTGTGTTGTGTACTTCTCAACCTTTAGAACAATCACAAAGGCATCGACACCTGGAGCGCATTCAATCATAAAATTAACAATCTCAGGTTTCATCCTCTCATCATCACAATCTGTGTCAAAGAATGCAGGTGTTTCAAAGACCGTGATCTTTCTTCCATATCTCCTTGTCTTTTTTCTTTGACATTGTGCTTTTACAGAATTATCTGAAGCTCTAGGGGTGAATAATTTTTCTCCAAGAATCTGTGTTCCCAGCACAGCTTTTGCCATCTCCTGTTCTTCCCAAAAGCACAATTCTTCTCTCTGGCATTGACACACAAGCTGTGGAGCACAATACAAACAAACAAGCAACAAACATAACAAATATTAGTCTTTGAACAGTTAATGAAAGAAGGAAAAATGGTCTATGTGAACTTACACTCTTCAAAAAATAAAGGTTCTTTATGGTATTGATGGTTCCATGAATACCGTTTACACCTATATAAACAAATATCTGGCAAAGTAAAAAGTAAAAAGTCCAAACAGCTAAAGACACCACCCTAATCCACCAGTTTCCACATGACTCCAGTTGATCAATTCAGGTCTTGTGAAGTGAAAAGATAAGAAACAAGTCCATCATTAAGGCGTTTTAACAAACTCGTCGACATGTTGGGTGGCAATTTTTTATATTTTGGGTGAACTACTTCTTTATAGGTTATTCAATGGAATCAATGCCAATAAAGAACAGTGTATGATGATGATATGACTTACATCCCATTATCCTTGTCTGTTTATGACGCCAGTGTCTGTAAGTGAAATATAAAGGTTATTCTTTACTTTGAGCCCTTCATTTTTTCCCCATTCCCAACTGTATTCACCGTACACCACACACATGCAGACAAAATGGAGCAGAGGTACATTTGTCAGCTACTTAGATGTCAAAAAATGTAATAAATCTTTTTACAGATCAACTTGGGTGGGTTTGATGTATGCTGTGCTTTTTATCCTGTAAACTTAAAAAAAAGCGCTATTTATAATATGGTAAATAGACTGTCAAGGCGCTCAGAAATCCTTTTCCAACACATAAAATCAAGATTTAATCAAATCAATTTGAGATTTCACAGATTACATAATGAGTCTGGATGCTATAATATTCCTTGATGAAACTTGTTCATGGTGTAAAATGTAAAGTACTTAAATTACTGTTTTACCGTCTTTTCTGTGGAGAGGTTGTTGACAGTGTTGCCAGCTGGAAACCTAGATCTGAAAACCAAGATCTGACTTTCACTTTCATTTATTATCAAGTTAAGATTTTTCTTAGCAAACACACCCAAAACTGTTACATAAAACATCGTAAAACTACTCAGCGTGCAATGTTTTGAGTTTTGTGAGCAAACTTTGTCATCTCATTGAAATAAATTAAATCTATTTCCATATTATTTTTTGTGACTCTATGCAGATATTGCAGTTCATACTTTTTGAAGAGTCAGGGAAAACTGTTCATATGCTGTTTTAAAATTATATATTGAGTTTTATGTTTGAGTGATGTCATTTCCATTTACTGAATTGGCCAATCGTGTCTCGCTCTCGAAGAACAGCAGCTTTGAACTGAGCGACACAGGTATGTTAATGAGCTATAAATGTTATAAAGTGTTAAATATAATAGATGAAGTCAAGATTCTGGTCAATATCGATGGATGACACGTTTTAATGATGGATTGAGTCACTTAATGTGTTTGAATGTCGTTATTTCTGTGCATATTCGGAGTTGTGTGTTTATGAGCTGTTTATGGGTTGGTTTTAAGTTGCCGCCCGCGCCAAATTTTAAACGGCGAATTTGCGGTAATGGATCAATTAAAATGGTGGATTATGTTTTAAAAACATATTGACTTTGTAAAGAGTAGATTGTCTTTTTATGTCTAAAATTGTATATGTGTAGCCATGTGATCAGATGTAGTTACAGTGTTAATGGGGGCAGGGGTTCACTTATGAAACTCAACCCTGCCCGGGGTAGGAAGGCCTAGCTGAGGAAAGATTCTCAAAGATACATTAGAGCTGAACGGCCAGAGAGTCGGATCAAAAACAGAAACAAATTTTTAAATGTCTGCTAAACAACTCTTAAAACTACATTTTGTGACACAATAGCTAGTATTTTTTAAATGATGTGGGTTTATTCCTACACTACTGATTCTTGTTTGGTTGGTTTGAGATGTATTCTGGCTATTCAAGCTAATTGCATGACATCATAAAATGTAAAATCGAAAAGAATTAATTTTAAAATAAAAGCATAAAAAAATACAGAGACACCAAATGTTTTGAGATTTCAACATGACAACAACTTCTGCTTGGTCTTTAAAAATGATTGACATTAATTTAGTTATCAAATTTAGCACTATGACAATATTTTGTAATCATCATTTAAATCTGACTAATTTTCAAATTGTTTGTCATAAATTAACATCTCAGGAAAATGTTATGGGGTTTCTAACCAAAATATGACTTTGTTACAAAAGAGACTTACAGCATGTTTATCAGGGATTGTGGGAGACACAATGGATTGGGGAAAGGAATGATACACCAATATCCTATGAAATGTTAGATATTGTTTAAAAAATGTCGCCAATTTTTTAACTTATTTGATTTTTTTTTATTTTTCAATATGTTTACCCAGGGCTGGGCGATAAAATGATCTCAATATGGCATCGTGATAAGATTTATGTAGACTACGATAGATAAACCTTTACCATATTTTACTGTATAATGATAGACTGAACAGCCTATTTCAAAGCAGAAATAAACGGACAACAGCCAGTCAGACTGCAGAGTTTGCCTTGTGTGTACATGCCCATTTGCTGCCAGAGCACTGTTTGAGCTACCGGCAGTGAAGACAGTGAATCTAAAGAAAAAATGAGTGGAACACAATTGCGACGGTGAATGTGAACTCGCACAATCTTCCAAAGCTGAGGAAATATTTCCGGTTTGTCACTTCCATACACATCTGTAGCTGTTTCAAAGAACGTATATTTAATAATAATAAATAGAACTGGGCGATATATCGCACAATATTGTTATGCGCGTCTAATAAGTAAAGCCGGTTCCTTGATTAGCAGTAAATCACCTTCACCTGCTTTCAGATGGAGCGGCATTTACTACAAAGAGCCGTAGATCACAGACAAGCTGAGCCATATCAGCGTTAATATCGAGGACATATCGCCAGCAATATTTAATGTGATATGGCTCAGCTTGTCAGTTAATTACGGCTCTTCGTCACGACAATATCTCCTGTGTTGAACTAACACACCTGGGAGTGTATATGAGTTCACATTTAAGAGTGTTAAAGTTAATGAGATCATTAAGTGATTAAATGAGTGATGATTGAGCATTATTGAAGACACCTAAAGCAGAATCACAAGGAGGAAGAATCTAAAATTGTAAGCCACCGTTATGGAGATCAGTGTTTGCTTTAGTTGGGCTCTTGACCCTTATAAAATTAACTTTATATTTTAATTTGCTGGCAGATGAACAAAGATAAACACTTATAAAATGAAGTTGGTCATATAATGACATTCATCATTTGAAATGTATGTCTGTGATTTATTTTGTTGGTTAGTGTATAACTAAGATTCTGCATAAATATCCAGAATGTAAAATATGATATAATAGATTTCTCAAAAGATGTTTAAAAAATTCCTTTAAGGCACACACAGACCTCAAGATTCAGTCAATGCTTCTCAACAACGGTGACGAGTAGAATATTCAAGTAGGAAAAGTAAATAGACAATAGACAATTCAGATCATAATTTATTCATACCGCAATGCATGATGGGAGCCATTAATGAGTTGTGATTGGTGGCAACAAGGATTATTAATGTCATCATGGTTGAGATGCACAGGCTGATTATTGATATCGGTGTTTCTAAATAAAGACGATAGTGATTTGTTTAGAATATTTTTATTAAATATGTTAGGTTATAAGAATAATACAGATATGCAGTAGAAACACAAAACTGTTGCTAACAAGCTAAACCAAATCATCTGAGTAAGTTTCATATTTCAGATCACAGCATGATCATGTCAAAACATAACCAACACTATCAGATCACAGTTGTCTTTGTTCATTTGATTGTTATAAATCAATAACAGCAGACAAACAAAGTTTAAAGTGAGTTTAAAAGTTTAAAGTGAGTTTAAACGCTGAAGGAAGTTTGTCCTTCAGTGATTCTGCTTGTGATCATCAGGTGTCTTCAATAATGCTCAATCATCACTAAACTAATCACTTAATTATCTCAATAACTTTAACACTCTTGAGTGTTAATTTAACACTCATATATCAGTCCATTTGAAAACAGGTGAAGGTGATTTACTGCTAATCAAGGAACCGGCTTTACTGATTAGATGCGCATAACAATACCGTGCAATATATCGCCCAGCCCTAATATAAGCATCTTCATATAACCTACTGTATATGAAATATTGAAGCACACGTCAAGCACAGACTGCAAAGTGTCATTTTAAAAGCATGTTATTTTTTATTCTCATTCATTATGTCCTTTGCAATAATAAAACGTGCTCAATCACACATACTGTATATAGACATAATTATAAGAGGTTATCAATTGTATTATGGACATTTGTCTCTGATGAAATAAGAGAGAAAATAAAAATCAGGGCAAGTTTATCAGTAATGATAAAAACAAAACAACCAAAAAAAACAGCCCAAAGTTGCATGATAAATGTACAGAGGAGTGAACGTGTGATTGCACCACAATTTAATATTTGAAAATATTGAAAGGTCTAAATGAATCTCATTAGCATTTTTAGTTTCCCAAGCTTTTAATGAGGACAGAAGTACACACTAGAAATTTTCATTACTGAATATATCTGAATTACAAATTGTATTCAATTAATTTTTATTTTTTCCTCAAGTTTATCATTAAAAGCAAGAGCAACTAATTATCTTATCTTCTCAACCACAACTGTTGCATTCTCGCAGTTCAGCTTTGCAGCTTTGGTCATTGCGTCATACACTGAATCAGCTTCTTCTCCAGCTTTCCATCCAGTGACTCCTCCAACGACTCCTACAACACCTAAAGCAAGAGATGTACCTGCTCCCCCTGACACTAAAGCTCCTGCAATGACTCCTACAAGAGCTGCAACTCCGACAACACCTGCAGTGACGGCTTTAACTGTATCAGCCCCTGCACCTCCAGCTGCTGCTCCTCTTCCTGCTTTTATAGTTTTACATGCTGAGCAAAATGGTATCAACAAAGCTGTAACTAAAGATAATGCAACAACTACACCCAGTAAAGCACCGATCAGCGCCCCTGTTGTTGCTCCTGCAACTTGCAAACAAACATTTTTATGAACACTTTTCTTTGCTTTTTCTCGCTTCTCTTCTGGAGGCAAATCGTCCCCAATTTTCTTCATCTCCTTTTGTTTCTTTTTCTCCAGATTCTGAAGCAGCTCATTGGTGAAGTAGCTGTTCTCTTTCTCCATCGCGTTGATGGTCTTAGTTGATTTTCCACCTGGAATGACACTTTTATAACTTTAGTCAGTGTGTAATGTCAGCCTGTTCTCACGTAAATGCGTCTCTATGACACGCATGTGTATTGTCGTGTAATATATACGCGAAAATGAGTTTTTACGAGCATATGAGACGCAGCTTTTCGCGTGCAATTGATACGCAGTTCATTTACGTGTAATATACACGCACCCCACACCACTAAAGGCCAATTTATACTTCTGCGTCGAGGGTACGCCGTAGTGTACTACGTTGTGCTATGCACATAGGCCGACGCCGTTGTGAGCATTTATACTTCTGCGTTCAGGTCTTGGTTGCTCTGCAGTACTGCTCCGAAACGCTAGTTGGCGGCGGAGGGTTTTAATGTTCCGCTGTGTTTAGATTCCTCACGGCTAGGTTACTACAAGCAATAGCGACTGAAAGAGAGTGGATCATGTTGGAGTTGGAGCTTATTGAGGTGGAAAAACAGTTCATTTTAGTGAAATTCCTAAAACTGAAAGGCAGAAATGAGAGAAGACGTCGGAGGAGATGGTACGTGTGGAAATGCGTGAGAAGGTACGTGCGGAAATGCGTATGAGGGAATGCGATGCTACCAAGCCGACCAATCACCGACCTTGTGGTCCGCGTCGTACGCGACGTGTAGTTACATTTTTGAAGAGGTGCGCGTCAGGCTACGGCGAAGGGTGCGCGGTATGGGACGCGTCTGTGCGTATGCTATGCCGTACCCACTGCGCGCACCCGACGCAGAAGTATATATTTGCCCCACACCACACCTGAAACTTAACCTAACCAACCAATGCGTATCATATGCACGTAAAAACTCACTTTAGCGTATATATTACACGACAATACACATGTGTGATATAAAGACGCATTTGGTGTGATCGGGTTGTTAATGTTGCTGTTTGAGCATGAACAACATCTGCAGAGTTACAGCGCTCAAATTTCAAAGCAACGGGAGATATTTGAAAGAAATTGCATTTTGAGGCCTACAACAAAAGGCTGGTAGGGACTACACAACATTCGTTCCAGGTAAGTGACATAACTAGAATTTACATAAACCCCGCCCCCGAACACGATTTATAGATTATCAAGGCTATGCTAATCAATGACTTGAAGATAATGACACTTACTGTAAAAGTTGCCAGAGTAAAGACCATTGCGCACTGAGTCCGAAATTCGCATCTGAAATTTTCGCACGTTAAAAAAAAAAAATTCTGACCACGCTTGCACACCGCCTCCGAAACTTTCGTCCGTCATAAAAAATTCGAATTCGGGTTCGATTTTCTGCGTTTTTCGCATCCACAGCCAGCATTTTGAGAGTTTTTTTGACAATTCAGGGCCGGGGGAGCTCGTCCTATGTATGGAGCTTCGTTCTGCACATCATTGCACATAGGCTATGCGCAGTGCTTTCAGCTTTCAATTCGATCAAGTGTTTATGTTCTCTTCTCTCAATAGGATTATGAAAGGAATAACCTCCCCCTTCAATCAGATTGAAATTTTGGATTGATTAATGTGTGAGTGAGCAACCAATTTGATAACTAATGTATTATTTGGGTACAATATATAACCTGTAGCCTATACAGCTGTTCTGTCTGCCCAGCGCTTCCACCGAGCCGCGCGTGTGCGTGTAGGGTGACCACCCGTCCCGCGTCTGAAGCCCAATTCATGCGTCCCGCAAATTGAGACCGTGTCAGGCATAATCAATGCTTGCTCAAAAAAAAAGTCGGTCGCTCTATATTCTCGAGACCCATGCAGCCTAACAAACATTAGGCTACTTGACAGTTCAGCATGCTAGTGTTGCCGCCAGTGTTGTGCCTGAACGCGTTCAATAGGGTGCCAGATTTCTATAGAGCCAAGTTCCAGGCGAAAACCCGGCTAAAACTCACCGTAAACAGGCCTTAATATGTAGCGAAAAAACACCCAATCTGGCAACACAAGACACCAGTGTCGCACCAACTGATCTATATAATGTCATTCTATATAGATCAGTGGTCGACACCACGGCCGCCATCGACAAAGCAGCGAGCGAGGAGCGTCGTATGATCAGGGTTTTATGACGAAGTCGGTGAGGATAGGGAAAATCTTACATTTCTGTGCAAACTGCCCGTCGATAAAATTATTTGTCTGTGGTTGTATATGGGCTGTCTGTGGCAATAACAATAATAATTTTTTAAAAAAGAAGCTCGCAACATATGGAAAAACAGAAATATTCTAGAAATATAACTAGTTCATTTTAAAATGTGTGAACTGAACTTTGAACTAGTTCATGTAGAATGTGAACTTCTGCTGTTCTGCAGTTGTGAGTTTAGACTTTTTTTCGAACTTTTTTTAACTGTTCCTGTGGTGTTGAGCAACTATATTCTTGTTAATCCTATAATTTTATTTTATTATTTATTTAAAGTGAATAAATAATTGTAATGAAAAATAAATAAACACATTAACAGCTAAAGTAAATCATAAGTGGAAGTGCATCTGTCAATTCATTGAATGTTCAAAATATTATTAATCTTTATTTAGAAAAAAATACACATTGGTTGGCCTACTGAGCACATCAGCAATTGCACATGTTTAGGGAATAGTTCCACTGACATTCTGAGGTAAATTTTGAATCGCTCGGGATAAATTTGCAACTCCTTGATAAGGAGGTGCTTCCTCTCGGCGCAATTTCAGGATTGGATGGACGTAATATTTTCTCTTTCTTCTCTTTTCAAGAGAGAGGACAACAAAATCATCCTCACTGCTTGATGAATCCATTTTGTATTTTTGCGTTTTTTCCCGCAAAGGTTTAATAAATACGCATCGGACTCAGTGTGAAAGGTTTCTGTGCGTGACGAATTTTTAGGCTGACGAACACGAAAAAATGCAACGAAAAACCAAAAAACTTTAAAAATACAGCACTCCCATAAAAGCAGCAAAACCGGAGCAGCTGTGAATTTACTGTAATATTTACAGTATGAATTAAAACCTTTGTAAACTTATTTCATTTGAGCAAATATTGTCACAAATCTGGTTCTGAATCCTGAATCTTGGCTGCCTATTAAATAAAATAAAGAGCTTTTCTGCTCAATACTTAATCTTACAAGAGATTTTTCTAAGCTGTTGGCATTTTGCCCATTATAACTTAGTTAGGCAAGTTAAATGAACCCAAGAACATTTTTTTTTCGAAGCGAACTAAACCATGACTTTAACAAACTTGACTTAAACATGAAAACAACAAACAGTACATGTATATGATCATGAATATGAAACAGAACAACTTTGGCTCTTCTCTGCAACCAACAAATAATGTGTAACCTGTTATTTCTGTTTTTGTGATTAGTGTCCCTTCATCCAGATGTAATGTTCACTGAATACCTCAGATATAACTCTAAACAAATCTAGTTCGTTTTCCACTACATATGCAGGGCCTAATCTGAGGTCAGTGGAATTTATTTTTCCTAGTTTTAACTAAAGTGAAGGGGAGTGCGGTGCACAAACTAGCGCGTTTTGGTATTGGCTTAATTATTAAAAATATAATTACTTTGGTTTAAACCATTTTTTTACAAAAGCAACATACACACTGCTACAAATGAACACTAGATTTTATTTATTTATTTATTTTTTACAAGGACCTACCATTTGTAACAGACAGAGGGGTTAGTTGCAACACACATAATTCAGTACTATTTTTATCTGTACAGTTTGTACATCTGTAGAAATAGATATCCATCCACCCATCCCTCATCCAAACATCCTTCTATTATGGATCAATATTATGAATAGAGATATAAGGGCTGCACATTTTTGCCATACATAAATGCCATACATACCATTGATTTATTTATGTATGGATTTTATAATGCCATACATAAATAAAATCATCAAATATTGTTAATGCTACTGAATTGTATTTGTGTGTGGTAGCTGAATGCAAAAGTATTATTATTATCAAAGGGTTTATTGCATGAAATACAATAAAAGGCTTAAAAAAACATGATCAATGCATAGTTAACAAATGTGAATATATATATATATATATATATATATATATATATATATATATATATATATATATATATATATATATATAGCCTAGCTAACAGTTCCTGAGAAGTTTCTGATATGTTTCAAAATGGTGCCCAACTCAGAAACCGAAAAAATTACGTATGATGGAAAAAATGTACTTGTGTCAAAACACTCTTTTTCCAAATCTTCACAAAATCTTATCAAAACTTTCCACAAATCCACGGGAGACCGTCTTCTGGCAGCGAGAGAAAAAGAGCAGAAACACAACCTGATTGATCCTGACTAAAAAGGTCTGTGTTACATTTAACCCCGCGTTAGGTTGTCCCCCGCGCTCTCCTACCATATTCCAGCATAAAGTAAAATAATATCCCTGATGACAGAGCACTAGACCACAGCCTGGGAACACTTCCCTCAGTGACTGTTTCACTGTCTGTAAATGGTGTGTAGTGTAAAGTACTCACTTTTATTTCCTTTTCAAGACTTAAATTGAAAGTCGTTGGATGGTCACACCAAGATCTAGCTTTCACTTCCTTCTCACACGGCCTATATGGAAGAGTGGCATGCTTAAAGGGTTAGTTCACCCAAAAATGAACATTGTCATTAATGTTCCTTCATTCATCTTCAGAACACAGTTTAAGATATTTTAGATTTAGTCCGAGAGCTTTCTGTCCCATGACTACTTTGATGATGTCTTTATTTCCTGTCTGGACAATGACAGTATTCCATAACACACATTTCCAATGGAGGGACAGAAAGATCTCGGACTGAAATCTAAAATATCTTAAACTGTGTCCTGGAGATGAACGGAGGTCTGAACGGGCTTGGGCCGACATCAGGGAGAGTCATTAATAACACAATATTTTGACACAATTGGGTGAACTAACCCTTTAAATTCGCATATAACAGGAATAATAACAGAATACATAAATAATCAGTTTTTAGATTATATTCTTAAAATGTGGATAAAAAAGATTGGAATCATGATTGTAAACTTTAACTGCAGACAGAACAATATATATATATATATATATATATATATATATATATATATATATATATATATATATATATATCGGGTCTCGGACTCACAATCAAATCAACTGTACAATCTGTGCAAAGTTTTGTAGCTCAAAGCAATCAAAGGTAACTACGATATACAAAGGTAACCCTGTGTAGCCTAACTATGATAGCATTTTCATCAGGATAGTAGAAATCACAGAGTCCAAAAACTTCCCAAACAAGTGATTTGAGCGGTCTACTGAAAACAAGAACTACTTACTTGTAATGACACCGAGGAATACGAGGCGAAAGGTTTTTTTTTTTTTTTTTTTTGCTTTCAGAAAGTCACGTGATCAGTAAAACAGCTTTATTATTCATGCCATTGTTTGAAAGGTTCGCTTTGCACGTACTTTACCGCAGTGCTCTGCTTGGTTTGATTTGGGGAGTGTATTGTACTTTGACCCTTTAAAGGTGTGTATGGGTCATTCCTGGATTCGGTAATATCTCAACACGGTCAGTTTTTTTTTTTTTTCTTTCACTTTCACTTTCTGAAGTGATCAACTGCTGAGTTTGAGACTTCTTCACTGCGACATAACTCGGCACATTATTGATTGTGTGATATCAGTCTTGATCCACTGCCTTAATGGTTTAAAACTGAAATATTTCCAATATACGACGTGACATTTTTCTTTAAAACCATGTAGGGTAGAGTGGGGGAAAATGCCCCCCTGGGGTAAAACGCCCCCCACCCGTTTTTCCCAAAATAACCACTAGAATGAATCAAGATACATTTTTACTATTGCTATGCACTACGTTGACAATGGGGATATAGAAATCTCCATGGAGAAGCTGACACCAGCGACGTATTTGAAGAGAAGAGGATTACATGGAAAGTGCTATAATTTTCAGATATTAGTAAACAAGTGTTTAATAGAATATTGTTCACAGTGATATCACAGTGATATATGATAGATTAATGGTGAAGTCTGTAGTTTGAGAGCATATGTTATTTATTGGGAATATAATTATATTTTTTTAAATAATCAATTTTTTAAAAAGACAGGTTGTGGGGTAAAACGCCCCCCCAAGAGGCATAGTTTCTCTTTATCGTAATTACTATAGTAACATATTTCTGTTCATCAAAGTCTTTATTTTACACTTTAATGCAGTATAACTAGACGGTAAAATCAAGATATTTGAACAAAACATGAAAAAATTACCCCAAGTGAGCATTATCTAGCTAGCTTGGTGGATGCAATGATGGAAGGTGGTTAGGTGACCCAATAATAAAACATAGTGACTTTTAATGCATTTTTGGAATATATTTCACTATAAATTTTCTCATTTATGTTTAATTTTTATTTAGGGTTTCCTGTTTTTCTTGATGATACTGGTGAACAAATTCTACATCAATTATCAACCCCATAAAGGCCTAGTGTAGAAATCAAAAATTAAAATGTTAGAAATTTGGCTATTTTGTACATTCCTAAAATAAAAATTAATAGGTAGATATACACATGTTGTTGCATTACTTGCCTTTTACTTTTAAAAAATTAAAAACTATGTTCATTTTGCTGTTGATCTATGAAGCAAACTGGTTGGTAAGAAAGGGGGCATTTTACCCCACCTTGGGGGCGTTTACCCCACCGCTGGGGCAAAACGCCCCTTTGTGCAAAAATATTTTCAGTCAAAAAAATAAATAATTATGAAGGTTGAGCAATTTTAATATTTGGTAAATAACTCCTGCCATAGTCACTCAAAACTGGGATGGTAATTCTAGTCAAATTTATGTTTTGTTTCACAGTAATGTCACAATTTT
Source organism: Hybognathus amarus (assembly GCA_030378365.1). Taxonomy (NCBI): domain Eukaryota; kingdom Metazoa; phylum Chordata; class Actinopteri; order Cypriniformes; family Leuciscidae; genus Hybognathus; species Hybognathus amarus. The sequence goes on along the minus strand of JAQIUQ010001056.1, from coordinate 42,751 downwards.
CCTTAAGGGGGGCATTTTCCCCACTCTACCCTAATGATCAGTGACATCATCGCTTTGCGGTATAATATCTATATTGAGCTTGGATCGGTACCATATGATATAATTAAATCTAGTGTATGATTTAGACGATGAGTGGGGCCACTGACGTTTTGTTTGACCCCAAAGGAGTTTAATAAGTCTGTAAACCAACCCTAAAGCATCATTTGTATTATCTACGTCTATGTTCAAATCTCCAACAATTATTGCTTTGTCGACAGTTCATCAATAGATCCAAGAAAGTCTGCAAACTCCTTTAGGAATTCAGCATATGGCCCTGGAGGTCTATATACAGTAGCCAAGGCTAGAGATAACATATATATTTCTTTCTTATGTCTAAGAGTGTAACATTTAGCGCAAGTAGGCCCCTACTTCAAATGAATTAACCTGTGACCTGTATTCTGAGTAACATTAAAAATATCTTTGGTAGACCAGAAAGGTTTCACCAAGTGTTATATTGAAAGTCACAAGTTAAACCCAGACAGATCCCTCAGACCTTCTGTTTTAAATTTCTAAACCCAGACGCACCCATTATGGTTAAGCCACTTTTGTATACCCAAACAAAATACTTTACCCCATAAGAAAATATTTTAGCCGTCTCCCCGTAAATATGTAAATAAATAAACATTAATTTTATGTTTATTTTATTATTAATTGTTCTAACAGGGTCTTTTTAATTTATATTCTAACCAATTCAATGTTCAATCAATATTCAAAAGCAAAATATTATCTGTTTGACCACAAATGTAATTTTACATGGCATTTTACTCCCTTTTTTTGTAATGAGTGTATCTTAAAAACTAATTGATGTAAACAGTTCAAATCAATTATGTATAGTTTTAAACTGTTTTATGCACATTTTTTCTCATTGACAAGTTTGAGGTTGACATTTATCATTTTTTGTATTGAATAAAATATGTAGAATTTTTAAAAAAAAGTTTTTCTTTTTTGTTTATTGCACTTTTGAGATATTTATCTAGTTACTATTGATTTCTTACAAACATAGCCTTCAAGTTGCGAGTGTAAGGATTATTTTGATGTATGGCATATGAAAATGCTCAAAAGAATGACAGCACAGCATGTAAAAATAAAAAAGATATACTCAGGTGGAACTGTTCTATGGCAGGTCATAAAGGGTTAATGTCTGTTGTAAATCATACGAGCCAGCAGCAGGTGGCGCTGTTCCGAAGAAAATCAGGACAAAATATCAGACCTTCGTGAGGCTCATGCATATTCTGACATGTGGCACAATAAACCAGAAAAATCCTTATAAATAAAGTAATAAATCATGTCCTTCAGAATCAAATTGACCCCTCACACCCTGAAGGCGTCAAAACACTACACTACAGGAACCATGTTAGTGTCTGTTGAAGATGTAAATGCTACAGCTTTACCTCCCTTTCTTTGTTTCTTCAAAAAAGTCAACACAGAAAGTGAAGAGGATGTTGACTGGATGGTCACACCAAGCTTTGTCTGCTAAGTAGAAACACAATGACTGGATCTGATGAAGTTCTCAACCTCCCACCTGATCTGAAGCACGCTTCTTCCACAAGAGCTTAAAACCCAACCGTATACAAAGACACTTACTATTACTCCTATTTATTAATTTCTATATTAGGCTTGAGCACACATCATTTTCAAAACAAAAATATACATATATAAATCTCTTTAGTTACATTTCATTGGTCAAGAGTTTAGGGAAGACATCTCATGCCACTTCATATTTATCGTCAGTGTTCATTTGTAAGCTATATTATTCTGCAGCCATGATTCGGACTGATGGGTTTAATTGCTGGAAACCTGCATATTAAAGGTTGTGTCAGTGATTTCAGGTCCAAAAATAAATGATCACATTCATCTAATCTTTCCTAACGATCTGCTAGCTGCCCGCCCCACAAGCATGCCGTCCAAAAACTGTCTCTGTAGGCAGCCTGACTAATCTGCACACAAACACAATGGGTTTCAGCAACCACCAAAACCAAATTAAACAGTGTTCCAACCAATCAGTGAACTGGAAATGGAATTGGTTGGTGATTGGAAGATCATAGATTAAAATAAGTAGGCTAACTAAAACAGTTACAATTAAAGTTGAAATAATTAAATTTGATGGTTTTAGGAGCTGAATGTTCTTTTTAGCCAATGAATTTACACTCGTGAGGATAATGATGTTTAAAACATTTTAACGCAAAATTTCTATGTGATCAAATATTTTAGAGAAAAATATATATTAATTTTTAAAATGTCCATAGCATTTGAAAAATTCATTTAATTTCCTTTTTTTTTCATCTGGAAAAATCACACTTTTAAAATTCCACTTCCCATATAATAGTTGAGGGGGAGAATGTAAATAGAAATATATTGAGGTCCTCTAGTGGAGCTCAGACCTCTGAATGGTTTAATGTGTCACACAGCTTGACTTTCAGCTCCCATTACTACTTCTAATTCATTATATATGCATGAACATTATCAAACATTCATTTCTTTCTGTGTGTTTGCATTATCACAGTGTGACACACACACACACACACTGCAAACTAACCGTCAACCCATGATGTGGGAATGAACAGTAAGAAACTCACACTGACAGACAGCACGATGGTTTATTTATAGCAGGAATAACACAACTTTGGTTTTGCAAAACCATAACACCACATGCATTTACACAGTTGTACTTTTAAAGAAAATAAAAGAGCAAGAAGTTTAGTTTGAAGTGATGTTAGATGATAGAAGTGAAGCTGATGAACATGTTTGCATTCGTCTTGGATAATGATGCTTATGCAAAACATCCTAGAGATTAAGTAGAAATTTCTTGCAACTAACTTCACTCTTCAACCCTTCTGAAGCCTCTATAGAGCGAATGTTTCCAGCCCCACTGTGCCCATGATGTCGATGTCCCCTACGTGTCGACGGCTCGCAGATCTCACCATCCCGATCCGGTCGTCTGTTAGTCTGTTTCTCATAGTGAACAGGCAAACACTGGTTGTCAACAACATTACAGGCTACAACCACATAGTACTTTACCCTTCTTATAGTCTCGATTTCACACGGCTGCTCCTGTTGCCTTTTTGTGACTATGTACACTGTGAACCTTTCCATGCTGGTGCACAGGTTGCCTCCGTATCTGATGCCTCGTCCATTGCAGATATTTATAATGCTATTCTTGTTGTGTTTGCTGAGGAAGGACTGGCGAGAAGGTCTGTCAGTGCCACAAAGTCCCTTGTCCGTTAAGTAATCTGCCCAAGCATCTTTATCGTTTTCATCGAAAGTATAGGAGAGAATATGTTTGTCTTTAAAATGATTATAAGCGTTGTTATCCGAACGGCTTTGGCAGGGAGAATGGGCATCAGTGAACATGAGAGTGACGAGGAGAACGAGGAGAACTGCAGATCTCATCCTGAGAACAAGAGAGTGACAGACACTTAGAGATTCACAATCAGTGGAAATCGACTATTAATAAGATAATGAACACAAGCTAATGAATGACTTCTACAACACGGATGCATGATTTTCTGAATATATCTCTATATGACTAAAGTAGTTTTGCTGTGAAATATTGTCACATTATTATTTCTTATTTCGGTAACACTTTACAATACGTGTGCACTAATAAGCATTAATTCATGCTTAACTAATGCACAGATAATACTGAATTAATGTGTTACTTATGATTATCTAAGCTATTCATTCATGATTACCACATTAGGAACTAATTAAGAGTATGTCAGGTTAATGTATTCGTTCATACATGAATTGTTATTAATTAAATATGTAATTGTGGATTAATTCCATAATAACTCATTTTTTTAACTAATAGTGTTAATTAATATGTTAATTACCAGAATGAGCCAAAGCCTTGTATTTCAACTTCCAGATACTATGACAGGTACACTAATATGCATTAATTCATGATTAATTAATTAATTGTTAATGCAAATTCATGTGCAAATTACTACAATTACTAAATGACTAGTTAATAATGATGTGCCTCAACAAGTAAAGTCATAACATAATGATACCTTTGCAAATCATTAGCTAATGATTAATTAAGGCAGACAACTGGAAGTTGAAGTGCATAGCTATGACTAATTGTGGTAATTAACACATTAATTTACACTATTAGTTAATAAAATATATTATTAAGGAATTAATACACAATGACACATTGAATTAATAGCAATTCATTAATTACTTAATCTATTAATCATATAGACTCTTTATTAGTTGCTGATGCAGTAATCATTAATTAATGGTTTAGTTCTTGATTAGTTATACATTAACTCATGAGTATCTGTGCATTAGTTAAGCATAAATTAATGCATATTAGTGCACACGTATTGTAAAGTGTTACCCTTATTTCATTTAATATTTTTATTTATTATTTATAATAATATTTTACATTATATTAGCTTTTTATTTTGGTGGAAACCACAGGAAGCCTAGCCTGGCATGCCAGACCTACGTCAAGATGTTAGGTCTGGAAACTCATCATTGACAGGGCTTAATCCGAGGGGATTTTGGGAGAGGTCCGTGCACCTATACCGATCAGAGCACGCGCTGACACGGAGAAAGCCTTTATCCTCGACGCCACAGCACGACTGCGGCAAAAATGACAAGTTGATCGTTTCGCCACAGCTTTTTTGTAACAGCGCACGCGGCGCCGGCCGCATCCGATGATGAACGAGCTAAGACCGAGTATGTCCGAGCTTGCTCTTACCGTCTCAAATCTGTCGTAATTATGTTAAGCCCGCCCGCCGACTCTATACACGATGTGATTGGCCCTACCAGAGTTAGGTTTTTCCACTTCGAGAGTCAACGGTGAGTTGCTAGACCACACTTTGCGGCAAAATAATTGCTGCTGCCGCTAGGGTGCGTCTAGATTTCTAGGCTACAGGAAGCCATCAATGCCGCACTTTTGTCTGACAATAGATTACAGGGATACTCCAACGGAGTGTCCTTCCGTTTTCATATTAAACTATGTTATTCCCTTAACTAAGATGAGTTGATACATTCTGTCCCTTTCTCGTCTCAGCACATGCATGGCACGTGAGACACTTTGATAGCACTTAACTAGCCCAGTTCAGTCAATACGGGCCAAGCAGAGAGGAGACCAAACACCTCCACGTTTTCACCATTAAATACAGTTACCCGAGTAGTGTAACTCGACCAAGAATGGTGACACAAAATAAAATGTTGGATAACTGTAATGTATGGCGGAATTCCCAGCAATTCCCAATACGCATGTGTATTGTCGTGTAATATATACGCGAAAATTAGTTTTTACGTGCATATGAGACGCAGTTTTTGTCGTGCAATTGATAGGCAGTTCATTTGCGTATAATACACACGCACCCACACCACTAATTCTAGCAAGCGTCTAATACACACGCACCCCACACCTAAACTTAACCTAACCAACCAATGCGTATCATATGCACGTAAAAACTCACTTTAGCGTATATATTACACGACAATACACATGCGTGCTATAAAGACGCATTTGGTGTGATCGGGTTGGAATTCCACAGCAAGTGCTTGGGAGCACTTCAACTCGCCACATATACCGTACACTGAAAAAAATGATCTTTGCTGCTTGTTCAAATTGCTTAATTAAAATTAGCTTAAGCAACATAATTGCTTTACATTTTGTCCAAACTTAATTTGATTGTGTCCAATCTGCTTAAATATATGTACAATTTAAGTTTACTTAATCCATTTGTGTTGGATAACATGAATGATTTGTGTTGCATTAACTGAAACTGGGCAGTGCATGTTAATTCCCAGCATGCTTTGCATATGTCTGAATTAGGAGAGAATAAATGTTGAAATTTAGTGTTATTTTATATGTTTTTGAGAAAATAAGAAAAAGTTAGTGTGTAATTGTGTTTAATGTTCAATTACATTGGAATTATTAGAACCATTTAAATTACAGTTGGTTACCATTGTGGAGAAGAGTGGATCATTTGGTTAGGCTGTGGACCAATTCAACTATGCTTAAGCATTCATTCAGTATGCCAACAAGTGCTATTGGTAGTTAACTGCAGGCTATATACAAGAAATTGAGTTGTGTGACACTAAAATACATTAAATCTTGATTAGATAAATGAATATACTGAATTTGCATATCTGAAACAGCCAATCAGGGAGCCTTTTAAAATCACTTTGAGACTATGTAATTGGATAACTTAAAATGACTTAATTCCATGTTGTTGAAGATACATAAATACATTTTGTTTGTGTAACTTAATTGGTTCATGTGGGACCGTTGTATACTATCAAATCATGTAAATCCAACACACTTTTTTTCAGTGTATATCTATGGACTCTGTGCAGTAATATCATCACTTGTGAAAAGTCTCCAGAGAGGGAGGGGGAGAGGACTTCACAAGTGATGATAGTAGTATCCCTTTAATATCTTGATGTGAAGAGTCCTCACGACTAGTTGTAACAGATTAAAATCAGAAAAATAAGATGCATTATTAAGATGATCTTCAGTATCTGAACTATGATTATCATTTGTAGAGTGTATAGATTTACCTGTGTGCCGTTGTTGAGCTCGTGGAAATGAAAGAGTGTCGTTGAGTCTGAGCTGGAGTTCAGAAAGTGTGTGAGATCCTCATTTGACTGACTTTTATTGAGTGTAAAAGAGGAAGGAGTGAAAATGCACCCGTTTCTTGGAAATTCATCACAAACACGTTTCTTGTAATAAAGCAAAACTTGGTGGATGTTTTTGAATCTTTGAGAAATTAAGAAAGTCAGTAACACTTTTGATAACACTTTATTTTGATAATCCACTTTAGATATTCTACGCATTTAGTGTGATCGGGTTGAACTAATACAACTTTGCAGGTACATGTCAATTGGCATTAGAGTATTAGTAGACTGTCGTTTAATATCTGCTACCACTTTATTTTGATGGTCCTCAGCAGACATTACACTGACTATCATTAAATAGTCATCTTATTCTCCTAACCCGTTAGGAGAGGAAATTGGTGCTAATATCCCTGTGTGACATCTTTATTAATTTTTAATCCTGTAGAAGTTTTCAACTGAGAACACTGAGTTCTTTCTTACAAGTAATTATTGAACCAATTTAGACTCATTTTACTAAAATCTAAGCAACTGAGTCTCAGCAATTAGATTCTGTGATCTATGGAATCAAAGCTGAATATCATCTAATAATATAATTTGAGACCAGCATAGCTGCTGTTACAGTACTAAAAGCTGACCGGAGGCCTGATGAAATACATTTAAAATATTTTTTTTTTCTGGGAACGCTTAACTTCATAATTTAAAAAAGATTCCAACACTTTTGCCATCACTGATAATCTTGAAACATCGGTAATTATCTCATTCAGATTTTAGCAAAGAGTTTAATGGCTGATTCCCTTCCATGTGGAATCACATTTGAAGTTAAACTTAAATTAAAAATAGAAGTGATTGGTTCCGCTGTAAAAAAAAAATACTGCAATTAAAAATAAAAATATATTCTCAATATATTATATATCTAAATTTGATAGAGTTTTGCGAACTCATCCATCTAGAATCTGACTATTCTAGAATAGATGAGATGACGTGCGTTGACTTCAACACTTCCTTTTATTTTATGTTGACTTTGAACCGGCAACAATGAAATGGCTATTTAATGTATTAAATATTTTATCTATAATAAATAATATATTATATTTGCTCTATAATATTTCACTTTATAATTCTTTCCTTGACCTTTAAATAGTCAGATTGACTGGTGGAAAATTTTAGACCAGAATCTGACTGTAAAAGAAATAGACTGTAAAAAAAGATGGATGACGCCCTCGCTCTTTCAATCAGTGAAAACTGAAGCCGCCAGTGTTCTCGATATGACGCTGACATCTTGGAACTTGAGTCTGCGCACTTGGCATTTTCAGGACCAGACATGCGCAGTCATGAGCACTAAGTAAAGCCGCGAAATCAAGGCCGCGCCCTCATTCTCGCTGAATCAAACGCAAGCACACGCCCCGCACTTTTCTTAAGTGGCCTCTGTCTGCTTCCGTTCATCTCCAATGATCTCTGCTGATTGCAGAACCTCGTTAAATAAGGTAAATACAACTACTCACGTCCGTTGAAAAACATGGGTAGGTGGGGGTTACGAGCTATACTAGCACCGGTCACTGGGGGCGATTGAGACGTTTTCTCTTCACTTTTGAGGGCTTGTGCGGCACGCTTGTTCAATTTTTTCAAAATGTAGTTTTGATCATTCATATTTTCATTTATCAATAATAATCACATTTAATAAAATAGTTAGTTAATACTAGTTGATGCGTTAACTTATTAACGCTAACTGAGCAGAACGTTTAGCCAAAGCACTCGAGTATGTATAAAATAAATGTTAAAAAAAGCCTTTATTTCATCATGGCTTAGGCAATTAAAACCTGTTTTCAAATAAACACAGCTAATGAGCCTTCATCAGGGTGTTAAATAATGGCACATTATTGTAAAAAAATATATATATATATTTATATATATATATATAATTGCAGAATCTCAATGATGAAAAAACTTCCGCAAAATTTTGCTTAATTCCAAGAAACTTGTTTGCGGTTTGGGTGCATTACCAAGAAATTGGGGATTTTCAGTCCTCCCTCTTACCGGAAATTCGCATTGTAGACAGTAAACCTGAGAATGAAAATAAGTTAAAACTTGAGACTTTAGTCACAAAGAATGTAAATAACGATATTGCATCTCATAATAATGTAGATGACATTGAAGTGGCTGCATGTGTACATTAATCTGAGTAAGGTTACCAATTAGTTAACTAAGCTAATGACAGTCGTGTAAACAAGAGTAAATGTTATTATGACGGAGTCACGATCCCTCCCTAAGAATCTTGGATTAAAGCACCTGATATCTGACTTGTGAAAAATGAATATGCATTAAACAGTCTTTTGACGGTAATAAAACACGTCCAGCTCCTCAGAAGGTTTGAGTTTTATATCCGTATTTGAGTAACTTATGCTTGTCACTTTCGTCAAAAAGTTATGCTTGTCAAAAAGGTGACTTAACTTAGGTAAATCATTAGCTAATCTATTTTTCCATGTCAAACAATGATCTTTTAAGTGTTTGCTCTTATATCACAAACACCATGCGAAACTTTTAATTGTGTTAACATAATCCCTCTATTTTTTGAAAATATTTTGTAGTTGATCATGCTCGATTCACACACAAACTTCAACATTTAGCAGTAAAACAAAACAATGGCCACAATTCAGGTGTATTTATTTTTAATAATTGTAACAATAACAATTTCATTTGCTGTTTTTGTTGTGCTAGTAAATTACCAAGTAGCCTACTTTCTACAGTTTTTTTGTTTCTAGAAATCTTGTGTAAGTGAACTATACTAGCTAAACATTCATCAGAACAAATACACCTTACCGTTTTTTTAATGCAATCGATTTGCATACATTAAGTAAGTCTAACTAATTTGACTTTACAGTGCACCGCAGTTTCAGCAGATGTGGTTCTTATGCTCATTTGATTATGCGTATTCAGCAGATTATTTTCAGTTTCCACACATGTATCAGTGTTAGAGTCAGAGTTGGAGTCTGATACTTGAAGTTCATTCTGTCACGACAGATAGTGGAAATTGGGTGGATCCAAATGCAGCAATTGTATAATCAAGGCAATCCAAATCATCGTCATCCATGCAAGCGTCATAATCCAAATAATCAGGGGCCATATTCACAAATGAATTTTATCTTACCACTAGGAGTACTCCTAAATCCCACTAAAATGGCCCTGTGGGTTTACATTGACAGAACGCAAAGCTTCAGGACCTCAGACCAGCTCTTTGTCTGTTACAGAGGCCAGCAGAAAGCGAAGGCTGTCTCAAAGCAGAGGTTAGCTCACTGGTTAGTGGATGCTATTGCCCAAGCTCCTGAAGCTACGAGCCTTGTCCTGCCTGGTTGCGTGCTCACTCCATGAGAGGTGTTGCCGCCTCCTGGGCACTGGCTCAAGCGCGGCCAGTGGTGCGAGGGAATAGGTCATGTCGGCTTGCTACGACACCTCCGTGCCTCAGCCGGATAATTTAATATTGAGGATGCATCGCCAGCGATATTTAATGCGAAATGGCTCAGCTTGTCAGTTAATTACGGCTCTTCGACAAAATCTCCAGTGTTAAACTAACACACCTGGGAGTGTGTATGAGTCCACACTCAAGAGTGTTAAAGTTAATGAGATCATTAAGTGATTAAATGAGTGATGATTGAGCGTTATTGAAGACACCTAAAGCAGAATCACAAGGAGGAAATCTAAAATTGTAAGCCACCGTTATGGAGATGAGTGTTTGTTTTAGTTGGGCTCTTGACACTTATATTATTAACTTTACATTTTAATTTGCTGTTGCATTTGAGTTATACCTGTCAGAATGAACAAAGCTGATCAATTGTAAAACAATGTTCATCATATAATGACATTCATCATTTAAAAATTTTTGTTGGTGATTTATTCTGCTGGTAAGTGTATAACTAAGAATCTGCTTAAATATCCAGAATGTTAAATATAATATGATAGATTTCTCAAAAGTTGTTTTAAAAATATCTTTCTTAAGGCACACACAGACCTCAAGACTCAGTCAATTCATCTCAACAATGGTGACGAGTAGAATATTCAAGTAGGAAAAGTAAATTACATACACAATTCAGATCATAATTTATTTATACCACAATGCATGATGGGAGCCATTAATGAGTTGTGATTGGTGGCAACAAGGATTATTATGTCACCACGGTTGAGATAGACAGGCTGATTATTGATATCGGTGTTTCTAAATAAAGATCAAAGTGATTTGATCAGAGGTTAAAAGAATAATACAGATATGCAGTGGAAACACAAAACTGTTGCTAACAAGTTAAACCAAATCATCTGAATATATTTTATATTTCAGATCATAGCATGATCATGTCAAAACATAACCAACACTATCAGATCACAGTTGTCTTTGTTCATTTGACTGCTATAAATCAATAACAGCAGACAAACAAAGTTTAAAGTGAAAGTATGAGTGTTAATTTAACACTCATGCCATCCATCTGAAAGCATGTGAAGGTGATTTACTGCTAATCAAGGAACCGGCTTTACTGATTAGGTGCGCATAACAATAGTGTGCGATATATCGCCCAGCCCTACCAACAACACGTCTCTGTTCCCTGTACTCAGGAATGAGGGTTACATACGTAACCAATATGTTTTATTTATCAAGAAATAATCAACAAATTAAACCCTGTTAGTTAATATTTCAACAATTTAACAGCATCTGTTCAGAGTTTTTCCAACTTGTCGTCAGTTTGACTTCCTTCAGGTTGTTTACTTATATTATTCCTCAAATGTGCATCTAACTGGACGTCTAATACTCTCAGGAAAAGAGAAGTGCCACTGAAGAGAAGTGTCTCAACGAGAAGGGGAAATGATAATGTGCAGTTTCAGAATGATCAAATCTCTTGTGAAAGTTCAGTGACATTAATATATTTACTGCTGTGCTGGACAATTTGCCTCTTTAAATAATTATTAGGTATTGCAAAAGAGGGAAGCTGATAACAATGCTTTAAAAACATGCATTTTACTAATTAAACCGCAACTACACTGTTAATGAGTTAGTTAACAATTAACATTTGCATGTTTACTTTAGAAACATTTTTGGTAACACTTTACAATAAGGTTCATTAGTTAACAGTAGTTAACTACATTAGTTAGCATGGACTAATAATGAACTGCACTTATACAGCATTTATTAATCTTTGGTAATGTTAATTGCAACATTTACAAAAACATTGTTAAAATCTTGTTAACATTAAGTCAGTGCACAGTGAACTAACATGAACAAACAATGAACAGCTGTATTTTTATTAACTAACGTTAACAAAGATGAACAAAACAGTAATACATGTATTGCTCATGGTTAGTTCATGTTAGTTAAAACATTAACTAATGAAATTAATGAACCTTATTGTAAAGTGTTACCACATTTTGTCAACATTATGAAGCTGCAGACATCGACTCCATCGATGTTTGGTGTACCCTGGAATAGCCTACAACAGCAGTATAGGCCCGATACCACATGTTTACGATGTTTAAAAATTAGAAAGAAAAAAGATGTTTGCTAATGTTACCTTCATGTTGCACTGCTCTGTTGAAGTGTCCCTTGGGATGTTTTTAGAACTTTGTACAACTTTGTGGGAAATATATAGGGAGCACAAAATGGGCAGTGAAAAATAACTGCAGCATTTATGACATATCTACAAAAAGTCCAAGGTTAAAGGCTATCGTCTATCAAAATATTTCGGGGAGAGGAGGGTAAAAAAACGTTAATTAACGGCTCAAATCTATATCTTTACAAATATTAAATGGAATATTCATATGTTGTATCGATGAGCTAAAGTAGTTTGATTAAAAAATAGATCGAACGAGTACTACGATTCGCTAAATAAAATTGAAGATAGCCTACTCACGTTTTGGCTAATTAAAGTTCTTCACATGTTTATCCGATACAATTTGATAGGAGGCGCTGTCTCGAAAAACGAGGGGTCTGAGAATGAGGGACTCTGGGTGCAGGGGGACTGTAGATACAGGTCTGCGAGTCTGCAGCTTCATATACTCCATTTTGTATACAATAGGCCACAGGCGGAGTGAAACAGCCGCAGGGTTTGGCTGAGATACACTTCCTCTTTAATAGTTTTCAAGCTATGTCACCCCACAACGCATACTTATTTATTCAAACATCTATAAAATCACTGTTTATTTTTACAGAAAAGCAAGAATAATGTGGGATTTGGCATGGCAGAAAACACAAAAATCGCTCCCTTTATAATCACTAAAAAGCTGTCACTCATCACACTTACATCACAATCACACTCAGTGTTTACATATAGGGATATACATAACACTGATTTACATATAGGGATTTTTATGTCCAATAAATTAACAGATATGTTTGTGATTTGCTACATTGCTCAACACTGCAAAAATACATTGTTAGACAAAATTATTTCAGATGAACTAGTCCCTATGCGGCTCTTACAGCTATAAATATACATATTTTAATATATCATTACATTCCAGTGTTGTATAAAGTAGAAGTAGAAGTAGAAAAAAAGTAGAAATCCTGCCATGTGTTTATTCCAGCTTTCTGAACCTGGACTTTACTCCTCTAAAGAGAACAGAAAAAGAAACGAACAGAAACACAAGAACTACAACTGACTTCAGACACGGTCTTGAAAAGGCCGAAAAGAAGACATTAAATTTGAAGATCTCAGCAGAGAAAGATTAAACAACTCCACAAACAGCATTACCAGCTTCACTTATTACTAACCAGACTGACTTTATTTCTGTCAGACTTCTACAGAAGAGTTTATTGAGAATTAACAGAGGTTTAACTCTGTGTTTCATTTGAAGTCACCATAACATCAGAATCTCTGAAGGAGAAAATCGAAATTGGTTACCATTATGGAGATCAGTGTTTGCTTTAGTTGGGCTCTTGACCCTTACATGATTCTTTTCAGATCTTAATTTGGCTGCTTTACCTGAGTTACAACAGCCAGATGAACCATACTTGAAAATCATAAGTATTTGTCACTTTTACAATGTAATTCAAATCTTTTCTTAAAATCTAATCATATACAAAGTATTTGTTTTTTATTATTTACTCTTTAAGCCATCAAGAATCAGCCTGTGATTCTCAATAATGGTGACAATTAAGTGTTTAATTGAGTGATGATTGAGCACTATTGAAGACACCTAAAGCAGAATCACTGAAGGAGAAAACCAGAATTTCAGGTCACCATTATGGAGATCAGTGTTTGCTTTAGTTGGGCTTCTTGACCCTTATATTATAAACTTTAGATTTTGTTTGGCTGTTGTATCTGAGTTAAAACAGTTAGATGAAACAAAGAAAAAACATACAAACTAATAGGTTTGGTCATATTGTGACAATCGTCAAAGCATTTTGATTTGTAAGCATATGTATTCCTTCAGTTGTCGAGCCTGTGCGCTTTACCCTGACGTTTCAGGATTATCCCCGGCAGGTGCGCATGGACTGGGTTCGGTAGCCTAATGAAAGGCTTTCAATGACCAAAAAATAATTCAGACTGACAAAATAATAAAAAATACATTCTTCTTCTAAATAACAATAAGCGTCATTAATACAAATCATAATAATAAGAAGAATATTACAAATTGTCATGCAATTATTAATGTGTGAATGAATGGTAGGCTACTTCACATCATCATCATCACTATTATACATGTGACGTGATTTGAAATTGAATGCTCATTTCAAAAGACGTGCTGTAAAATAATGCATTGTGAGATAGGTCATTTCGGCTCCACGTCGGAGAAGTTTCTCTTCTTTGCCTTCTTCCGTGTGTCCATGGCGTAAAATGAGGGCGTGGGGGAGCGGAGACTTGAATATATAAGGGCGTGTTATTCTAATGACGATCGTTTTCGGCCGCAGGATTTATCAAGGGCAGGCATTGCGTACACCTGGATTTCAAAGGTACGTACAGCTTCATAAATCAGCCGGTGAGGGAGTGTAAGCATAATCATACACCAACATATACGCCCGTTTCTACGCAACAATGATAAATGAGGGCCAATGTATATCAGAAATGATAAAACATGTTGTCTTATTATAATGATAAGGATTATTATTGTCACTTCCATAGATATCAGCAAAATCTAAATCATTGTTTTGCTAGTACTTATGTGTATTTAAATGTCTGAAACTTAAAATAAACATTATGTATTTGAAAACACTCAATAGTTGTGATATATGAATGACAGCATTGCCTTAGTGCCAGCGAACATGTGAAAGCACATTTGAATTTAGAAGTTGATAACCTAACATGTATATATAGCGGCTGCAGTGCAGAGCAGTGTGTAGAAGACATCAGCTATCAAAAACTGATAAATTATAGTTATTGTTGTTTTTTTTTATTAAAATATAAGCGATTACAAAAGAAACGTTTACAGTTCATGTTTTTTTTATTGCATGGAAAAATCCCATTTACAGTTTTTTTCAATTGCTTACACACTAAAATGAAAACTTTCCCACTATTAGCAAAACCTTACACTCAAGGAGCAAAACACCTGCCTAGATTTGCACAATTGTAAGCACGTTGTCAGCTTTACCCGTTTTGCAAAACATTACACACAGTGATTTGTAAAACACTACAGACATTTTCAACTTAGACACAGATAAGGATTGTGAGGTTACTTCCTTGTCATTACAAAGCCCCAGTTTGCCATTGACCACACTAATGAACGAACTGGATATTCACATCCACCAGGTGTGGAAGCACAGATGTGCGAATTTGAAAACGCAGCACTCAGGTGTGCTATAAAAGGCAGCAGGTGAGTCTTCAACAAAAATAGAAGGATCTAGAAGAAGAAGAAGAGTGAGAATAAGAGGGGGAGCTCAAAGAGGACATGAAGGAGGGGTAGGGGAAGAGGAAAAGGAGGAAGAGGAAAAGGAGGAAGAGGAGAAGGAGGTAGAGGAGGGGATGAAGGAGGAAGAGGATGAGGAGAAGGAGGTAGAGGATGAAGAACAGGAGAAGGAGGTAGAGGAAGAGGAGAAGAAGGAGATAGAGGAAGAGGCCTAGGTAGAGGAAGAGGTAGAGAAGGACTTGAGATTGATAGAACCTGAACAAAGAAGACGAGGACAAAATTTGACTCAAGAAATCCATGCAACACTTATTGACCATGTTACCATGTTATCAACCATGATGGACTGACACTGGAAGCTGGACAAAGAGATCAACCAAATCTCTGGTTGATACTGTAACTTAATAGATACAATATTCTTGTTGCTTTTACAGTAGTTTTACTTCAGAGTCAAAGTGTATGTACTTCATGCAGTAATTGTAATTTGTCTACAGATTTTATTTGTTTCAGTGATTTCATTGTTGGTTGATTGCTGTAACTGATTATGGTAAGATATACTGTAAGTATTGAAATAAATACTTGAAATATTCAGTCTGCAGCATCAGTGTTGTGCAGTGCTTGGAAAGTATATCTATTTGTGCACATTCTCCCTATATCTCAAACTAATCATGAAGAATGTTGTGAGTTTGTCACTATTTTTTTTTCATCTAAATTATCCCTTACATAACAATGTCTGGACAAAAATCTAGCACATGCTATTTACTTAAAATATTATTATTAAAAATGTAAAAAAAAAAAATCCCATGCATTATTTTGACAAAAAAACAAACAAACAAAAAAAGATAAAGCACATACAACAATGATAATATAATCTATTCCATAAATAACTAAAAACTGCTGTTCCCTAATCAGTACAATTGTTCTCATTATTTAACAGTTTGTGTTGATGTTTCTGTGCCTTTTTCTGCTGCACCTTTGGCGTTCTCATAGTTGAGTTTGGCTGTGTTCTTTATAGTGACACACACCAAATCGCCCTCATCTGCTGCTTTGTATCCAGTGATTCCTCCTCCGATCGCTCCGGCAAAAGCTGCGACTCCGAAAGCAACGCCTGTAGCGGCAGCGAGACCTGATCCAGCTAATCCTACTCCAGCTCCGGCAGCAACAATCCCTGCTTTCAGCGCTACTGCTCCTGCTGCTATTCCCGCGGTTCCGGCCACTCCTGCCGCGGCTCCTGCTTTCACCACCTTGGGAACATTGGTGGCTTTCAGTAAACTCACAACAGACGCCACTGCGACACCGATTCCCAGAAAAGCACCGGTCAGCGTCCCTGTGGTCACTCCCGCGAGCCGATTGAGAAGTTTTTTGTGCACAATCTTTTTCGCTAATTCTCGTTTCTCTTCTGGCAACAAATTGACCTCGTCTACGTTCTTCATCTCCTCTTGAATCTCTTCCTCCACCATCTGAAGCAGTTCATTGGTGTAGCAGCCGTTCTTGCTGTCCTTCAGCTTCTGTTCAATGGTCTCCAGCAGATTTTTCACCTGAACTCTGTTGCTCCTGTATCCAATTTTCCGCTTTTTCCAGTATTTACTGTCAATGACGTGACAGCGGCCTCCACATTTATCAACAAGCTCCTTTAGCTTTCGGACTCACCTTCACGAATTCCTCAATGGTTTGACCTTCCAGCTGTTCACGTGAGTGAATAAAACCACTGAATGATTGAAGGTATCTTCTCCACAACACTCCACGATTTTATCCACAATCTCCATTTCTTGTTCTGTGTATCTACCGACCTTCAGGACGATGGTGAACATGTCTGGACCCGGAGAGCTTTCAATCACTGGATCTAATGATCTCAGATTTGATGGTCTCCTCATTCAGTCCAGTGTCCAAGAGTCCAGGAGTGTCAATAACGGTGATCTTTCTGCCATAGACCTTCCGATCTCCACTGACACATTCAGCCGTCACAGACTCAGGTGAAGCTTTACTCTTGAAGAACTTGCTGTTTGAGAATCGGTATTCCGGCGCTGCTCTTGCCATCTCCTAGTTTTCCAAGAAGCACAATCCTTTTCCCAGGCTGAGACTCAGGAAGCTGTTTGAGAAATATGTTGTTGTTAGTATAAGAATTTACTGTTCCAGTTAAAATAAAACAAAAGCTATGAAGCCCACAGATCTAAATGAGTTCTTGAACATATAACCATAGTAAGGAAAACAAAATCATGCTTTTGATTTTGCTCATGATTATGAGATAAAGTAATTAAAATTCGATTATTTCAGACTAGGGGAGCGCGGGGCACAACGTAACACGCTTGTTTTAAATACTTCCACACATGCTGGCATGACGAAACTTGGTGTATTTACTAGTCGCCATTTCAACACTATATAGAGAAAAAAATGCGCCAAAATTCCAAAGTCTTTGTAAGATATCACTGAACATTTATTTAACCATAGCAAAAGTGCATTTCTTACTTAAGTTAATTTTTCGTCTCTATTTTTTGTGTTTATTTAAAATTAGACAAATCTGATATTATTTTAATCTCCAATCTGTTGTTTAACCGTTGATTTAGTTCTTTCATGCTTCGCTAACTAGCAGAAGACACTAGCAGGGTTTAAATCCCAGTTGTGCAGTTGGGGCATGTTGTAACACTGTGTTACAATGTGCCCCTATTAGAAATATGATATTATATTCTATACTTTTATGAATTCTATTGAGAAAACATGAGAAACATGTAAATAAAGACTGAGAGTCAATGCTCAGAAATTATTAAGTATTATTTTGTTTTTGAATTATGCTGTATAGCTGTGTTTTCCGATGTGTTTGTTGTCAAACTCAAAAATTAGTTTATTTTTAATTATTAAAAAATGCCATTATTTTATATGAAAAAGTTAATAATTGTATTTTATTAAGAAAATATTTTGGTTTGACTTGCATATGTTTTTGATCAGATCAGATAGCATTTTAAGCTGTCATATGGTGATGTTACAATGTGCCCCTCACATGTTACAATTTACCCCACCTATGGGGCATGTTGTCACATTTCACTTCCATTCTTTCAGGGTAAATCAAGAAAAAAGTATACACTGTATTAATAAAACAAAACCACATAATTGTGCTAGACATGTGGGAAATTAATGTGGGGGAAAAAAACTCTAAACCCTAAGTAGATTTACACAAATTGACAGTCAAAAAGTGTTACTTTGTGCCCACTCTACCCCTAAGTCATATTGATGACATCAAAACTCAGTATGTATGCCATTAAAATCTAAATGATCACATACTATCTCATGATTATGCCATAAAATATAAAGATTATGTTATGCAAATTCATGATTTTGGCATAAAAAGTAAAATAACAAATTAAATGGATAACAAAAATGTATTTAATTATTACATAAATAATGATAAAAAGTCATAATTACGTTGAGAGAGTATTGACATACTAAGTAATTGCATTTGATAGTCATCTGTCCCATACAAAGTTGAATTTATGACATAGTAAGTCACTATTATAATTCAAAAAGTCAAAATTATGATTTTCCCTGCATGATTACACATGATCACAAAAGTTGCTAATCTCGAAAAAGTTGAAATCAGCTATAAAAAGTCATAATTACTAGTCTCAGAAGCTATGTTATTAAAAGGAGTGATTATTTAAATAAAATCTACAGACGTATGTTGTCTTTAAAGCGTATAAAAACAACATTTAACCCCATTGATTTGCATTGCAGGGAAAATGTTAGACGTTTGTCAAATTTATGAGCAGCAGCTGAAATAAAGAAAGTCCTACAGTTTTGAAACTAAATCTGGGTAGTAAATGAAAATAGCATTTTCATTTCGGGGTTAGCTGTCCCTTTGAGAGTGGTGTGATCTGATTTTCTAAAGGTCAAACTAATAGCTTTTATGTTAAATAGTGAAACACTTGCAATAGTTCAAAGTCAAAGAAAAAAAACACTTCAAAATCATGTTTTAGAATAATGATTTGATGAAAGGCATCTTTTTCTTACCTCCCATGTTCTTGTCCTGCTCTTCAACTGATATGCTTTAAAGTATAAAATTATGTTGTATAATGTTTTCATCTATAATCGTATCCAGTTATGGTTCCTGGTGTTCTATGTGATCAATTAACAAAATTGATAATATAAATACAAATGCCATTTGACATATATCAGCGAGAAGCTTGAAGAGTTTCGCTGCTCAAAACACCTTTGAATGAGTCATTTGACAGTACAGATGAGCTACAGGAATTACCAGAATGACTAGTTCTCTGAATACTTTCTGGAACCTCCTTCTACACACCTCATTTACACATTCCTTCAAAATCAAAGACACAAAACTCCTCATGTGAGTTAAACACATGGCAAACATAATGTCAGCTCAGTTATAAGCACTATTACCTATAACTGTGTCAATTAACCATTTAAGGGGCAAGCATAAATAATTTTGATGGAAAAATGATTAATTGCTATTTTTGTATGTATCTAGACTAAAATGACAGTTCATGCATTTTTTTTTTTCAAAATATGACCTATAGTTTCTAAGTTACACTCTGTATCTCCCGAGAATACATTTAGGGTAATGCAATTTATTATTTTTTATTATAGTTAATATGACAACTTTTAAAACATTTAATGAACAATTAATTAGCTACAATTTTTCATGTTATCCATACAACATTAGAACAAATTGGAAAAACTGAACTTTTTCTCCCAAGATGCATTGCCTATGTAGGATATACATTTAATAATTCATACATTTTTAAACAGTTCATGTGCCGATTTTTTAAACACCTTTTTCCTGTTTTTTTTTTTAATTCTACCATCTTCCATGTTGTGCCCCACAACAGATATGTTTTATGGGCAATGGAAGCTGAGAAAACAGTTGCAAGCATTTTGTCCAGTGACCTAACTTTGCACTTCTGACACATGATGGATATCTGCCCATCCTGGCACATCCAAAACCTTTATTCTATTCAATATCTGTAGAGACAGGCCTCAAAACATTGAGAATATCTGTGAGGGATCAGCCCTGGAAAATATCCTTATCCCCAGGATACAGACATTCAATGCCCAATAATCAAAGTTGTGAGAAGATTATTTTGAAACATGCAAAACTATCCTTAAAAAACTACTTTCTAAAACAAAATCACTCTAAAATAGCATATAATCGTGAAAAATACAAAAACACTTAGCTCATGGCCAGTGTCTTTGTCCACGCATGCTGCCATTTTGGATTTTGATACAAATATTTGGAATGTTACAGCAAAAAGTCACATGACCTGATAGCTTGTTTTCACGTGACGTCACGACACTGCGTTGCCATGGCGCGAAGATCAGATGGAGGGCAGGAAGTGAATTTCTATATTAGGAAGCACTATAACACACTCAAATGCCTATGTTTTGCGTCGTTTATGGTTGCTCAAATCGATCAAACCACAAAGATTTTTTTATTGTGTGCCAAAAGTTGTTGTTCATGAGGGGGAAAATACAAGAAATTGACAGAAAAACACCGGTAAAAAATGCCTTGTAAACCTAATTTGCGTCTGCGGAGGAGCCGAATGGGAAAATGCCCGTGTGTTTGTACAGTGTGCAGTGATCACTTCGTCAAATGTGAGTTAATACATTATTTATGTGGCTTATAATTACATTATTCAGGTGTTTAAATACACTTATGTGGCTGTTTGTGTAACGTGCCAGTTTCTGAACTTTGTAAAGTCAAAGCATGTCTGTAAAGCCCTATTCGCACAGGATTAAGTATTATCTGGTGACCTGTAGTGATTTGTAATAATTGCGGAGTTTGTCTGTTATCTTAATCCTGTGCGAATCGGCAATGTCTGTAATTTGTAAAGTAATAATTTCCCCGCAAATGACCTACTATATTTCGCCGAACACCGAGGTCCTGTGATAATATTAGTCCCGTGCGAATCGACGTCTCTGTGATTTGGCCGGATCATATATCATTTTTTCAAGGTTTTTGTTTCATCTGCGCCTTTTTATCCATCTTTCGCGGATAATAGAGGCTGAGTTGGAGTGTTTTAATAGTATTTTGGGTGCGGGGTCATATCGCTAGTACAACTAACTCATACAATTTGCAGAAAGAGAAAGCTGAAAACCATAAGAGCAAAAACAAAAAGAACGATTAGATCACAGGCTTCGCTTATTCCCGTGCGAATGCGCCACACGAAACTCAGATGTGGGTGGGTAATTTCAAATTCACATGTGGTCCCCAGGTAATACTAATCCCGTGCGAATAGGGCTTTAGTTGCTGATATCTACAGTCTCGATGGCAGGCAAATCTCTCAATTCAGTTGAAAATCGGTCCTCTTCATAACGTAAGGATCACGTCCAACATTATGTTTCGATTTTCTGTTTATATATTTCTCTTGTAATAGCGTCTAAAGTAGTACAGGTACGGATTTTCCTCCATCTTGGCCATTGCGCTCTTCACTCCTTGCCCTCCACCTGCAGTCCGCGCGTAAACACAATCACGTGACTGCAAACCACCTATTACATGACCCATCACCCCATCAGTGTTTCTCATCAACTGCAACCAAATAATGCCCCTCCCCCATAGCCCCTCCCCCTGTGTGTGTGTGTGTGTGTGTGTGTGAGTGTGAGACACCTAGCTGCTCCTGACAGTGCTTTGGTGGCCATTTGGTCTGTGAAAGCGCTATATAAATGTAGCAACCCGATCTCACGACCAAGTCGTACAAATTCGACGAATGATTAAAAAGTGGCTAATTCGTAACAATTCATACGACCTCACTCGTACGAATTTGTACGATTTTGCTAATTCGTACATATTTTACGAATTGGCCAATTCGTATGAATTCGTATCGAATGACCTACCCCTTACCCCGCCCTAAACCTAACCATCACGTGGGTTTAGACAAATTGTACAAATTCGTACGAGTGAGGTTCATACGAATTAGACACTTTTAATCATTCGTCCAATTTGTACGAATTGGGCGTGAGATAGTGTTGCAGATGCAAAAACCTCTAAATGCCATTTGAAATTTTCTTCTAAAATGATCATTTTTATCAAGCTTGTATATTTAAGTTCAGTAATTTTACTTAAATGACAATTAATAGGTAATCTTCATTGCCATTTAAGTGAAATTATTGAACTTAAATATACAAGCTTGATAAAAATGATCATTTTAGAAGAAAATTTCAAATGGCACTTAGAGGCTTTTGCATCTGAACTCTTCAAATGAAATCTATTTAACATTTCCATGTATTCACCGCAATATTGGTCAACTTCTCTGTGGCTGTACAGACAATAGAGTGAATGGATTTTTTTTTTTTCATTCTTTTTTCTATTCATATTCTTAGGATTGTACTATATAACCATAACCAGCATCTAAACTACGATATTAATAATGAACAATCTTTGAAATCGTATACCATAGCTTTAATTCCTAAGTATGTAACTTGATCTTTCACAGGGATATTGCATATAGAGTGAACATTACAGATTTTATTGACATTAACTCACATTTGTTAATATTTAGAGACAGACCCGAAGCTCTTGAAAAGGAATCAATCCCTCTTAAAGCTAAAGAGATTTGAGAGGCATCATTTAAAAACAAAGTGTTGTTTTAATAATCTGGCTAATAATAATCTGTCTATTGTCAACTGCGATACTTTGTAAATTACTACTGGAAATATGCAGAGCTAAAATTGTGAGGCAAGCGAGAATAAATATGGAGATGTAGGACAGCCTTGACTTAATCCAGAGGACAAATCAAATCTTGGGGAGGTTCCAAATTTTAATTTAATAACTCTATTATTATTTCTATACAAATTCCTGGTGGCTCTACAAAACGAATCTCCAAAGCCAAATTTGTTAAGGGCTTGAAATATGAAATTATGCTCAAGCAAAAAGCAATTAACTATCATTTGGGATGAGATCTTTGTAATCTAAAATATGTAGGACTGATCTCATTATTATTATTATTATTATTATTCGTAAATTATTACTTCATTATTATTCGTAATGTAACGTTTTTCCATAAAACCTGAGTATAGTACAGTTAAGGACATCTTTAATTATTTTTACTTAAATTAATCATTATTAAAGAGGGTAATTGGCCTCCAGTTTTCTAAACGTTGTTTGTCTTTATTGGGTTTGGGTATCAGAGTGATGTGACCCGTGGAGTCGTGCTCGCTGAAGAGCTTCCAGACTTTACTCAAACACTTTCAGTAAGAAAGGGGATCGTCTCTCCGCAAACATCTTATATAACTCTGAGGTTAAACCATCACAGCCGGGACTTTTATTATTTATTAAACTTGTAATAATAATAGCCTGTAGAATTTCTGATTGGGATATATCATTATCACAAGCTTCTTTATCTTCTAAAGCAATAACTTTATTTTGATTAATAGAAAGAACAAAAAAAGATTTGGCTAAATTGTCACAATATCTTGATGTAAGTTATTATAGTATTTGGAGCAAAAAGAAGTTACTTATTTCCCAGGGATTCTCCAAAACTTCATCATCTCTGTGGAGATCAACAGAAACACTCACAGCATTGGATCTTTCCATCGTTAAAGAAAAGGCTGAATTTTGCTCTCCTTCCAGCCATTTTATCCTGGATCTAACATAGGCTCCTTTAGCTTTGGATCTATACAGGTTTGGAATAATCAATGCTGTGGATATCTGTCAATGGTTCATTAAAAGATATAGCAGATAGATGTGATATAACTTTATCGTCTTTTGAATGTTCGAACTGTGTAGATTGAGTCAATGTGTGTTGAACCGCTGTTATAAAACTAGGATGGCCTAATATTGTGTGTTTGCAATGAGTGTGTTATTCCAGTTATATTGTTAATGTTGAACGGTCAGCTTTAAAGTGACTGAATTAATCAGATGTAGGAGAGGACCTCTAGAAACTGTGTTAGAGAAATTTAACTGAAGGAATTTATAGAATTTTTTTGTTTGTGAATTATTTTTTAATGTCAATAAAAACTGTAATGTTCCCTCTATATGCAAGATCCCTGTGAAAGATCAAGTTACATACTTAGGAATTAAAGCTATGGTATACGATTTCAAAGATTGTTCATTATTAATCAACAGGGTTCATCTGTTATAAAGTAACAAGTAGAATCCTTTGACCTTAACTAGACTTATACATTTCTAAAAACAAACAAACAAAAACAAACAGTCAATCCGCTACAATATTGCAACATGTGTGTGGTTCATAAATCAGAACACAAGATATTTTATTCTCTACTTTTTTATTTATAATAAACTGTATTTAGATGGTCACAATAGTTTTTCTAACAAGTAAAACACAGGAGTGATTATAGAAAGAAGCCACACCACCAGAATACACAGATCCCATGAATCAGCTGACGTTGCTTGTGCTTTACTTTTTTTTAGCCAATACACTTCATGCCACATCTTTGACCCATGATCTACTAATGTCTAGTTGACTGCATGTACATTTGATTGAATAGTCATGGGTTGAAGATATGTTTGAGTCGACAGAAAATTTGATGTGCGTGTGTGTGTGTGTGTGTGTGTGTGTGTGTGTGTGTGTGTGTGTGTGTGTGTGTGTGTGTGTGTGTGTGTGTGTGTGTGTGTGTGTGTGTGTGTGTGTGTGTGTGTGTGTGTGTGTGTGTGTGTGTGTGTGTGTGTGTGTGTGTATATAATCCACATTAGTATTTTAGTACTTTAAATGCTCAAAGTAAGTTATGTTGATAAAAAAAACATTAAGAAGACTCATAAGAAGCTCATAAGATACACTTCAGTTACAGAAATGATAATTTTAGTTAGGCAAAAGAAGACAATAAAGATTTGCCAGTAATGTAAGAACACACACATCTCCTTCAGTCTTCATATCTGCTGCAGATGAAGTTGAGTTTGTGAGTTTCAGGAAGGCTGATCCAGCGCTGATCTCCTCTAGACTGAACTGCTCCAGATCTCACTGTAAGCTCACAGTCCTCGTCTCCTGTGCCGTTCCCTGGAGCCCAGTTCTGATAGCACACGGTCTCTCCGCTCACCCAGAACCAGATGCCCACAGTGCAGGAGTGACGTAAACCCAACCACACCGCCTCAGTAGACGCACGTTTAACCACATTCATCACCTCCTCCTGCATCTGGACTGAATGAACCAAGACCAGATCCGTATAATTCTGTCTGCAGTATCTCAGAGCTTCAGTCCACGTCAGAGTCTCAGTGATCAGAATCAGTTTATCTGGACACAAAACACACCACAAGCAAACACTGAGAGAGACTGATCAAAAACAACATGCAGAACACACACTGTGGAGGAATCTGTCATGTCAGACATGTAGCGTGAACTTTAAGATATCTGGAGGTGATGGATGGAGTGTGTGTGTGTGTGCGTGTGTGTGTGTGCGTGTGTGTGTGTGTGTGTGTGTGTGTGTGTGTGTGTGTGCGTGCGTGCGTGTGTGCGTGTGTGTGTGTGTGTGTGAGGATCTGCTCACCTTCATGACACACAAAAGGATATCGGCCGTTGCAAGAGATGTCATATCCATTGACCCTGAGCGTAATGGTTTGATCACTGTACAGTTTTCATTTCCTCCATAATTATTAGGTTCACCAGTATACCAGTATCTGAAAGAGGAGTTACTCTGATCTGACCACTGCCATGAGTCTCTGACTCTGAACAGACCGATCCAGATCTGTGATCCAGATAACCCAAGACTACTAATGAAATCCTGAACCTGTTGATTCTCATTCTGGTTCCTCACACTGACCAGATCAGTGTTATTCTGTCTGCAGAAACTCTGAGCGTCTCTCCAGTTCTTCATCTGATTGACAAAGACGAGTCCTGTGCTCACTTTAAGAAAAACACATGGAAATAGATTCATGAATCAGTTTGTTATGCTTATTTTGCATTATGGTTTTTAATGAGAATAAGAGCATTGGTGAAAGCATCAGAAACACGTGTCATTCAAAGACTGTTGCTACAGTTGATGATAAAATAATATATATATATATATATAAACAAAAGTAACATTTGTGATTTTTGTGATAATTTTATTGTAACTTTACATTTTTTATGTTTTGTTACATGTTTCTCTAGAATTGAAAATTAAGACAAAGAGATAAATGAGATAAACAAATGATGATGTTAAACAGGTGACATGCTCGCATCCACTATATGGCTCGGTGCTTTAAATGGCACCACCTCTGATAAGGTCCTCAAGCGTACCGTATCGATACTAAAATGTGATGTTAAAACATTACAGGTCACTGATTAGTCAGAGAGATCGTCACTACTGCCGTCATTGGATTTGCAACACAAAACACCAAACCTACTAGATTTAAACAGCCACTGCATGAATATTTAGGCTATTCACACAATTTGTATTAAATTACTTGCTTGAAAAAAACAACAAAAAAAAAAAAACAGAAATGTCTGAATCGAACCAGGAATGAAAAAGTTTTTCAGCAACTTTGATGGACAGTCTGTAATCCCACTGTTACATACATGTGGTTGTGCGTGGATCTCTCTTTCTCTTTTCGCGTTTGCGCATGTGTGAGCGTCTGTTGAGCATGAGTGGAGGGTGACTCGGAGCGTGGCTGAAGTTTTCTTTTCTACTTTTTACGATCTGTTGTTTTCTTTTCTTCTGCTATATCTTGCTGAAATTGGTATTGTGTGTGTTTGTAGGGGGTAGAGTAGGATAGGGGAGGTTTAGCCAGATTTTTAACTGGCGGCCATGGAATGAGTTTGGGAGGAGCGGGGCTACGCCCAGCTCACCCGGCGGCATGGTATTAAAGTGCCGGTTTGAAGTGAGAGCTCAGTAGAGGAGGTTAGTATAGCGATCGTAAAAATTAGTTGGATATAACACGTATACGGTCTGCTTCTAGGATGAACGGTGCTGTTGTTCTTTTTTTGGATAAGATCGAAAAAGTAAAATGAGGTTGTTGAGAAAGGGATAACGCTGAATGAAAGTTTTGTGAAAGTTTTTCCTCTGGTTAATCCAGCGAAGAAAGTAATGCTATTGAATGCGCCCCCTTTCATTAAGGACGAAAGCTTTAGAGAAGGAACTTTCAAGACATGGTCAGATTTGTCTCGACCATAAGAAAGATTCCTTTAGGTTGTAAGTCTCCGTTATTGAAGCATGTTGTCTCTTTCAGGAAACAACAACATTATGGACAAAATGTATTTTTCATATATATATGCTTTATGACTTTATTTTCGATTTGATCAAAGAACGTAAACCTGCAAACGCTGTTTGAGTATAACATTAGTTAGCCAGTCAGTTGCTATCATTGCCAGTCAGATACTATTGTGTAAAACAAACGTGTATAAAGTTAAAAAATGAAGCAAATTATCATTCAGAAACCTTTATTAAGAGCCGTGTGTGGTGATGTTCTGCTTACTCGATTCATCGCGGCTTCTCGGTCTGATTCTGCCTCACTGATACTGCAGTCTCGACATCATTATTTACGTGTATCCACCGTCTATGGCATGGGTCACCAATCTCGGTCCTGGGAGGGCCGGTGTCCTGCAGAGTTTAGCTCCAACCCCAATTAAAAACACCTGAACCAGCTAATCAAGGTCTCACTAGGCATAATAGAAACTTTCAGGCAGGTGTGTTGGACCTGGTTGGAGCTAAACTCTGCAGGACATCGGCCCTCCAGGACCGAGATTGGTGACCACTGGTCTATGGTATCCACCTTTGGCATGCCCGCCCGTTTCGCCCGTAAAAGGTAATGGGCGTAATCTTCCGGACAACGTGAGCGACAGTTTAGCCAATCACAACACACCGGCCTAACGAACCAATCTGAGCCCGCTGACGTCATTCTGAGGGAGTGTTTTCATAGAATCAGGAAGTCATCCGCTCGTTCAGGGGACAGAGGAGAGCGTGGCTGACAATAAAGGTGAAATTTATGAAAAATAAGACTTTTAAAAAAAGAAAAACCACGGATACATGTTATATTTCACCCCATAAACACAATCATGCAAAGAAAAAGAGCAGTAAACCCGCCCTTTAAGAGAAAAACAGATCAATGGGAAGTTGTGCCTAAATCTAAGAAGAAAATGCAGGATGGTGTTGTAACTGATGATGGAGCTCAGTGGGGAGTCCTGTAGTGCAGATGAGGTTTCAGAATCAGACAGTGAAAGAGAAACTGTCGATTCTCTCTCAATTCAAATCTGGAAAACTTTAGTGGTTACAGCTTGGAGCGAATAAGACATGTTTTTACAATCCACGAAGGGAAGCGAAATGTTGAAGTCATTGATCATTTTTCTGATCAGACGATGTTTATTGAGTCAGCCAGAATGGCGATGAGGCGGAAGAGGGGAAAATTGTTTGTCAAATCCAGAGGTGTATCGGCTGAAGAAAATTGTGCAAAAATTGAGTTCTCAAATAATGCAAAATGAAAGTGATCAAATGGTGGAGTAATATTAATGTGTATGTGTTGTGCCTTTTGGTTTGCTCTCTTCTAATGAGTAATTTTAAAATCTCATCCATTAATTTGAATGGAGCAAGATGTGCTGTTAAAAGAGCACAACTATATGATGTTTTAAAAATTAAAGGTATAGATATTGCATTTGTACAGGAAACTCATAGCACGCAAGAAAATGCTGTAGAATGGCAAAAGGAATGGGATGGCCAGTCTTGTTTAAGTCATAAACGTGTTTTTAGTGCAGGAGTTGGAATTTTATTTTCCAAAAAATTCTTGCCAGATTCCTATAATGTAGAAGAGATAGTGAAAGGAAGGTTATTAAAAGTTACAGCAAAATATGACAAGATTGTTTTGGAATTGATTAATGTTTATGTTCCAGTCAATGCATCTGAGAGAATGATTTTTTTACAACATACTTGCTAATACAATCCAGCAATGTCTAGAGTGTTATTTGATACTTGGTGGAGATTTTAATTGCACAGCCGATGATATTGATAGAAATCATTTAGAGCCTCACAGTGCTTCAAGAAGTCGACTGCTGCAACTTATTAAATCAAATGAACTTCGTGATGTCTGGAGGAACTTGAATGATGATATAAGACAATACACTTGGACACATGTAAGAGAAAATCACATTGCTTTGGCAAGGTTGGATAGATTTTATTGTTATAAGTTTCAGTCTCAATGCTATAAAAGTTGTCACATATGTCCAGTAGGTTTTTCAGATCATTCTATGGTGATTACTTCTGTGTATATCAATTCTATAAAAATTACAAGTGCTTATTGGCATTTTAATTGTGCATTTATTGAAGATTTTAATTTCAAGAAATGTCTTAGGTATCTTTGGGAAAAATGGAGATTGCAAAAAGAAAATTTTATTTCATTGCAACAATGGTGGGATGCTGGAAAACTTCAAATTGAACAATTTTGTAATCAATATGCTTTCAATGTGACAAAGGACATCATAGAATCTATAAAAAGGCTGGAATCTGAAATTTTGGAGCTTCAATATTTATGTGGGGCCATATGTATTGTTTTAATAAAAATGACATTACATAATAACCCACTGTCACTGTCAGGGAGTTTATTTACCCATATGTATACACATAAAACATGATATCAGTTTTAAAAATCAAACATTTTAAAAGAGAACAATATCGCAGTTGTTTAAACCAATGAGCATTAAGCTGTGTCGTCAGCAAGTCATTTCTCATCATGCTTTTGATCAGCACAGTTGGTGGAGAGCAACTGCGCGCGACTGCAGAATCCGACAGGTGCACCTTGCGCTCGCGAGCGTTTACGTCGGCATGACATCAGAGCAAGGCGGACCGGTCTCGGACACATTTCTAACCGGCATGCATCTTTTCTTAGGCTTACTACATTGCTGATCTGCTGTTGGCTGGGAGTGCTGTCCGTTTCCATCAATGGCGTGACGTCACCTCCCCCGCAGCATTTAAAATGACGCTGAAAGGAATGCGAGCAGCTTGTTTTTCTGTCGCTCTGTTTTGTTGCCCTGTACGCTCCTTAGTTTCTGTTACCATCATATTTGTTTTCCTATTTTCTTTTTGCTCTTTCGTTTTGAATATTATTTTGAGACGTTCTGTTTTCTGTCTTCTTTTTGATGGCGTGGTTTGAGGATACAAAGAGGAATGTGGACAGGTAAACATGTCACGTGACTTACATAATACAACACAGAGGAAACTCAATAGCTGTGTCCCAATGTGAAGGCTGCATCCTCCGAAGTCCGTATTTGAAGGACGTTTTGCCGTTTTTGAAGGCCGATTGCGTCACAGCCACGCGACGAGAAGGACGTCCCAATTCAAAGGCTGCATCCGTGGAGGGCGCATTTGAAGGCCGATTGCGTAATCGCAGTGGGATGAAGACTGTCCCAATTCAGTTATGCATCCTCCGAAGGCCGTATTCGAAGGCCGTTTGCGTCATTGCAGCGCGACGAAGGCTTACGTGATTCAAAAGCGACGGCAAAATGCACCCTTCGTTTCCCCGTGAAAGGAACGACAGGCCCAGTCCCAATTCTCACTTGAGCCCTAAGGCCTTCCTGGAAGTGGACACTTGTTGAAAGTGCACTTAGCGAAGAAAGTGCGCAAGGGCCCGAGGCTGTGAAGAGCAGAATTGGGACAGTTTTGCACACGTCAAAAATATACGTCAGTTCTGTTGTGATCAGCAAGGGTTGGTTAATTTGGCTAATGTGTGTGCTGCTTATAATAGCTGTAATATGACACAATCCTTTGAATGAAAAAATCAATATCTTTTTTTACTCTTAGCTACCAACCTTTCTTTTAATGTTATTAATATTAAAACAGTTTTGGCAAAGATAAATTGTGATTGAGGTTTACCTGAGCTTATACTGCCTTACCGTATTCACAGCGATTCGAAATGCAATTTTAATTGTTATTATGGAAATTGATAATGAAATTCTTCCCACCCCATTCATGAAAAAATACATGTTGTTTATATATATATAGGCTATATATTAAAATATTCTTATATGAAATCAAATGACACAACCCTGTCTTTTGTTAAATTTCAGTTTTATTGATCAACAATAGCCATTATTAAAGTATAAGTAGCCTAAAAAGTTTAAGAAGATGTAAAAGTCAAGAAATAAGGCAAGTTAAAAGATTCAGTCAAATATAACAGGCTAACGTTACAACGTTACATTTAAATAGTCTAAATATAGTTATAAAACTTCACTTTCCCCACGATTTGCCAGGGAACAAATAAGTTAATAGATTAATGAGACCAAAGGTCGCCCGTTAGATGTCAGCCGATTTATAGCTCATGTTTAAACACTAGACAGAGAGCCCGCGGGAAACGTCAGAATGACTAGCCGGGGCAAGGCTGTTGCAGGCGGGGTACAGAGCGCTGAGCACCGGCCCGCCGCCCGGTGATCACCTGGAACTCCGAAAATGTCCGATCAATTTTTTTAAACAGGCGCTATCTTTATAAATAAACCACAGATTTGAGGTTTAAACAACTATATTCTCGAGTGAAAAACTCTTAAAACTACATTTCGTAACTTAATAATACTAATATTTTTACATTTCGCCGCCTTGGAAGAACACTTCACCACCTTTCTCGTCGGAGTTTGCGCTCCCGAACAGTACCATAGCAACCGTTCTCCCCATTGGTTAGCTGTTCGAAACGTCACAACACTACAAGGATTCTGGGTAATATCCCACAGCAAAGTGAGGTCTGATGCACACTTGCGAAAAGGGTGCATTAAGTGCCCTTACGATCACCCCTGGAGAACACATTAGAGGATCGGGACACCCTACGGTCTTGCACCCCTTAGCGAGAACGCGCATTTGAGGGGCACAAGGGCAGAAGTGTCTGGATCTGGGACAGGGCCATACACACTTCGCGGACTATCTGACCCCGATCCTACCCCATAAATCATTGCGCGGGTGACGACAGCATTTTTATTTTTTAAAAAGGGCGGCCGAGAGTTTGGTGGTGAATGGCGAATTCACATTTAAATGTAAAAGTATTATGTTTTCATTTGCTCAAATAGCCAGATAAACCAGTGTTAACAGCCAAAAGTATTTTATATATTTTTTTTATTTACTCAACTCATTCGTCAGCATTGCATGGTTTTGTCAAGCGGAAATGCGAAAACGACTTTATAGCCGTAAAATAGGATTGACAGCCTGTAAAATAGGATTGACAGCCTGTCTGATAAAATAGGATTGACAGCCTGTATAAATATGTCCATGGTCCATTTCTGTAGACAATAAAAAGAAAACCCTACAAAATCGGATCAAGGTACGATTAACATTTGAATATAGGCTATATATATATGTGCCTATTTTTTATCATTATTATTATTTTTTAGGCTATTTCATTACAATATTTACGTAGGTTAACACCCAATATTTGAACAGTTTACAGTGTAATCTGGCTATTCAGGACGCAGCCTCTACGCATTAAACCAGCTCTGGTCAACTCTTGAGCCGAAAATACATGACTCGAAATATTTTTTAGTGGTTATGTGAATTGAAATTATGTGATTTTATATATATTGCCCCTCATTTAAAGACAGAAAAATATAAAACATAAAATGTCCAGTAAAATATAAAACAACAAAATGACAATAGCCAATTCAATCTCCATAGCTGTTTCAGTTTTATTAAATGAATGATCAGGGGGGCAGCTGTACTCTCGCTCCGTTGCTTGGCGGCCAGGAGCAGCAGGCCCGGCTGCAGGATGAAATGACTGAGGGGGCATGTGAAATTGTTAGGGGGCTCAACTTTATACAATCAATGAACAATCACAATACACACCTCGCTTTGGAACAACAGATTTTTAAATGCAGCGCTCCATAAAACACTCCATATGCAACTGCACAGGTAACTGTGTATAAAAAGATAAGCCAGCATAATTTATTATTCATATATGAACTCTTTTTCACGCTTAAGTTTAAAATATTCTGACTGACTCTCCAGAGTGAGTTTTTATTTTAGAACGTTTCCCCTTAAGGTTTCCATGGCAACGTGTCATATTTGTCACGTGACACACCGCAGCTACAATAATGAATTATGTGTATCGCTTTTATTTAGTTTTTCCTTTTATATTCAAAATATTTACAAACTTACTTACCATGTCATCAACTATCTGAAAAATGTGTAAGTGAGTGTATTTGGTTATAAATAATCTTGATCTTGATCTAGAACGCTGAGAAGGGCGCCACCATGTGTATTTGCGCCACGGCTTCAGAGAGTCCTGTCAGTCATCATCAGTTTCTGTGGCCGGTGAACTGTGAGAAGAATGGAGTAAACTTTATAGTCACTTCCACTATGTTTGTTTGATATGAATAACACACGTTGGCAAATTATATTTGAATAGATTGTTATTGCTGCTTCCACAGACATCCGTGTGTATTTTACAAACTCCAAATGTATTGTTTCACTAGTGCTTATGAGTATTTCAATGTCTGAAACCTAAAATAAACATTATGAGGATGAAAACACTGCGTAATCCGGCAGAGCCGGATTAAATAAACGGACTACACTTAGGCAGACTGCATTTTTTGGGCCCCCCTCTATCTATGTTATTAGGGCCCAAGCCCTGAAAGGGCGCAGAGCCCTATTGTTTTCCTTCCGATTATTTATTAGGGCCCAAGCCCTGAAAGGGCGCAGAGCCCTATTGTTTTCCTTCCGATTATTTTTTTTTTATTTTTTTTTTTTTTTTTTTCTAGCGACTATTCGGGCACTTTTGAGGCCCTTAACATGCTCGAAAACTCTTGAAACTTTGCACACGGGTCAGAACCCGCGGCCATCAGAGCCGGGCTGAAGCTGGTACCCGGGCGTGGCAGGGCGGCTCGTCAGCGCCCCTGGAATGGGGTCCGAACACCTGGTCCATAACTCAAACACACTTGCATGTAATAATATGAAACTCGGTACACATGTCGATAGCAGAATTTCATCTATACCTTGCGTTCTTGCTTTTTACCCCAGCCCAACAGGAAGTCGGCTATTGAGGTTTTTTTGTAAAACACACGCAATGAACTTTTAAATACTCCTCCTGAGAGCTCTGATCCAAATTCGACGAAACTCGGTCAGCGTGAAGTCAAGACATTGAGGATGAAAGTTTGTGTGGGGATTTTTGATATCTCGAACGGTTTGGCCGTGGCGAGGAAACGAAACTATGGCGGAGAAACGTGAAACAGGAAGTGTGTCATAACTTCAGCATACATTAACTGATCTGGATGAAACTTCAGCAGTGCGTTCGCTGTAAGAGGACGATCACATGGATGTGACTATTGTGAGTCAAAGTTATAGCGCCACCAACTGGCAGCAGGAAGTGTGTCACTTTCAAAATGCTTTGAAATCACCCTCTTATTTTTACCCGATTTGCTTCAAACTTCATCTGTATAATGTACATACACGGCAGATGAAGACCTATGAAATGGATTCTTGATATCTTTGAAACTGTTGCCGTGGCGACGCATCAAACTTTACCATTCTTTTAGGATGCATTCTTTTAGGGATTCGAACATTTGTCCATAAATCAAACACACGTGCATGGATTAATATGAAACTCGGTACACTCATAGATCACATCAGGCCAAACAACTTTCGTGCTCTAAGTTTTACGACAGTTCAAACGGAAGTCGGGAATTATGTTTTTTTTTTTAAATAATTGTCCTAGAAAAACATCAAATTACAACCCATGCTGTTACCAATCACCACCAAACTCGGTGTGCATGAAGTCAAGACATTGAGGATGCTATATTCCGGACGGATTTTTGATATCTCGAACGGTTTGGCCGTGGCGGATTTTTTTGACTAAAAAAGGACACATAAAGTGTGTTATAACTTGGTTAGTTTTACTGACAGTTACAAAACTTGCCGTGTATATTGTTCTATTCAAGCCAAACAACTTTCTAATTAACAATAATAAGCTCAAACCCACAGAAAGTCAGATATTGTAGTTTGAATATGATCATGCTCTTTCTAAACCTAGGCCTGTCACACAGTCTGTGTGTGTGTGTGTGTGTGTGTGTAGGGGGAGGGGGCTTAATCATTTCACTGTGTGTCTGGCCTGCTAAAAGTAAATACATTTCTTAAGCCTGGTATTTTTTACATAAGTTTTTATTAGGGCCCAAGCCCTGAAGGGCGCAGAGCCCTATTGTTTTCCTTCCGATTATTTTAGGGCCCAAGCCCTGAAAGGGCGCAGAGCCCTATTGTTTTCCTTCCGATTATTTTAGGGCCCAAGCCCTGAAAGGGCGCAGAGCCCTATTGTTTTCCTTCCGATTATTTATTAGGGCCCAAGCCCTGAAAGGGCGCAGAGCCCTATTGTTTTCCTTCCGATTATTTTTTTTTTTTTTTTTTTTTTTTTTTTTTTTTTTTTCTTTCTAGCGACTATCGGGCACTTTTGGGGCCCTTAACATGCTCGAAAACTCTTGAAACTTTGCACACGGGTCAGAACCCGGCCATCAGAGCCGGGCTGAAGCTGGTACCCGGGCGTGGCAGGGCGGCTCGTCAGCGCCCCCTGGAATGGGGTCCGAACACCTGGTCCATAACTCAAACACACTTGCATGTAATAATATGAAACTCGGTACACATGTCGATAGCAGAATTTCATCTATACCTCGCGTTCTTGCTTTTTACCCCAGCCCAACAGGAAGTCGGCTATTGAGGTTTTTTTGTAAAACACACGCAATGAACTTTTAAATACTCCTCCTAGAGCTCTGATCCAAATTCGACGAAACTCGGTCAGCTAGAAGTCAAGACATTGAGGATGAAAGTTTGTGTGGGGATTTTTGATATCTCGAACGGTTTGGCCGTGGCGAGGAAACGAAACTATGGCGAGAAACGTGAAACAGGAAGTGTGTCATAACTTCAGCATGCATTAACTGATCTGGATGAAACTTCAGCAGTGCGTTCGCTGTAAGAGGACGATCACATGGATGTGACTATTGTGAGTCAAAGTTATAGCGCCACCAACTGGCAGCAGGAAGTGTGTCACTTTCAAAATGCTTTGAAATCACCCTCTTATTTTTACCCGATTTGCTTCAAACTTCATCTGTATAATGTACATACACGGCAGATGAAGACCTATGAATGGATTCTTGATATCTTTGAAACTGTTGCCGTGGCGACGCATCAAACTTTACCATTCTTTTAGGATGCATTCTTTTAGGGATTCGAACATTTGTCCATAAATCAAACACACGTGCATGGATTAATATGAAACTCGGTACACTCATAGATCACATCAGGCCAAACAACTTTCGTGCTCTAAGTTTTACGACAGTTCAAACGGAAGTCGGGAATTATGTTTTTTTTTTTTAAATAATTGTCCTAGAAAAACATCAAATTACAACCCATGCTGTTACCAATCACCACCAAACTCGGTGTGCATGAAGTCAAGACATTGAGGATGCTATATTCCGGACGGATTTTTGATATCTCGAACGGTTTGGCCGTGGCGGATTTTTTTGACTAAAAAAGGACACATAAAGTGTGTTATAACTTGGTTAGTTTTACTGACAGTTACAAAACTTGCCGTGTATATTGTTCTATTCAAGCCAAACAACTTTCTAATTAACAATAATAAGCTCAAACCCACAGAAAGTCAGATATTGTAGATTGAATATGATCATGCTCTTTCTGAGCCTAGGCCTGTCACACAGTCTGTGTGTGTGTGTGATTGAGTCTTTTGACACACAGTCTCTGTGTGTGTGTGTAGGGGGAGGGGGCTTAATAATTTCACTGTGTGTCTGGCCTGCTAAAGTAAATACATTTCTTAAGCCTGGTATTTTTTAAATAAGTTTTTGTTTTTATTTTTTTATAAGTAAAGACATATAACCTGTTTAATTGTAGTGCATTGACAATAGTTTTATATAATTGTGTTCATGCGACGAACAACCGTATAAGTCCAAAAAAACTAAAATTGAGATAACCATGTGACTTGAATGTGTGTGCGTCACTTTGTATACAGAATCACTTTGGGGTGTGTTCGCGCGACTCAAAACTCTGTATTTTAAACTTTAAAATAGTCTCACGCGGAAGAACCGTTTATGTCCACTAACGAAAATGGAGACGCCGGTTGTTTTCATGTCCGCTGCGGATATTAAAAGGCAAAACCTCGGCAAAAAAAGGAGAACGAACATGAATGAATGGAAGGACAGAGCGAGGAAGACTTTGAGGGACGCTGGGAAACCATACGTGAACCGGAGAGGAGAGCAAAAACGAGGAAAAGATCCACCGAAAGAGGTGAGTGAAAGAACCGTATACAAAGTATCTAGCGCTACCTAACTTTAGCAGTTACAGAGGGGCGTGTAGGCTACTGGGCGTCATCTACAGCTCATATAGCTCACTCTGTTTAACTGAACAAGTCATGAATGGGTCGAAATGAATGCTGTTGGTTACTCTTTATAACCAGGGATAAATTAATCGTAACATTTTAGCTGCGTTTGATGTCTCTAATGTTAGATAGCGAGATATTCTTAGCTGGCTAGTCGGTTACTTTGTAACGTAACTTTAGCTGGTCACAGTCAGGTGGCATATTAATTTGCTTCTAACGTTACTAATGTTCATACATCTCAGACTGTTTAGCGAATCATGACTTAAAATGAAATGAAATCGAAATGAAAGCTGAGAAAATTAGAATTTGATTGCTTTATGTTTTCACTGAAATTGGTAAAAAATAAATAGTAATTGACATGTTTAAAAGATTTTGATATCATTTTTGAATCTTGTATGCTAGATTTTGTAATATTGTATGCTATGCTTTGTTTGTTACTTGTTATTTAATTTAAAAAAAGGTAATAATAAAATAATGCATTTACACATTACACATGTAAGCTGTTATATATTCTAGTTAGTAACCTTAACAGCTGCTAATAGCTGTAGTGTTCTATAGCTAAAAAAAACACTAATGTGATTTTGTTTCTGTTAAGGGCAAGGTGTGCAAGGAGACGTGTCCCAGGCAGTGTTCAAGCCTGACAGAACAAAGAAAACTGCAGCTCTTCACAGAGTTTTATGCTGTCTCTTATGAGAGGCAGCAGGCTATCATTCTCTCTGGTTTGGAGCAGGTAGGCTAACTTAAGCAATTCATGACCATATCATGTCAACTGTATGCCATGCATTACAATGTTGGCCCATGAAATAACCAGTGAATTGAATATTACTGTATGCCTTAAATTCACTAAGACTGCACATGTGCCTGATCACTGTAAATGTTACATTGTGTGAGGATGGATGAATGATGATCGGCATCAAGTAGGCCACCAAGTGCATTACAGACCAAAGCACTTCGGTGCCCTAAAAGGCATACACATGGCTTATTCATTATCCTTACCAAAGCCTACTCACATACTTAAAGGGATACCTCCACGTTTTCCCTATTTAAATACAGTTACACTAGTAGTGTAACATGACCTAGGACGGTGACACAAAATAAAACGTTGCGCTTTTTAAGTGTGTAAAGTGGATAACTATATTGTATGGAGGAATACCACAGCAAGTGCTTGGGAGAACTTCGACTCGAGCGCATATCCCCAAGGGATAATATCGTCACTCTGGAGAGGACTTTTCACGAGTGATGATATTACACCGCCGAGTCAAAGTGCTGGTGGAGGTGATTGGACCACGTTAATATAGTTAAGGGAATAACAGTTTAATATGAAAAAATGGTGGAGTATCCCTTTAATGACCTTAACTTGAAAACTCTACATGATGGCTAGCCTGCTACGCTCTGGGAAATGTATTTTTACTTCATGTCTTTTTACTTCTAGCACAAGGTGAGTCGCAGACGACCACGTGGGCCTGACACTGAGACTACTAAGAGGAAGTACACCTTTAAGTACCATGTCCAACAAGGAGGCCAAAGACTTGCTGTTTGTAAGCTCACATTTATGTCAGTCTTTCAACTGACCAACAGTCGCCTACAGGCAAGTTTTATATAGCTTAGTGTTTTCCTTTTGTTATTTTTTTATTATGCATTATTTTAATTAGATACATTGTCCATAACATATTTATTTAAAGTTACTTATCTTTGAAAAAGGTTATTCAAGAAAAGTTAGGCAGTCAGTCAGAGTCAGAGGGAACAGAGCAGGTAGCTAAAGTCAGGTCTCCATTAGAGGACTTCAGAGGAAAACATAAGAACAGGTGAGTAAAAAAAAAATCATGAAGGACCTCGTGCTCTCGTCCTGATATTTTTTTTAAAGCTGCACCATTGTCAGCATCTGTTGCCTTACAACATTCCCTGGTCTAATGGTACACTGGCATTATAGGGCGTCGGGTGCCTTGCCACCTTATAACGCCAGCGTGCACGTACCGTAGTGGTAAGGATTCAGCTCACTGTTGTTGCCCAGTCAGGAAACAAATTTTTGCACTTTGAGATTGATATCAGAGGTAAAGTGCTATGCAAATGTAATATATGATTAATTTTTGTATCTTTACAGCATGTGGATTTTTTAGGGATACTTTAGATCTGGAAAGATTAATGTGTATTTAAAATGGGTCATTTATGTAGTAGAAATGTGAAATTATGTTTGAATTTGGAGCTTTCTAGACTGAGAAAAGCCAGAAAATGTATTTTTGATTTATGGGGATGAAAGACAACAACTCCCAGATTGTAATGCTAAAACACATATCAATCGATCACATGTTTAGCATTCATGTAAACACTACATTCAGATTCACAAATCGGAATAAATTCAGTTTGATTGAAACAAAAGGTGTGCATGTGAACATTGACGATTTTTGCTTCATCAGAGGATTTTTTCCAGACAAAAAATACATAAATCTCTCATCTCAGGGGGATATGAGGGAGGAGCATGGTAATTCGAAAATACTAAAAAGAATTCGGTTTTCTAATGAAACAAAGCTTAATGCTAAATCCTGAAATATCGCTTTAATGACTGTATGTAAAAAAACTAAATCCTATAGTTTAGAGGAAAGTTAAGAACAATGCATTTATTGTCAAAGAAACAATGTAATTGTGCAAAACAGACCAGTATAGTTTATTATATTTCCCTTGTTCATGAGTTGTGTTTATTTTTTAGGCCTCATAGCATTCATCCTGCAGTGAGAGAGGGGATACGAGAGCATATTTTGAGCTTCCCACGCCAACCGAACCACTACTCACGGATGAAGGGAGTTGTGGAGAGGGAATACCTGAGCCCAGATTTAAACCTGCTCCGCATGTTCCGCCTGTACAAGGAAAACAATCCTACATCCACTGCAAAGTTCTGGCTCTATAGGGACATCTTCAAGCAACAGAACCTCAGTTTCGGGCAGCCAAGAAGTGACACTTGTGCTAAATGTGATGCCCTGTTCTCAAAATTAACTGCGGCTACATCAGATGGAGAAAGGTTGAAGATCGCAGCCGAGAGTGAGCTTCACCACCGGAAAGCTGAAAAAGCGTACACCCAGTTGCAGGCTGACACAGAGTGGGCCAAAGCCAATGATGACTGCCATGTCATTTGTATCGACATGCAGGGGGTAGTGTTTACACCAAACCTGACACACTCCAACGTTTACTATCAACGACAGCTGGCCAACTACAACCTCTGTATCCAGGAGATGGGCACTGACGATCCTCCTACAATGTGCCTCTGGCATGAGGGCATCGCACACAGAGGTTCCATCGAGGTGGCAAGCTGTCTTTTGAAGTGGGCAGAAACCTCTTTCGCCCCCTTAGTCCAGGCAAAGGAACGGAAGCTCATCATCTATAGTGACCGATGCTGTGGGCAGAACAACAACTGGCGAGTGCTAAACCTGATGGCCCTGCTCGTATCTAGAGGGTACTTCAGTCAGATAGAGCAGAAGTTCATGGTGTCTGGTCACTCCTTCCTTCCCTGTGACCGTTCCTTTGCCACGCTGGACAAGAGGCGCAAGGTGTCCACACTCCACACCCCCAGCGATGTAGCCGAGATGATCCGTGGAGCCAGGCAGCAGCATCCATTTAAAGTCATTGAAATGAAATGTGCGGACTTCAGGCAGCTCCCTGATGCAACATTAAAGCGTCCACCTGGCTTCCTAATTACATCCATGATGTGGTTGAAAGTGACAGGTAAAAAACTAAAGTTTTTCTGAGATTAACAGTGTTGGGGATATGTGCATGAAAGAAGAATCTTTAGTGAATTTCTTGTTGAATCATGATTTCAGCTGCTGATCCATGGTGTGTCCAGACAAAAGAGAGCCACAGCCTCTCCGAGGGATGGAAAACCTGGCTGATCACCAAACAGAGGAAGAATCATCCACCTCCAGCTCCTTTATTCTCCACCACGTATGCTCGTGCTTACGAGGACCCTCTGCCCATCAAGAAGGAGAAGCACCGTGACCTAATGAAAATGCTTGCCTACATGCCAGCAGAGGCCCAAGCATTTTATGAGGCATTAGAATGTGAAGAGTAGCCTGGGATGTGTTGTGCAGGGTAAGGTGGGTGTGGCGAACAGGACGAGGCCGAGAGATGTGAGAGAACGACGCAAGGCCAGTGGTTCGAGTGTTAATGAACGTCACCTGTGAGATGCACCGGTCTCTCATCTCTCAACGTTGTCGCTCCTCCTTTATGCTTCCGCTCCTCCGTGAGAGATGCGAGACCAGTGCATCTCACAGATGTCACTCATTAACACTCGCACCACCGGCCTTGCACCGTTCTCTCACGTCCCTCTGCCTCATTCTGTTCGCCACAGTGGGGTATATTGTGTATATTGTGTAAAAGTAATCATAATAGTAGCTTATCTTGTATGTCTTATCTTATGTTGTATAATAGGAATATATAGGTATTTATTTATTTAGTAAATTAATGAATGGGCTGATTATTTCTGAAATGTATTATAAAAGTTAAAAGGAACAAAAAAGCAAAATGTATATAGTAAACTAGCATATACTGTAACAGCATGGAATGTTGATAATGTATGTCTGTATTGTAAATATGTATTGTTTACCATTATTACTGTTGTTTATTGTTTGTATGTATTGTTGATTGTATGTATGGTTTATTGTTTGTACTGACGTTTATTTTATGTGCTATAAGTAGGCCTATGTATTGTTCATTGTTCGTACTGTATTGTCCGTATTTTTGTTCTGTGATATACAGTACGTTGACAAAAAATAAAAGAAATTGAAAGAAAGAAATGCTTAATATTTTCTTTAAGGTTCTGTTACTGTATTAAATCTAAGTTAAAGGAATCAAATCTCCAGTGGTTTAAAGTGATATGATGAATAGGACTTATAATGTTCTTCCACATTAACTGGACTTATACTGTTCTTCCACATTTCAGAAATGTAAATTACTCTAACTTTTTATTTTTATGATTGATACTAAAAAATCTTATCTCATTAGAATTGTGAAGCTTTTGTTGTCTATCTTCAAGTAAAAAAAAAATATATATTTATAATATTCAGAGTCCAAATAAAAAAAACGTAATTATTCAAAATGTGAAAAAAT